>OY728142.1:1866102344-1866716630 GCA_963277665.1 Viscum album | reverse complement strand
GTTAATCATTTAGGAAATGTTTTAGGTTAAACTTTGGATGAGGTTTTAGATATTGAGGTATTTATTCAACCAATGACGCAACATATTACAAGAGATTAATTAGAAATAGTCATAGGGAAAACTAGTAGATATAATTCTTCTTATGAAATAGAAACATATAAATAATTATATTTACTTACATTATTATAGAGTGAATGAATACTTAAAATCTAAAAAAAGGGTCTTGAAACTAAAATATTGTCTTATTATTATCATTTTTGATGATATCAATGACCTTTATAATAGTTCTAATTCGTGGTCTTAAGTAAAAAAATTTCTCATGAAAATTTTCTCTATCACTCTCCATCAGAACATGATAGTTATATTTCTCTTCCATGTCCTTATTTTTATTAAGGTTCCCGTATTTGAAATCATAGTTATTTGGTGACCTTAAAATTAAATTTCCCTCATTTTATGTGTAATTAACTATTTTTATAATGTGGGGTATTAAACAATATCATTCTCAAATATCAATCCCATTAATTGTGATATCAAGTTTGAATTGCAAGGATGGAATTTATTTAAGGTGGATAGAAAAAAACATCCCCAGTATTTATATTTTCCTTTATGAATATTTTTAATTTCATTTCATGATCGATTTATATTCAACCCCCAAAAAATATTATACTATACACAACATCGAGTTTATCTAGGATTACATGAAACATTATTTATTGTGTTATCTATATAGAACACCGAGGTTATCTTGAAGTAAAAGAAAGACTGAGTTTTAACATACTACATTATACCATTAATATTATTATTAGCGTTGATAGTCATAAATTAATTTTTTTAATGAAAGCTATGAAAATGATTAAATAATTTATTAAATATTGCTTACGAATGTTTATATAATTATTTGGTGTTAGAAATTAATATATAACCCAACTGGATATAATGGATGTGTATTTATGAAAAACTATTTTGTGGCCACCAAGGTGTTTTATAATATTAATTTTAAAAAACACTATTATTAAATGATAATATTGAAATTTTAATTTTATATATTAAATGTAATGTTTTTTAGTTTTATCCAATATGTTTTATTTTTATAAAGTAAAAGAATCCAATTTTATTCAAAAAAACTATATTATTTTACTGGAAGGATTTAAGCCTTTTAATTTCCCACCTATTTCAAAAATGAATTTTAAAACTTTTATAAATTCTATATTTTAAATTTAAATTAATATTTTGTATTATAACAGTAAAATTATTTTTGGGTGAATTTTTTGTATTTTTTAAAATATATCACTTTTTTGTCAACAGTGAAAAATACTAAATTTTTATTGATAACTGCATTTTCGTCAAATATATTTATGTGAATAAATTATAATATATACTTTTAAAAGATTATTTAGATAAATTTTAAATATATTAATAAAATTTATGCAATTGGAATCAAATTCACATTGATATTAGATAATAAAACATTTTATACTTTTGAACATTTTTACATTAGAATCCCGCTTCATCATCCCCATTGTAGGATTAATTATAAATCATTTTAATTCTCTTATGTGATTGGAATTAAGAAAAAATGATTCAAATTTTTTAATAAAAAGAATTTTTAATGTCTAATATGTTCAATATAGTTTTTTACCAAAGTTAATAGTGAACGAAATTAAAATTAAATATAGGGATTAAGAGAAAAATTAGCTTAACAAGGGACTATACATTGATCTTAGGGGACAAAATGAATGAGAAACATGTCCAAAACCTATTTTATGGAAATATTTCTATAATATATTCACTATTATATAATTTGGTTTATTATTTTAGGAAAAAAATTAAAGGGATACCTTTTAATAGTGTTTACATTTTTATATCTACAATAATGCTACTACTCATCCACCATAAAATTGATTTAAACATTCCCAATTATTCACTCCTATTGAGCCCTATGGATCAAAAAATAAATACCCATATAATCTCCTATAATCCCTATGAAAATCCTATAATACACGCTTTTAGAATAAATCAAACCAAGGAAGACATTTGGAAAAAGTCAAAAGTATTTTTCCAAATAAGAGGTAACATTTTCAATGAGCTCTTCTATTTTATTTATTTCACCACTAATTTAATTAATATTATATATGGATCATATAATAATATAATTATATTCAAAAAAATTAAGGTTGTTATTTTAGGGGTATGATCTAAAAACACATACACTTCCATCAAAAGGGATACATAGTCATCGTTTGTGTGTATGGTAGACTACTGCCTCACGAACCAATATCATTTGTTCTTCCATTACCACATTTAAAGGTAGATAATAATGATATTTTTAGAGTTTATATATGTAAAATTTGATATTAATTATGTATTTATTCTTATTTATTTATTTTATAGGACACAACTTTATTTTTTTCATCCAATGGATATATGATAACATCGTTTGTGGACGTGTGGAATACCGCCTTCTCAAAGTGATGTGATTCGTTAACACCATAAACTAGATGTATAAAAAATTGTTTTGATAAAAATATGTTATATATAATATCAAATTATTATTATATAATTGTAATATTATTATATATTATTTACTTAAAATTCTTTTAATAATAATAGAAATGGAAAATAGTGTGTGTTCGTACGTTTGGCCAACTGTCTCCAAGAACACTATAGTTCATATATATCTCCAAATTTTATTGATTATTTTAAAGACATATAAATTGAATAAATATAATAATTAAATCATGGAAAAAAAATATAGATGAATAAATCATGATCTAATTAATATGAACAATAAATAATAAGTCAAAACATACTTGAGTAACTAGGTAATTAACACCCGAAATAGTGAAAATAATGAATGATTACTAACAAATAGTTTATAAAATATTATTGAAAGATAATATATAGTATCAGAAATATTGATATGGTAGTGTAAAATTTTATTAACTTTCTTAAAACCATTATACATGCGGTTAAATTACATTCAACCAAAATGAAGCCTAAGGTAAGTGATTTTCATCTCACTTTTAATATATGTGCGATAAATTTCATATTCACCAATTAAATATTTTTTGTGGTGAATATAATTCCAAATTTTAGATATTATCATTAATTATTTAATATTAAGGGTATTTAAATAATTACTTTTAATTATCTATTACAATTGTTTGTAAATTGAAAATTACCAATAGGTAAAAGTTATGTCGAAATATCACAATACTTTTTAATTGCTAACATTATCTTAAAAAATTAATTTCTCATAATAATTTTTCATTGAAAAATATATTTCGTGGTGATATACTAATTATTTCCTGTTGGAAATAATTGTTTTATAAAAAAACTATTTTAAATATGGTCTTTTCGTTGAATTTTATTAATTTATAGGGGAAATAATAATGAATTAGTATCTTTTACACAATATAGATATTTTATTTGGAACATTGGTCATGAATGTAAATAAATTATTAAATATATGTGGAATGATTTGGAAATTAAATATACTATTTGGGTATCAGTTAATGCAAAACCCTCGATGAATTTGTAGTATCATGGGATGAATTCAGTTGGACAACCACTTCACCTTTGTAACTGATATGTTTTTAACTATCTTATCAAAGGTATTGAATGTAGAGTTATGGTTTTCTAAAAAAAATCAGTTAATATCCAAAATTATTTAAACAATATTTTGAGTGGTCATTATGGTAAAGGTTTGATGTTCCTAGGAAATATTTCTTCCAATATTTAAGCATTTCCATTATTTCAGTTATTATTATCTAATTATTTTTTAGTATGACAAAATATATGGATGCATTTCTTTCTTAATTTATTGGTTACATGGAAATTTGGTTCTATTACTTACCTTCCTATATTTATTATGCTCATTTATTCATTATTACTTATACTATACATAAACCTTACTAATAATTTTATCTCACCCTTAATTTTTTGTTTTCCATAGAATATAAAGAAGTGATCTTCAAATGAGTTTCTAGGATTTTGTTTATAAGAATTTATTATTTAATATGTTTTATTTGAAATTTACCAATGTAAAATGGGAAACATGTATGTATCTAGATTCAATAAACTACTAAACTGACAATTCCGTTAGGATTTTATTCTTTATTATCATGTTGATGTAATAAATTAAGGTACCACCTTCGGGCATTTGAGGTCAGGGAGTTATAAGGGAACTGAAACATCTATTAAAAATTTCCCCATAACTGCCACCCTTCTTAGATATATCCTAAATAATAAAAAATTTTATTACTTGGGGAAAGGAAATAAAAATATGGGTGAGATAATATTATCACTAAGAGTAATCAAGGGAGGAATAAATGGTCACATAAACATAACATGATTATAAGGGTATGATTAAAATATCATAATAGTTGAAAATGATACCCCACATAACCTAGATTATAATCTTGAGTCATGTTATAAAGATTTATTCTTCATAAGACATGACTCACAAAAGAATCAATGGACATGATCCGTGATAGCATTATATTGTAAAAAGGCATATGTTTTTGTAATAAAGAAGAACGTAGAAAATAATTTCCATAGTACTCAAGGATTACTACCAAGACCATCAAAGTAGATTGGGTTCACTCCCTAAACCATCATAATAGATATGATTCACTCTAATAACTATTAAAATAGACAAAGTCCCATACTGAAATAGGCTCACTCCCTAGGAAATTATTTTCTATATTATGAGATATCCATGTTTAACGAATTCATTGGAGATATAGATAATTCAAATCCTACCCATCACATAATTAAAATCATACATATGAGCGCCATAAGATCATGAAACATTCATTATATCATCATAACAGAAATTGTTTGAAGGATAAAAGGTTTTAAAATAATATTATCATGGTAATTATAAATAGTTATGGGAATGAATAAGTGTGGTATCATTGTATCTTATACCCATTAAAAATTATAAATCATTAAAGGATTCATTCTTAGAAGGAAAATTATTTTAAAACATTATCTACAAAATTTCTTAAGGAAAATTCCATTTTCACCCTAAAACACTTATTTAATATATAAAAATGTCCCAAATATGAAGGAAAAAATTATTTGAAAATACCCAAGTAAAAATGTAATGGATACTTCCAATAATTTATAGTTTATAATAGAAGGAAATTTGGTTCATGCTGTATAATTTAAAACAATGATTCCTTTCATATTTTTTTGTAAAAAGTCAAAATACATCATTTAGAAAATGTTAAAAAGATTCTTTTTAAACCATTATGTAAAAATTAAAATATGAATAAAAATGTATTTATAAAATTAAATTGTAATACTTATAAAATTTTTGAAAACATTTTCATAATATAGAGTCTTGGAAATGAAATTATTTTCAACCAAAGAGAGAAATGCTGTTGATTTTATTTAAAAATAGTGTTTCAGATGATTAAGTACATAAAGAGAGGAAAGTTAATGAAAATAAATTATTCCCTAGAAATATACATAGTAGAATAAATTTATTGATATTATTTAGAGTTATATCATCAAATTTTATCATAAAAAACATAATAAAAAATAATCCCACTAAACATTAAAATTGTTACACATAACCCTTACCTCTAGTAGGAATTCCATTATATGAGTTCAAAAATACTGAATAATGGATATAGTTAATAGAAATATATTTAAGAAACATAATAATATATTATATAACATATATGAGAACTTATTACTATCCATAAATAGTTTATTAATGATTCATTATTAAAATCACTATTTATATTGAGAACTACTTTGTTTTTCTTGTTTATTTTGGTTTGGTATTCTTGGTTCTTATATTTTGATAATGGTTACATAATATTAAGAATTTATATGATCATATAAATATTATTTATATTAACTATATACATATTTAGTGTTTCCATAAAATATTGAGATAGAAAAATCAATTAAACCATTCACAGAGCCAGTATATCTTAAGTATCCATGTTCATTATTTTCATTTTTTGATGGAAAAAATAAATTAAAGGTAAATAAAAATTTAATATTAAATACTAATTATTATATCATATTTATCATATATATTAATACAATTTTCCCTTATTAACATCCATGTAAAACATAAATGAAAAATGAATCACATCTATTTGTAGAGGTGGTATTCCACACATGTGCAGGTGAGACATTATAATTTTATATAATCTTGGAATATATGAAGTCATATGTGATATTATAATAATAAAAGTATAATTATATAATAAAAAAATATATTTATATTAAATTCATCATTAAATCTAGTCCAGATAGTTGGTGATGAAGAATGATTTATATTGGTTCACGAGGTGGTAGTCTGTTGTACAGAAAATAGATTGTTTATTTCTATTTTTGTGGTAGAGGGGAATGATATAGGTTATTCTCTTAATATAATAATATTTTATTATATGGAATTTATCTATGTCATTATTTCATCATGGTTTAATACTATTTTATGGTGGTATAATGTGAAATAAAATATAAATGAATCACTAATAACTATACAGATTCTTCATACATCCAATTTAGGTTTATATATAAAGGCACACTAGGATGGTTTTTGGATAGAAACATGGATATTAGGTCATGATGACGGATATAGGTAAGGGATTTTGGAACATATTGTTTGAAAAATAGTTCTAGAAGTGTTGGGTGTAGAGAATAGGGGTGTCCTTTAATATGTTGGGGGAGAGTACATTCTTTGTATTTTTGAATGGAATAAAAATATTAATGTTTTATTGACACTGAATGGATGAAAATGGACCATTACCAAGTCATAGATTATATAGGTTAAAAATATAACAATAAAAATAATTTGACATGTTTCTAGATCATTTTTTCCTATATCTCATTAGTTTAACCATCGATTTACCTACTTTATCCTTATCCAAGATAACTTGTTTTTAGTATTTTATTATTTTACTTATACTGAAAAAAGTAAATTGAGCTTATTAAATAATATTAATTTTTTATCTTTAAAAACATGGAATAAATTTTATCAAGTAAAATTCACATAGTTTTTAGTGTTTGATCTAAAATTATCCACACAAATGTTATGAAATGTTGGTATATGATGAAAATGTTTTCTTATGTATAAAATGATTTTATTTCAAAAATAAACATAAAAATGATTCAAATTTAATAAATTAGAGTAATAATAGTATAATTTGAAAAATGATAATTATAATAATTTTTTTTAAAAGTTGAATCTTTATAAATTCATTAAACAAAATTTTTTAAATAAAAATCTGTATTTTTCATTATCCATAAAAAAATAAACTTTTAAGAAAATTTGCATATTATCACTATAATAAAATGTTGACACATTTATTTAAAAAATTATGTGAATTTATTCCAATAAATTGTCTAAAGGTAAAATAATATATTTTATTTATTCTCTCATGAAAATAAATAAAACTATTTTAAGGAAAATGTATTTTTTTAATTCATATGAAAGCATTGCGAAATGTATATTTGATTTAGATAAAACCATTATAAATATTATTATAATTTGATTATTCCTACTAATAGAACCTATTTACATCTAGTCAATAGTGATATACTACATGAAAATTCATTTAGACTATAGGTTTCATGTATCAAATTCTATCAAAAAAATAATTTATTTAAAAATAATTAGAAAATAAATATTATCGTGTTACATTATATACGCATTATAATTATTATTTCCCTAAAACAATTTATGTTAAAAAATGAGGATATCTCTATTTCATTACATCCTCATGTTCCCATGTAGCTTCTTCATATTTTTGATTCCTCCATAGATGGTTAACATGGTGACTAGTCTTATTATATATCAAATTATCTCTATTATTAATGTCTTCTTATAGTTTTTCTTTTTATTAAAGATCATTCTATAGAGATATGACCTTTGTATTTAATAAATGTGAAAGATTAGGTATGTACTTCCTAAAGTGAGATAAATGGAACACATCATGAACATGAGAGATGTTCTATGTGAGTGACAAGAGATAAGATACGATCCATAGTCGATCAAAAATATGAAAGGGAAATCATACCAAGGGATCATATTTCCTTTCATCCTGAATGTCATAAACATATTCTCTAGAGAAATTCATATAAATTAATTCTATCCAAATTTAATTTCCATATCTCACTAAAGATTTTCCTCATAAATTTTATTTCCAATATGAGATTTCTTGATGTGATGTTAAATAGTTCTTGAATTCTATATCATTTATTTACATATCCTAGCTCCATATAGAATTCATTGTCTATCTTCTTTCCAACACATTTGAGTTATAAATTTTTTTACATGGATGTCTTAATAAGGATCCATGTTAATTCTTGTGTAAGAAATATTATAGTAATTAAACTATACTTGAATAATCAGTTCATTTGAACTCATTTAAAATCTATAAAATATGATCCTAAAACATCCGTTATATTTTGAATGGTTCTCTATGACTAATAATCATTTTGATGGTGATATGTAGTGATGAGAGTTAACTATGTATCCTGAACATGCTGAAGACTTCACAATAAGATTGAGATAAATCTTGGATCCTAATAATATATAATAAAATTTATTACTCTATGATACATTACCAATTCATCAATGTATATTATAGAAATTTAATCAATGAAGAAATATTCTATGGTAGAAATCAATTGTGAAAAACATTTGGTGATCAACTACAAGATAGAAAAATTTATGAAATTTAAACATTTCATGGAGTTTAATGACAAATTCCATAGTGATTTCTCCAATTTCTATTCTTGTATGGGTAGTGGTTGTAATATACCACAATAATTTTGTCTTCCAGCTATAACTTGCTAACATACCATGAATTGAGATTCAAAATTTTCAATATATCTCTTCACAATTTCCGATGAATAAAAATATTTTATATATCTATAAATCACTATAAATTCAGGATGACTTGACAATTAATAACTATAAACCTCCTATAAAAAGTACATATTTAAATATTGTATGGAAATAACACCTGCTATGTTACTGAACCTTACCATTCCATTAAAATCATGAATGAACTCAAAAACATCCATCACATCTTAAGTAGTTCTAAATATTCCTTCATTTCCTCTTTAATATTTGATTATATAGATGGATAATCACTATTTTGAGAAATAGAAGATTTATACCCATAAATTAATATTTATAGTTATATCATTTGAAAATTTAGAAATATATAATTTTTTTGATCATTATCAAATATATTATAGCATGACTCTATCAACTTAGAGCACCTACAAACATATTATCTTTCAAAAAGTGGTAATGTACTGATCAGTCATAATCGTTGTTCATCTACAACTTCCTTATATTGAGAATATTCAACTCTATCCATCAAAATATATACATTATGATTATATTATCAGAATATAGATCACATATTTCATCATATAAATAATTCCTTTATATCTTCAATTCAATGATTACCATAGTACACACCAAATCATGAGTTATGTAATTTTATTACGAACCATCAATTTTTATAGTTAATAATCTATGAATATATAAATTTACTTTTTAAAACCATAAAAATCATTATTTGCTACATCAATAATGATCATAAACCTTTCTCCATTACTAGGTTGTTTTTAGAACACCTTTACTAAAACAATTCTCTTCAGTTTCTTCAATTTTCCCTCAATTTAATCTTCCCAAAGGAACTTGGATCCCTTTTGAGTTAAATTATTGATTGGAATAGATAAATATTAAAAATTCTCCACAAAGTGCTGATAATATCCCCCAAAATTAAGAATACTATGGTTCTAATAAATATTATTTTCACATATAAAATGTTAAATAACATCTATCATTGATGGGTCTAATGATATAACCTTGTATGAGATTATATAACCCAAATATTAATATTTTTTATAACGAATTCACACTTTTGAAATTTTTCATAAATATTTTCTATCCTTAGGGTCTTCATTATAATTATAAAATGATATTTATGATCATAATTTCTCTTTGAATATATACACATATCATCTATAAATAATACCAAAAATAGATCAAGGTAATTGCTAAAGATTATAATCATTAAATCTGGGAAGATAGTGGTGTAATTAGCCCAAAAATGACTTCATTATTTATTTATTGTTTCGATACCTTGTACGGAATTTTTTCTTGGGTAAATCATCCTTCATGAACCAAAATTCATGATATCATGAATGAATTTAAATCTTGGATAATTATTCAGCTTCATGTAGTAGATAAATCAAGCCATCAATATATACTATAGGATACATGTTCAAGATAACGATCTTGGTGAGTCCTTGATAATCAATAAAGATATTAATTAATCCATATTTAATCTTAATAGAAAGAATAGGTTCACCCCTAGGTGATGTTCTGGGAAAAATAAATATCTTCTAATGATTATCATGGAGTTGATTCCTAAATTCCTGAAACTCAAAATGGTCATTTATGTATATATTATTTGAAATTGGTGTAACACTGTGTATGAGTTATATTGAGAACACAAATTCACAATTTAATGGGATACTAGGAAACTATTTCGAAATGACATAGTCAAAGTCCACCAAAATACTCGTATCATCAATGTTGAGTTTCTCCCCAACTATTTTCCATATCCCCCATTTTTAATAGGAATGAATAACCGTACAGTGGATGTGATTTCAATTAGAAGTTCATATTTATCATCAAATTGATAAAATATCACAGGCCCATTCAAAATATCAAATGTGGCTTCCCTTATATGGAAATTTATTTTGGTGTTATGTAAATAAATATAATCAGTGTCATAGACAGCATAAAATTTAAATTACTGAAGAATAATAAGATTTTCTAGGAGAAGACTCTAAAAAACATCAACAAGAGGATAATAATTGGATTGATATGTGATCATGTTACCATTAGTGGTTTCCATAGGTAATTCACATCTAATTTTTGGGATGTAATTTTTATATAATTAGAAAATTATTTATTTATTAATAGTGTGTATATTTATAATAAAATAATACATTGGTTGTTCTAGAGAGACTTGTATGTGTACTTTTCACAATGAATTTATTATACCCAAAATTTGAAAAAGTGAACACAAATGATTTCCATTTGTATAAATGATTATTACATTACAAATATTGATCAAAATCATTAACCATTAGATTTAATCACTAGTTATCATAATGAACAGACTACTTATATTTGAAACACTAGAGTGTGGGAAGTGAATTCTATGGAAATTTACCTCTATTCACATCATTAGATAAATTCAACTCACCAATTTTAGATTTTATTGACCGATGAACATACAACACGTAAAACATTTACTAGTCCCCCAAAGACTATTCCCTCCATATTTTCTTCCATACTTAAATCATAATGGAAGTATTATATTTTTATCACCATGTTTTTTATAATTTCCTTTGAATTAAATATATCTTTTCGCAACAAAATTTAAATATTTGGGTTAATACAATATCCATTTCCACCATTATTTCACATCGGATTATTTTTTGATTTCTACTGAAGTAATTTTTAACTAACACCCCTATAATAATTGTTTTATTCCACTAATTAATTATCCAAACATAAATTCAGGATTGATGATTCCACCCCAAGTGTACCTAAAAAATATTTTATAAATTTTCTTTATAGCTACCAATGGTTTTATCATCCATATAATTTAGTCAAGAGGTCACTTCCTCATTTTTATGAATAATTCGAGGAAATCACTTGATGATAAATAATCAATTAAACACAAAACACATTAAGGATTCAACTTGTTCATGCTACATCATATTCATGATAATATTAAATAAAAGACATGCTTATCCTTCCACACGATAGACATTCAAAATTAATTTTTCATGCTCTAAACGTTGGGAATCATAAAATATATATTCAATGGTATATATCTATTTTTAAAAAGACTTGGAGATCAATTGAACCACTAAGTGATGGTGTTCATTACCTCATAATGGACTCAATAATAAAATTTTCCACTATTTTATCATTTATATGTTAAAATTATTTATATCTTGAGAATGATTTATAAGAATAAAAACATTATTTTTAATTCCAACTCCCATAACATTTATTTTATTAGGAGGAAAATTATTTCATTTTCTATCACATTTACTATTAATTGGGATCTATTTGGTTCCACATATTAACTAAAAAAATCATAGTGTTTACGTCAATAATCATAGTGGAAACCCATTTAATTATGAAATTAATTTATATGATTTAAAAATAATCACATATTATTTTCAATGTATGAAACCTTAGGTATTACCTATGTAATTTATGAACATTAATAATTAAAATACTTTTCGATTGGTTATAAATAAAATGTGAATTAACCAAATAATATCCCATGAGAGTGTAAAACAAGGTGTGTATTAAGGAAAAAATCAACATTAATAATAATATTGGATGAGTTATACGTAACAAACTCTATGGAGTTTTATTACAACTAGATGCCTTTTTTCCAAAAACATGTTTACATGTAGTATACAAAAAGTGTTGTTTTTATAAGAATACCAAACTCTATTATTTACCATAACATATTTTGATCTTATATATGATGAATTATCATAAGGGTTATTTATAAAGAGTTCTTATATATGTTTTCAAAGGTACCAATCCTTTATATTGTACTAACTATAGGGACCCTCACTTTTTATACATACATATTAAAACATACTAGATGAATATTAATTTCAAAACATAAAGTTCAACTCCAGAATTGTATAGGTATAATATATTAGGAATTAAGGATACATAAAAAATTTCTTCCTAAGTGAATTAAATTATCTTACTCTATGTTATTCATAACTCACACCTTTCTTAGAAATATCATACTTAATACATTTTTTCATTATTGGGGGAAATGAATCATAAGAAAGGCTGATATAAGTTGAACAATAATGGTAAAGAAGGGATATATCAATGATCACATTAAGGTATTATGATAATTGGGGTTTGATAACATGAGAATAAAATTATATAACCATACTGCATATACCATATATCATAATCAAGATTCATGAAAGAAATCATGGGATTTTATAAGATACAAATCATAAATTAAGAGAATAACTAGTTCCATGGGATAGTAACATTAGAGTAAAACATATGTTTTGGGAATATAAATAAGAATTTAAAATAATTTTCTTAGTAGTCAAGGATTACTAATGATAATATCATATTGGATTGGGATATATCCTCATACCATCGTAGCTATCATGGTTCACTCCCAAGACCATCATAGTGGACAAAGTCCCTTACTAAAATAGGATCTCTCCATATTATTGTATTATATATATCATGAGATATAAATTTATACTGAATATATTATAGATATTTATTATTTTTTTCTAACCCATAACATAATAAAAAACATATATATGTGTGATGGAGGATCATAAATCAATTCTCAGATAATTATAACATAAAATGCGGTAGGAGAACAAGTTTAATAAAAAAATATATTCATAATAAAAAAACACCTAAGAAATAATAATGATGGTATAATTAGATCATATAACTAGTAAATATTATTATTTTTAAGTATTACAGCTTCTACGGAAGATACATTTAAAAGATCACCTAGAACATTTATTTAGGAAAACATATTTCTTTTACTTTTAAATCACTTATTTAAATCATAAATACCAAAAAAATTAAAGAAAACATTTTCCCTGAAAAAAATTGACAATTTTGAATCGAATATTCAAACCATTGATCTTGTACGATGGTATGAAATTATATTACATTTTTATACTTTTTAAATAATAAATCCTTTCACATTTTTAGTAAAATGTCATAAGTACCTATGTGGAAGCTGATAAGAATATTCCTTGTAATTTTTTTTAATAATTCAAAACATGGATAAAATGTTTTAAAAATTATTTGAAAATATGAAAAAAAAATTAATGGAATATTTTTTATAATATATAGTAATGGAAGATAATTAGTTTTTGACTAAAGAGAGATATAATGACAATTTTGCATAAAAACATTATTTTTATTTCTTGAGTACTCAAAGAGAGGAAATGAAATGAATGAATATATTCTCTAGATATAACTATAGGATAATAAAATTAATTATATTATTTTAAAGTAGATCATGAAATTTCACCATCACAAATATAACTATAAATATTCCGAAAAATAATGATATTGTAACATAAAACCCTTACCTTTTGTCTGAAATACTTTGTATGTGTTTGAACCTAAAATATTGGAAATAAATATTTATTATAAAAATATGACAATTAAATTATCATATATATATATATATATATATATATATCTTATCATGTATTATTACATTTAACTATGTTACACCAGTTTATTAACAATTATTTATTTGAATTACTATTGTGGGTGATTACTACTTGGTTTTTCATGTATGTTTTGGTTCAATAGGTTTGGTCCTTATACTTTGATCATGGTACCATGATATTAATAAATTTTTATCATTATATATATATAAATCATTTATATATTAAATATATAAAATTTTGAGTCATCCATAAAAGTTACATATAGAAAAAATAATTAAACTATTTATTGAGATGGTACATTGTATGTATGCACAAATTTTGTTTTAATTTTTATTGGATATATAGAAAGAAAGATAAATAACACGTAACATTTGAAAAATTATTATTATATAATATAAATAATATAATTCATTAAATCATTCCTTATTTCCATCCATGTAAAATGAAAATGAAAAATGGTTCACATCACTTTGTGGAGGTGGTTGTCCACATGTATGCACGAGCTTCTTTATCATTTTCTAACAGATTTGAAGGTAAGAGGGTAAATGTGTTATAATTATTATATATTAAAAAATACATAGAAAATATAATACATATACAATATAAATATGTCATTAATTGTTTTTTTAAATTGGTGATGAAAATTGAGTTAAAACAGTTCGTGAGGCGGTATTATTCCCAACACATGGTCGACGGCATCATTTCCCATTTGAGGGAAATGGATATAAATATTTGTTATTAAATTAACGTAAAGAACTATTCATATAAAAGATTTTTTATTATTATTTAATCATTGATTGAGAATATTTAAAAGATATAAAATAAGAAATAAAATGAAAATCTTGTATTAAAAACTATACCTTTTTCACTTAATTCCACTATAGTTTTATCCCTAAACCATTCCAAGGATGGTTTCATGATAAAACCAGTGACAATATTTAATTTAATGTAATATAATAATGGTATTTGTGTATATATTGGTTGAACCAAATGGTTCTTGATGTTTTTAGAGAGATGTGAGTTGGTTTCCTTTCATTAGTGGTGGAGATGACACACATTGAATTTCTGAAAAGAATAAAATATTTTATTATATTATTCACAGTAAATGTATAAAAGGGACAATTATAAAATCCTATATTATTTATGGGAAAAATATGTACTAAAAATCGAATTTATAAATTCATTATGTCATTTTAATATTTATCTCCTTAGATTAACCCTAAAAAATATTGTTTCAACCTTAACCGTGGTAATAATTCTTATTTTTTTTAATTTTGATAAAAAAAATTAAATTTTAATTATTAAATAATTTTAATTATTGTTTTTTAAAATATTCTATTAATTTTAACAAATTCAATTCACATAATTGGTGGAATTTAATTTAAAATTGAACCTGTGAATGTGAATAAAATTGGTATTCTAAATAAAATGTTATCATAAGTATTAAAAGTTTTGATACTAGAATTCAACATAAAATTTATTAAAATTAACTAAATTGGGTTAAAAATTGTGTAATTTAACTAATGTTACATTTAATACCATTTTAAAACCAAAATTACCTTAATAATTTCATTAAATTAAAATATAATTTTTAATACAAATAAGTGATTCTAACTTTTACTTGAAAAATAAATATTTTCAGTAAATTCTCAAAAATTAACCCTTAGATGATTTTTTAAATTTTTATTTGAAAAATTAAATTAATTTTTTGAATTTTATTCACTAATAAAGGGAAAAATATTATTATTATTTCTCACAAAAATTAATGAAAACTATTTTAAGAAAATTGTGTTTTTATTATCTATAGACATTATTAAGAATTTATATTCTTTTTTTTAAAAACAATATAAATATTATTATAATGTGGTATTTATGATTCACACGACAAATTTAATTTCATTGATTATAAAGGTATTCTAAATTATGGTTCATTTAGACACATTGATTCATTTATTTCAAACTATCGAAAAATTATATTTATTTGAAATGAATTCATCATAAAATATTGGGGTTTTATAAAAAGATAAAAAAATAGAAAGAATGATTTGGTTGTATATACATATGGTGGGAGGAAAAATACCCAGGAAAAAATTCATCAATGAACTATCTCTATGTTTTTAAAAAAATAAACTTTTCTCATAAAATTATCTATACCTAAACTAATCTCACAATCAAAAGAATAATCGAGTGGCACCCAAATCTCATCATCAGAACACCATATAAAAACTTTTTGATTTCAAGGTTCTAGAATACATACATGGTATTGGGTAATAAACAAGTGGGATGTGGTTCCCCCTTTCTAAGAAGTACTAAATTAGTAATGGTACACGTCGTTGTGTGTTATTACTAAACATATATTTAGTTATATAAAAGTTATAATCAATCATCTATAAAAGTGGGTGAAACATATGATGATGTAAAATCTATTACAAAAAATGTACATGAATATATATATATATATATTAAATATATAAAAACATATATAATATATATATTATGTGGGAAAATATAAAATCTATATATACATAAAAGGTGTTGGCAAAAAATATCTTATGAATCTAAATTTTTACTACTATATGAATAACCTCTCTAGAAGGATACAAGTTAAAATCCATGTGTTGTCAAATTTTCTAGTAATAAAATCAAAAAATGAGTCTCTCTAAGCTATATATTCAATGTTCAATACCTCCCATTCTTAGGGGACATTCCTTTATTATGGTCACATAACTATTTATTTTCACATATCCAATTAGAGCATGTATATGGCATGAGTATGTCAATAATTCCTTGGTAATAGGTCCCCACCACTAAAAACATGTGATATACTATTGTTTTATTACTAAAAAAATGAAATACTAGAGGAACAAGAAGTAAAATAGTGAATAAAATATTTTAGATAATTAGAAATAAAATTAGTAACTATAATTAACTCTCATTGTGGAAATGATCCTTAGAAGTACTACCAACATTGAGACATAACCCATGATTCAAGACAATAATACAATGTCATATATGTATTTGAGTAAATTAAGATACTTATGACTTCATAATACTTGTACACACACACATTTATATTTTTCAAATGAAGTGAGTGTCATAGAGGCCCATCCACGGGGAAGGTGAATAAGGTATAACATATTTGTGTAATCCTGTGGCCAATTACGGGAATAAGGTAATGCGTATAATGAGTATTTTAATTATGAGAACATCTAAAAATATCCACTTATTAATCAAAATTTCTGTACCTTTTGATGATCACATTTATTAATATAGATATATTTTATTTAATTAATATGGATTAAAATATAATAACACGTGTCATTTGATGTTTTGAAAATATGGAATAATAAACAACATGAATTTCACTTATATCAATAATAAATTATGGGAAAAAAAGAATTAATTTCATTATAACTTTATTAAAAAATAATATAGTAATAGTATTTCTAATAAAAAATCCCAATTTTAATATGATACATGTGAATAAAAAGAAAAAAAACAAATATAGAAAAATTAGGTTGGTTAATGAATCAAATTCAAAACATTTAAATTTTTTTGGAATGTTTGTGTGGTGACATATATTTATTCTTTTTTGTACTAACTCAACCCCAATCCATTTCTAGGATCACTTATAATGAGTATGATATAGAGAATGGGTAAATCAACAAATAATAAATGTACAATCATTCTTGAGGGATAAATATTAAGGGTATACCACCATAGAGTAACATTACCATACTAACATTAATTATTTTCAGTTTTAATATGATTCTATTTTGGGAGAATCAATACCAAAACCAAAATCCGGAGGCTACATACAATTAAACAATACTAATTCTATGAAAAATCATACCCAAGGTAATATGAAATATTATTTGAATTTCGGAACCCTAGTTTTTGGGGATGTAGGATTATCCATTCTTAAATGGGGAATCATAAAAAAAGAGATAGTAAGAGATATTTATGTAATTATGATTCCTATAATGAGGTACTACGACTAATGTGAGCCACACATAACAATATTTGATTTTGTATATTATAGGAATATATGAGAGGGTAGTAAAATCATGATAGAGATTCAAATAAGTAGAAATGAATAAAGAATACCAAGACCTTTTCATTTAATGGTTTATTTTTTGGTTTGAAAAGGAACATTTATTTTTGGTAAGAACATTTTCTCCTAAAACCTACTATATTATGGTTATATAGTCATTGGGTTACCAATATTTAAACAAAAAACCACCTATAAACTTTTCCCCTCATTTGAGAATATATTCCTACTGTACTATGTGCCTAATAGAGTCTTGAACTATGGTTCATTTTATTTATCCCCCATTCCTCTAAAAATTCATCCCATTCCACCACAATTTCCAAAAGATATCATAAATTAAATATAATAGCCAAAATTTAAAATTAAATCTCACTTTTAATGGTCCTGATATTTATTACCTACCCACCATCATTTATTATTATCACTGAGAAGCACTAGCTAGCACCCTGAGGGAACAATTTCTGAAATATATTCTTTATATCCTTCTATAGATACCATGTTTTATCTTATAAATTCTCATTCTATCATTTAATCTGAAAAAATAATTATTTAAAACATGAGAACCTTTTGAGTTCAATCATCTATACAAAAATGATAATTTTTATAAGCAGTATTGGCTTTGACCTCCACATTATTAGATAAAATCACATATATAGGTTGAGAAACAGACATCCTAATTTCATAAACCTGAAATGTTTCATTGATGAAACTATATATCAATGTTAGATAATATTACTATGAAGTTTCCCTATATTGTAAACATATTTAAAAAGTTGTAACATATATTTGAGAGAGATGGCTTCCCTAGATTACGCATTTATTGACGACCCAACCTTGGAGAAACCTTGAAGAACACAAGGTCACCAAATTAAAATTTCAATGTTCGTATTCCATTATTATTGTATTATTATTTTTATTTATTAATATCTCATTTAGATCATATTTATAATTTCTTTCTTATCCTAGTTTATGCTAGGTTCAATCATGGAAGGATATTCTATCTCAGTCCTATAAATAGGGGAACAACTTAGTCTTTTATATAATGATTTAAATAAATCCGCTATAATCAATTCTTGATTATTATTTTTTTCGATAATTCTAATAAAGAGATGTGATCCACCCATGATATTATACTTTCAAGGGTATATTCTTAGAGCATTTACTTTGATACAAAAATTAGTTCACATGGATTTATCACTAGTTTGAGGGTGATAAGGGGTATTTTTCTTGATATAAGAGTCTAGTTAAATCTATAATTCTTAGTAGAACTAAGATATAATTATTGGATAGAAAATATATATTATTAAATTTGGTATACCAAGAATATTCATACTCTGTTTGAAATTATAATTCACAAGTTATTTTATTTAAGGAAATTCGTTTATTAGATGGAAGTGAGGTTCATTGAAAAAAAATATTCACTAATAATATTGAGACCCCCGCCTTTAACACGTTATTTTAGATAATTTCTAGGTATAAATGTATGTTAACACAAAAAAATGATTGAAAAGACTAGCGTATATGGTATAATAGGTTCATAACATATCAAATGAAACCTAAAAATGGAATCATTATTTTATTCTTCATCGGGAGATCCAAAAGTCCATATGACATCCTAAATAAGATAATGATAACATGGTGAATTTATACAAGAATGAGATGAGAAAATATCCTAGTAGGGAAATAATATGATAAGAAACCAAAACATGTTAGTAAATGGTGTAAAATTATATCATGAAATAGAAGGATCAATAGTAATATAATGGGATAATAAAGTTAATATAATGGTATCATAAGACAATGTAATCATAGTTAGTGTGGTAGAAACAAAAAAATGACACAAAAAAATTCAGTAATAACATCTTAGACAATATCACATGGTAAAAAGTGTCCCAAAATTGATTAGGGCCACTCCCAAATCTAATATAAGATATCTAATGTGACTAAAACATTACCCCATGCATTGGAGGGATATATAATTCTAGGTACCATTTCATATTAATATAATTTAAAATAATATCTGTTCCACTTTAGGAATAAATTCATAGTGGATAAACATAATAATTTACCATAATGGGAAAACAAGTTTCATAAAATTGACTCATATAAAAATAAAAAAATCACAATGAAGGAATTTGAGAGATGAAAATAGGTATGCATAAACCATTAAAATTAATAGAGAGTGATAATGGTATATATGTAATAGAAATATATAAAATATTTAGAATCATTCCATAATAATAAAAGTTTTTGTTTTTGATGATAAAAATACTTTTAGAAAGATCAAAAACATTTATGAGGAAAATAACCCTTCCACATTGAGAATAATTTTTGAAAAAATAAAATTCTAAAAATATTTTGGATGTAATTTTCATTGAAAATAGCCTCTAAAACTTATAATAGAATATTCACAGAAAATAATGGTCACTATGTCAGTTAATTCTATATATGAAATATCAGTTAAATAATATTCATTTCACCTTTTTGTAAGAAAACTCAAAATTAAATTGGTTGGAAAATGATAGGGTGATTATTTTCAAAACATTTTGTAAAATAAGTCATGGGTTGAAATGAATTTAAATAATATTATTACAATATTAAAAACTTTGTTTATTTTTTTTTTTGAAATATTTTACTAGGAATTAAATTATTTTTGATCGAAGAGAGAAATGAGGAAAACTTCTCTTAAAAATATTTTCTCAATTTTTTTAAAAATAAACTAGAAAAAAATAGAATTATTAATCGAAAATTTATTGAATAAAAATAATCTAATAAAATTAAATTGTTTTATTATATAATGAATAAAAAATTTCCTAAAATGGACATTCAAGCGTAAACAATCTCTATTAATATGTGATTAAAGCATTAACACTTACCACTTTGGTATCTTCTAAAACATAATGCCCCAGGAATGAAGTAGATCAATTGTAACCTAATAAATATTTAATTATGATCGATTAAATATATAAAATGAAAATGGTCTTTACATACCCCATTTAAATGAAATTAGGTTCAGATAAATACACATATCTTAAAGAAGGATGTCTTGAGATGGAAGCATTACTTCGAGCCTAGGATTTTTCTATATGAATTCTGTATCATATATAATAAAATTATATTAATTATTTTTTTATAATTTAAGTATTCAATGTTTAATACCTTATAATTATAACGATTTAATTCAATTATTAAAATGATGTATTTAATTACTTAATTATTTATTTCCACTTCGTGTGTTTTGAAGATGATCTGTTCATAATTTTAAAAGGACATCAGTGTATTGAACATGGTCAAATGATTAATCTTTTCATCACCTCCAGAAAAATTACCATGAAATATTATAATTCTTATACATTCATTATGATTTTATTACTATATATATTCATGGTTAAGAACAATTATGTACATTACAATAATAGAGACTATAGGTCATAAATACACATGAGTAAAGATTCCATTTTTTGATGATAGTGAATGAAATCAGGTTTGCGTTATTATATCATTTATTAATGATAATTACATTATATAATTTCAATAAATATACTTACAGATATCTTCAATATGATGTGGTAATAAATAATTATTTACATAGTGTTGCGAGGGCTTAATCCATCAAACACACAAATGAAATTATCATTTTCAATGGATGGTAAGGTAAAAAGATGAATGAAATATTAATTTTATATAATTATTAAAATTTAGCATATATAATATATAAAAATTAAATCCATAATTATTAACATCTATGATAGGTGATTATGGAAAATTAATTAAAGTGTTTTCTCTAGTGCTAGTTCACCATAGCCATGAACAATGGTTTCGTTTCCCATTTTATGAATGTGGTCATACACTTAGCCTATTATATTAACATAATAAAACATTATTATATGGGTGATAAGTATCTTATTACATTATCATGATTGAATTATATTTTTTTATGTGGAAGAATTAATAAGAAAAGATACTCAGCTAAATAGGTTACCACTTCATCAGACCACCTCATTTGGATTGTTACCAAATCCTTCATAGATTAGCATTATGATCATAAAAATGGTTTTATTATGAGTTTAGGGAATTAGGTTTGTGGTTTGTGTAGATTATTAATGATGAAATGGTTATTAAAATTGTGTAATAGAAAGGAAAAATTGTTATTTTTTTAATAGGGGTGGAGTGTCATTATTGTAACTACCAGAAACAATTAAATAATGGGAATTCACACAAATGAATAGTGACTAAAAAATTTAAAAATGAACTATAGAGTAGATATAAGGACTATAAACAACATTACCATCCAAAATAATGAAATTTTATAAATTTTATCATCTTTAACACTAAGGTTACTCACTTGTACTCGCATATTTCTTCCATGATAAATATTTTTTAATATTTGTACTGTTAATTATGACCAAAATTTAACCTTTAATTAATATATAAGATAAATTATTATTATTAAAAATATGGAATCCATTATTTCTAATTCAATTTTTAAAATCAGATGAATTTAATTTAAAATTAAATTGGCATATGTGATGGAAAAACGAGTTTTCAAGAAATGAATTTTTATGCATAAGATGATTTTACAATAACTATATGTAATTTTATCATAATTATCTGAACATAAATTAATATATATATATATATAATATAAATTTAATGTTAATAATGCTTGATTATGGTTTCTTTTAACTATTTAAAATGAACAATTTTTATAGACATTAAAATAGTTTGAGAAAAATGTGTTTCAATGCCTAAAAATAATCTTATACTAAAATAAATATATATATTATTTATATGAAATTAATTATTTATAATATAACTAAATAATACATATTTTACTTTTAAATAAAATTAAAATAATTATGGGACATTTAGATAACTAAATTTATAAAAAAAATAACAATTTTTCATAAATAAGTATTTTTCACTATTCACTGAAAAAAATATTGTTTGAAAAATCATGAAAAATAACCCTAATTAAATATTAATATGAGGATTTTAAATTTGATGGAAATTTTATAAAATATAAACTCTATGTTTTCCAAATAAAAATTATAAATTTTTTCTCAAAAAAAATTAATTTTTAAAGTAATATATTTTTCTATAATTATATATCTATAATAAAGTTAAGTTACCATTTATTAATATTTTTTTAAAAAATATATATTAAGTAAGAATGATATAAAAAATTATAATGTATTTATTACTATTCATACCCTACAATTTAATATCTATGTTATATCAATCATGTTTAAATAGTACGATTTTAATATTATATGTCAGTTCATTTAAACTCATTGTTATGTGGCGAATTTGGTATAAATCAAAGAGTTATTTTAAAACATCATGATGTGACATTATTACCCATAAATAAATTTTATCCTCACAATTATAACTTATGCTTACTAATCACGGGTTTGACATTTGAGAATTCCCCTTATGGAAAACCCATAACAATAAAAGGGTTAATAAAACTTCATCCAAAAAGAGGGAAATGAAATATGATAGTCATATGGAATAACCCATAACCATGTATTAGTTTCATATAAAATTTTGGGGATGTGATAATATGGACATTAAAAAAACTATAATTAATTTTGGTGAGTGATTTAGATAACTGATCTCAAAAAAGTGAATGATTAAGATAATGTCAATGAAGATCAAACCACAAATATTTGAGTAATTGATAAACCATTCATTCATCCCATATGAAGGTAATAATATATTTTTTACATTTCATGATTATTTTCCCAGAGTTCAAGAATATTTTTTTATTAATATATATAATACTATAAAATATACATTCTTAACATCATTTTATTTCATATAGACATTTTTATCCATTTCTTATGCTTCTATTTATTTCAACATTACCTCGTACACTATGGAATTGATATCCCATATGAATTTTTAATGAGTGAACCATTAATATTATGTTTAAATAGATCATAATATGTATAAAATTTTAAATATAAACTCCTCCCCTATTTGTTAAAAACAAAATAGTTATCACAAAGTAAGATAATACCCAAAGTTAATATGAATATATTAATCTCCAAAATTCATCAATAAAACTGAAGGTTTAACATGGTACATTATTTTAATAAGTAACCCTATATCCTATATAAGCTTCATATATTCAATAGAAAATAAGTTTTTAACCTAAAATGTTATCTCATACCGATCAACTAACTTCTAAAAAACATAGTATCATTACTCCTTAATAATAATTAATGTCAGAGCTAAAGGTTATAGATATGTAATGGAAATAGATGGTTTCCCAAAATTTGATGGAAATTAAAAAAAATTAAATATAAAATTACTTTTAAACCACTAATGACTTTTATAAAGAATATTTTTTTTCGCACAAAAAACAAATAATAATAATTAAATATAATTACCTCAATATATATTAATCATCAAAGATTATAATTTTCTCCATCATGCGTTTTCACATAAAATACCATCTTACCATAAAATAACATTTCTAAACAATTATTAACATTTAAAATATTTTTTAAAGTCCAGAAATAAAACTACTATATAATAATCTGTAAAAGTATCACGATTCTTTTAACGAGAATTCCCATGAAAAAAAACACTTTAACAACATGTTTTTTTATTTTCCAGATCTACACACTTCATTCATTCAAAATCAATTATTTTCATGAAATATGACCTTAGGAATTAGTCTCTAGATTTGGAAATCAACATAAATAATAAATATGTTACCCATATTTGAGAAATTTATCCATTAGTGGTGCCTTATGTCGATCTTTATTTCCCTATGTCTTGTTAACCGTACTCTTGATTTTTATTTAGAAATTAGTTATTTTGTACACACTTTTTCAACACATAAATGATCATATAATTCATTTTATAAATTCTCCATATCTCCTCTTAATTTTTCTATATTTAATAAATTGAATATTAATTACTTTTTTATCACTAGTACTTAAACATTCATGAGACACCTACCTTGTCTTATTTACTATGTCTGTAAAACTAACTATGTTCCAGTTATTCATAATTCTAGAAAGAACATTTAAGATGATAACATGATTTCTAAAATAATTTTCCATTAGGATATAAATATCATTAGATAAATAATTAAATTTACCATCAAATTGGTTGATGTAATTATTTCACATATTTCCCATAATTAACTAAAATAAATTAAAAACCAAATGAGAATAATTTAACATACAAAAAGAAAAAATTATTAAAATTAAATAAATAACATATAAATGATATGTATATCATGATTTATGTGTCTAGATTTTAAAATATTTTATCCATTATAATTATTCTTAATGGTTTCATAAAATAATGTTTTTTCAAGTCCTTCATAATTGTTAAAAAAGGGGTTTTGAATTTTAAAAACACATCCCAGGGAGTGTAAAGCTTGGTGTACAATAGGTTCCATTGTGGTATACCAAAAAATTCTTAAGTCAACCATGATATGACTTTTTTAGTTATTACCCCTATGCACATATTTTCCAGAACCACCTCTACTAGTCGTATCTAGATATAGATATAATTAATCAAATACCATATTCTCTCTAGTTTAATATGATTCCATGATATTTTCTATAAATAGTATTATCCTTAGACGTATCCTTAGAATAATTCCTGGGGTTATCACTATGGTTGTTTCATCCAATTTTCCATTGGTTCACCAAAAATATTATCTACTACCAACTATAGAAACCCAACCCATGCAAACATATTATTACATTACTTTTCAACATAAATGTTCAGTAATATTAGACTTGGATTAAAAAAATACCAATATATTTTAATAATATTTTAATAATATATTAAATGATAATTAAATATATAATTATTAATTTATTATACATAGTTAAAAGTAAAAATCCTTTTGAGCTATAATTCTTCATATGAAAACATAGGGAATACATTAACGAATGGGGTGAGCTAAAAAGACTAGAAAAAAAATAAACTTGAAATGGGAGCATAATATGTGAGTAAAATGTATAAAATTATATCATAAAATATATGGATAAAGAGTAATAAAATATGATATTAACATAAAGAACATTCTATAATAAGATCATGGAATAATAAGAAGTATGGAAGGAATAAAAAATATGATAGAAACCTAAGTCATGGATAACTTCTGAGATATCATCACATGGTGGAAAAATTATCATATTGGATTATGTTCACTCTATAATCCCATACATGATGTATTGTGTGACTAAAAAATTACCCAATAAATTAAAGTGATATAAAATAATGATACCACCTGTTACATTAAGATATAATACATTTATTTGTGTGCCACATAATAAAATAATTCATAATACGTAAATATAAGAAATACCCATGAAGAGAAATTGGGTGGCTTAATACTATCTCATATCATTGTCAAATGAATTTATATAATGAAGGAATTTGAGATATGAATATAAGGCATGTATAAAACTATTAGAATAAAGAAGAGTGGGAAATGTATATATTTTAGATTCATATATATAGGATTTTGAATCATTATAAAAAATTAAGCTTGTAATTGTCAATGAATAGACATATATTAAAAACGATTTAAAAAATTCTTGACGAAGATAATCATTACACATTGAAAATTAATTTTGACAAAATAAAAATAAAACAATATTTTTGAAAGGAATATCTTTTAAAATAAACTTTTAATATTATAAATTATTCTAAAAATAATATAATTTTCACGAAATCAGTTAATTTCATGCCAGAAATATAAGTTAGAAAAATATTTCTTTCAAATTTTAGTATGAAAAGTAAAAACAAGGTATCTAGGAAAATTATAAGAATATTAGTTTTAAAACATTTTGTAAGAAATAAAAACATAGGGGAAAAATAATTTAATCAATCATAAAATAATATTACCTTTTTTTGAATAAATTATTGGAAAATGTAGATTTCGAAGAAAATTATTTCAACCCAAGGGAGAATTGAAATAATATTTTCTTAAATAAATTTTATAAATAATTTTAACAAAAAAAGATTAAAAAATGGTATTATTAATTTAAAATTTCATGAATAAATAGGGGATAATAAAATTCCATAGTTTTATTAAAAATTGAAAAATTAATTTTCTATAACTAAAATTCAAGCATAAACAATCCCAATTAAAATGAGAATAAAAATGAAACCCTGACAGCTTTTGAAAATATTGGCTCATAAATTAAAATGTTTAAAGAAGATGAATTATAAATTATAATATCTTTAAATTTGAATGATTAATTATATAATAAAATTAGTGGTAGTATATACACCATTTAAAATAAATTAGGTTCATAAAAGAACATGTTTCTAAAATAGAAATGTTTTAAGACTGAACCCTCACCTCAAGTCCAGTCTTATGATGAAATTATCTTATGTGATGTATTATATAATTATATCAATAATATTCATAATGAAAATATATATTTTTAATCCCATATAATTTAAACTATTTTGGTCATTTATTTTAATTATTTTTTAATTACATAATCAATTATTTCCACTTTTGGTGTTTTTAAGATGCACGGTTGATAATTTCAATAAAACATTATTGTATTTACCATTTTAAAGGGTCATAAATACATAATATACATAATAATAATGAAATAAATATATTTTTCATACATAAATTATACATTTAAAACAAACAATAGAACATGAATATGAAAAATGATGTTTGTTACAATCAGGGAGATATTATACCATACTTACAAATGTGTAATGTTTCCATTTTTCAAAGATCATGATATAAAGAAATTACGTGTTATTTTATAATTCAAAAAAATTATGTCATAAGAATATTATTATTTATTTAAATATAGTTATATATACAATCTATTTGGCGTGGTAATAAAATACAATTATCATTGCTTCGTAAGATGGTAGTTTGCTGAATACATGAATGATGTTATCATTTTAACCTCATGGTAATGAATAAAGGTGTATGATATATTACTTTTATATAATGATTAATATTTCATGAAAATAATATATAAAAATTAAATATATAATTATGAATATACTTGATAAGTGATGATGGAAAATAAATTACATTGGTTCCTAAGGTCATAGTCCGTTATACATAAAAAAGGTTATTTCATTTCCCATTTTATGGGAGTGGAGAAAGAATTATGTTGTGGGGTTAAAATAATTAATTACATTTATATTAGAGATAGTGATTGTTATTATGTTATCATTATGGAGCAATATTCGATGGAGGTTAAATAATAAATAAAACAATGATTCTTGTTTAAGAACATTAACTCTTTTTCATACCACCTAATTTGTATTTTTCCTAATTCCTTACATGATTTAATTTAAGATCAAACCATGGACTCTAGGATGATGAATATATGTAATGATGTTTTTTGAGAAGGGTATATATTATCTGATCAGTTTTTTGTGTGGAAAGGAATGTAGAGGGGGGTCCATTTATCTGGGAGGTAAAGTGTAATTCTTGTAAATACCAAACATCATTATTTTATTGAAAAATATACCATCCAAATTATATTTAAATAATATCTAATTAGGTTTTATTTTAATTAATTAAGATGGAGAAACATGAGTTTCTTAAAAGGGTTTTTTAAAAAATTATCTTTAAATCATAAAAATAATCTTATACTAAAATATAGTATAAAGAGTATTTAAATTGAATTAATTGTATTAAAAATTAAAAAATAATACTTATATTAATTTGAAATAAAATTAAAATTATATTGGGAATTTTAAATTACATAATTTATTATGTGAAATTATTGTTTTATAATTTTTTTCAATTTTTTGTGTTCCTTGAGAATTTAATATTTTCTAAAAAATCAAATATTTATACACGAAGATAAGATAAATATTAATCATTCAAAAAAAATGTTAATTTTAGTATATAGAATTTTGAAAATTTCTGAAGACTAATTACAATAGTTATCAAAAATAAAAATAAAACTTATTTTTGAAGGAAATGTATTTTTATTCTAAAGTACCCTTATTAAGTTTGTTTGTTTATTTATTAAAAATTTATAAATAATTATATATTGAGTATGAACTACATATATTTTTTTTAAAATAAGTTATTTCTATTTATACCCACCAATTTAATGGCTTGGTTATATCAATCATGTTTATATAATAATATTTTAATAATATATCGTGGTTCATTTAAACTCAATATTTCATTTTGAATATGATATCGAATATAGTGTAATTATAAAATATTAGGGTGTTACCACTTCACAAACTATATCTTTCTTATTCGAATACTTTATATGAATTTTTATAGAATACATTTTATTCTGATCTCATTCAGGTAGAGGAAAATTAAGTGGATGTAGAATATACCTCAGTTTTTAGTTCTATCCCTTCACAATTTTAATGGTAAGACACCATCAAACCAAGATAATTTTTAGTTGGATAGTCCACTGGAACTATTTATGAGAATCATGATATATCATCATGAATCTAGGGTTAATATATTATCCAAAATAATGACATTATTTTATAAAAATTCATCTTATACTTGACAGAATGAGTAATCATACATGAATGTTTAAGTAGGATGATGAATTTTGTAATGGTCCATCAAGAATCTCCCAATAATTGAATCATTTTGGAATAATGATACCATCACAATCAAGTATCTGGGACTCATTTTCCTACACCATAATAAAAGTTTTGAGGTCAAAATTGAATAAATATTTACCCCTCCCTTTCTCAATCATGTCTAAGTGATTCCAATCCATCAAAAATATCAATAAAAATTCAAGCATCGATTAAATAGCATATTAAGTCTAAAAATTATGACTAAGGGCATTTGTTAATACATTAACATTTCATGGATCTTATTGAATATCAAAATCAACACACTAAAGTTATTCAACCTATAGAAGTGATTTATGTTTATATATTCCAAGGAAAAGATGTATTTCATGACCCAATGGTCTATGAATACTGAACAACATTCACCATAAATGTAGAACCTCCAAAAAAGTAAGGGTTGAATATTAGTAAACCCCCAAATCATGGTTCTGGTATTTCATTTTGTAAGAATATAGTTATTTAAATCATACATATATACTTAATTATTATGCATAAAAAACCTCCATTGAATCCTGAAGAAGTATCACAATACTAATCAAATCATTCACATGGATTATATATAATATTTGTCAATATAGTGTTCAATTTATCCTTATTCTCATAGAAATAGAATTCACATTATTCTAGAAAAAACAAATCACACAACTTATTTTTGTGAAATTAGTCATAATTATTACTTTAATGGAGAAATATTGATTGAAATTATAATAATTTTTGGAAATCCCATGAAACATTATAATTTCCAATACACTTATTGAAATAATCTAGGAAATCACTAACTCCACATTTTCAGGGTAAATTGAGATTTTAGTTTCAAATATTACATGCCTAAGAAACATTAATGATCAAAATCTAGAATGAATTTAAATATATATTGGAATATAAAAGATGATATAGTATGGTGGCCAACATGATGCATATATGTTTACCATTCTATGCATTAGACCTCATATAGATAAAGATATCATCCTAGAGGACCACTATTAATAATTATATTGATGAATGAATAACCATATTCACTAAAGATATAAATAAAATATTATAATTTATGTAGATGTGATGTTTTTTAGGGTATTTAAAATTCCCACACTGTCAAAAAAAATCAATGATTGGAATATCCTATTTAATGAATCAATGCTGATGGTAACTTGGAGTTATATAAATCATAAGAAACATATTCTACATATTTAACTAATAAAAGGGACCATTAATTCATTTAATAAGGTATTTTATTGATATTTAGAAAGATTACATTTTAATAACATTCACTTATGAATTGGAATATATAGAAATTCATATAAAATAATATGGAATAACACTAATAATATGAGTTGGTCTGCTGAATCATATTTACTAAATTTATTCCAAGTAAATCTTTAACATTATCTTTTTATGTTGGATGCATATTATAGGGAGTTATTGATATAGGTTCTATTTAAAGTAATAATTCAAAAATAAATTCACCTTTTTTCTCTGGAAGTATTATTGAGAAGTCATCAGGGAACATGTCAGGGTATAAATCAACCAGAGGAGGGAATATTTTCTTCTCATTTAGATCAATTTTTCAAGAAAAAGACTATCTATCTATATGGTTACTTATATTTCATGTCCTCAATTAATATCTACATGAAATCACTAAAACTCCCTCACTTTAAATAATATGTATTGGATAAAAGTGGGGGACAAAAAGATACCATCCTATTATATAAATCAACATCTCTCACCTTCTATTGTAGTTGAACACCATTTTTATGCACCTCTTCAATATTTAAGTGGGTAAATGTTTGGATACAAATTGAATAGTTATAATATTTATCCGCTTTATTAAAAATTTCAGGTTTTATCCTTCTCAAATACCTAAATATTCCATAGTTTGTTATCCTCTTCATTGATTAGCTAGAATGATTTTTTTAACTCAAACCAATAACCACCTTATTATCTTTCCCATAATGGTAATGTATTGAGAAATCATAATCATTAATCATCTCCAACCATCTTATTTGGGGTATATTAATTTATTTTTGGGAGAATATATAATATATATTTCTAATAAATATATATGTTATGTAGTTATTTTCTAGAATATTTTTTTTGATATATTAAATTCAATGATTAACACTACTAACTCAAAATAATGAGTATTGAAAATTTTCTCAAGAGCCTTCTGTTTTCAAGAGGCATAAGATATAACCATATAATTTTATATAATAACATAACCAAACCCTTTTTTATGCATTATCGTAATAATAATACCTTACATATGAAAGGATAGGGTTCCAAGAGGTTCACTAATGGTGGTTATTAGCATATAAAGTTTTAATTATTTACTAGAACATTGATAGTATATAAATAAACCATGGTCATATTTTATTGTATCCATATATTTTGAATTTTAAAAGAATGTTTTTATTTTGACAAATGGGAATGATTATGAAGAGAATTTTTGTTTTCTTTAGTTAAGAAGAAAACATATCTAAGAATGCAAAAAAACATAAATTAACATTTTTGATAAATAATGTCTAACCCATGGAAATATACCAACTCTCATACTTAATCAATTAAAGAGATTTGGTTTTGATCATTTAATACAATGCTTTTAGCAAAAATAAAATTATTTTTAGTATTTTTATATGAGGATATATCCTAGGGTTTAGTTAGAAAATCAGAACAATTCACTAGATATTTCTGATGATTGGGTGATTCGTGTCTGACATAATAACCAAAACTCATTAAGGAAACACATGAAGAAATTGACTATTTTTTCCAGTTTTTTATATAACATTATTTATATACAAGGAGATAAATATATATTTACATGTTTGCTTTTATGTTTATTCAATTTACTAATATGAACCCCGAAACACCATAATAAAAAGTGGGATGAAGAATTGGTGAATACTGTGTGAAACATAACATGAATGGGTACCACAAAACATGTTCATATGAGTTTCAGTATGATGTTATTGTAAAAAAATCATCTAAATAATAAAATAGGATGAAATAAGTATAAAAAAATAATTTAAATGATCATTAAAATATTAAAATTAATAAGATTTTTATTTAAACCACATTCCTCCTTGGGTGGTCACAATGGGTTTAGAACTCCATGAAATTGGTGGAAGATATAAGTATTGAAGAAACACGTCCCTAGTAGTCCAATATCAACCTATAGTAGATTATCATTTTATAATTATGGATATGGGTAATTTAATAGAAAATTAAAGGAATGATTCTATAAATTAATTCATGTATTTATGAGGCTTGGTTGAATACTCATAGAAGACTTTCTCCCTCCACTTCATCCAAATGGTTGACTATTCATAAAAGACTTTCTACCTCTACTTCATCCAAATGGTTGACCTATTTATCACATGTTCAAGAAATGATATTTAATAGATAGGTGGCCCTTTGAGTTTACTATCCTATAGATATTAATTAATTATATTAGTGTTTTGAATCCAGAGTTCTGGCCCAATTATAATAGGTGAGTATAATTTTCATCGTCCAAATATTTCATTGGCTTTTCGTCCCATTTTTCTCAAATCCAAAAATAGTATTAGTTGAATGAATTTAATCCCCAAGGTAATAGATTATTAAAAAAAATAAATTTTCACATTTGGATGAGTTTATATAATGTTATGATAAAAACATTTATATATTATCAAATTGGGACATTATGAAAGTTCATATTCTTAATAATGTTTTCAACACATGAATTATTAATATAAACTGAGAAAAAAAAGATTTAATAATTTAATACTAATAACAAGAAAAAATATAATATTAAAATATAATGGTGAAAATATATGATATATCATTTTTTGATAATACCACCACCCCTAAACCATTATACTCATAGGGAAAGTCTTATATCCTAATCGTGTCCCACACATAAATCAAAGGAAAAAAATTAGAAAAATATTTTTAAATAAAATCCATCATGTATAATTTATTAATTAGATTATACAATTAATATTATTCTCCCCAATTCAATGTTTTTAAGAGTCATTTTTTTCACCCATGGAACATTCTACATCCAACCTGACCAATATATATTTCATTATTCATAGAAAAAACATGTGAATGTGGAGTTATGATAATTTCCTAGAGTTCATGTAATATTACAATTTTGATTATGAGATTTTTAGTTCCCTTATGAGAAACTAGTGTGATAATCAATAGAAATTCCAAAAAATGTATACAAGGTTCTAGTGTTCGAAAGATTTGATTTTTTAAAAATATTAAATATAAAATCATTGTTTAATATCTTAATTATAAATAATGAAAAAATTTAGAAGGTAATCATAATGAATGTACTTTATCAAACCCTAAAATTGTTTGTCACTTTTAACTAGATCTTCCCATTATTCCTTTTCTGTAGGTCACATCCCAATAGTGAATAATAATGAGTAAACATACTCTTATATTTTTCATTCTATTTTCCTAAATGTAGAAAATATTGTTTTCTATATGAATCATTTTGGAGATAAATAAGGAAATTTATTCAAAATAGTGATATAAAATTGAATGTAAACCCACCAATAAAAAAATGAAGTCACCCTGTCACTAAACCCTTAAAAATGAACATTTCCCTATAATATCCACAGAAACACCCACTCCCAACATGATTTTTTAAAAGAAGGATTAAAAATAGATGGGTAGGTTAGGAGAAATTAGCTTATAATTTGGATCCCAACCTGAATTCGATGGTCTCAAAATCATAGTAAGGGTAAAATATGAATGTGGAACCAAATATGATTTACTTGTATAAATGTATTTTTAATTAAATGGTGACCTCTATCATGGTTGTAGCATATAATAATATTATTGATTATAATAAAATAATGTAATTTTCTCATTTATGTACATTAGACAAGACTCTTAAGAGATTTATTAAATGTAATAAGATATTACAATAAGAATATAATGTATATTAGGTGAGGGATTTAAATTATTGGTCATTTCTTATATGGAATAATTTTTAAAAATCAATTAAAATTCATGGAATGTTTTGAAAATAAAATTTCTATCAAGTGATCCTTCTTTAATATTCATTTGATAACATTTTTACAAAAAATAATGTAATTTTTCATAAAATTTACTCATGAATGAAAATATATTTTTGATATTATCATTGAGATCAAAATTCATCTAAATAAATTAAAAGGAAAAAATGTTAAAAAAAAGAAAGTACATTTTTTTTATTATTTGTTGTTTTATGTTGTATCTATAAAATATTCCTACATATAATGCAAAAATAGATTCATGAATTATTTATTTTTTGAATCTAAATCATAATGATCCTATTTCAACCTTCCCTAAAAATAAAAATTCAATTTTCCTCATTGTGATATTATTAATTAAATGGTTAGGTAAATAATCGTAGGGAGAAGGGGATACCTATTTAGTATTGTAAAATATGACATACATAAGATATATTTACTCCAAAATATGATTTATAAAATCCTTATAATGATGCCTATGCCTATCCCATTTGTAGTAGTCCTCTATCCACTCTTCTCTAGAAAAAATGATATTACAAATAAGGGGGTAAACAATAGTAATGTTACAAGGGCTGATCCATTAGGAATGAATCTTACCTTGGTAGATATTTTTCCTAGAATTTTATATGAGGAACTTCTCACCAATATCAAAATTCCATTAATGAATCATATAGTCATTAATTGAATTATTCATCCCTTTATATATTTGGGAGTTCTCATATTCATCACAATTAATTTCATCCCACTATTGAATATGAGAACTTCTATCCATATCTATATTTGAGGGGATATTATTACATTGTTTAACATCCTAAAATACATGGTTCTAAGCCTACATAGGAAATTTAAAAAGGAATAGAAAAACTCTATGTTATGAAATTATGATTAGGGATTTAAATGTTTTACGGTACACCCAACATGCATAATCTAAACAAAAACAATAATCTTTCATGTTTTGTTTTATTGATTTTCCAAAAAATTTAATAACTTATTGAGATGAATTTTTTATCATATATTAGTTTTTGGGTGATATGAAATAGTTTTTTTTTTGTGATTTTACCTTCTTTTAGATTCAGTTATCCATGTTATGATTTAAAAAAATGTAAACCTTGATCATAGATGATACGTCTTGGAAAACCAATCATGATGAAAATATGAGATCTAAAAAAGGTGAGAACTAATTGAGAATATTTTTCCATAGTATTTTTTTCTTCCACCCATTTAGATACATATTCAACTTCTAAGAAGATTTATATATAGAAAAATGAATTTTTAAAATTCCTTAAGAACTAACTTTCCCATTCATCAATGATCTGAGTAAATAAAATGTGTTGTTGGGGCATTTCATTTAACCTAGAGAAATAAATTATGAATTTATGTCATGTACAAGACAAAAAATTTGATGGCAATCTCATTCAAATGTTGGATAATAAATTATAGAGTCATGGATATTTCAAAAACACATTCATAGTTAATGTGTCCCCTACAAGATTGAGTGTGGTGGAAGTACAAAATTGAGAGGAAACAATGGTTAAGGACACACCAATAGAAAATATGGTCACTGAAAATTCTCAAAAAAATTGGGTTATAGAAGAAATAAAATTTTTACTCAAGCTTAGGTGTTTGTGATTTTGTATTGTTAAAATATATGGGGGGCCCAAATAATTTTAAACATTTCACAATGTATACATTCCATGGGATAAGATACACTATATCACAAAGGTTCTAATTTAGGATGAATTCTCTAATTGGGTCGGATGAGTCAATGTGGTGGTCAAATGGGGGGTAAATCATACTAATGAGTTTATCTGCCACATTTTATACTCCTATCATATCTCAAATATGTAGGTAAAACTTTTGTAAGGTGTAATATCCAACATATTAGATAGGAATTATATTTGGGTTTTTAAAAGAGAAAATAAAGGGAAATAAAATCAAAACAAAAATGAAATTTTTACCCAAGATGATATGAATGTTATTTTTATATGGAACACACAATAAAAAGATATTCTTTTTTAGTGTAAGGGTTGTTTTCCTTGAAATGTTCATGGGTACGTGAGGAATACACAATTACTTGGGGAATGATTTTAATCCTTTAGGATACAACAACCACAATAAAAAATTCAGAGGAATCACACATAAATTCCAAAAGGAGATCTCACTTTGGTGTCTAGATGATGAGATGTGTTGTGAGATTACTTTTTATCTAGTTAAATATATCCACAAATTTATTACAAAAATAAAAAATAAAAAATATTTTTTTGACAATTGAGACATGGAAATTGAAATATTACTAATTTCCACAATGAATCAATTGTAAGAACTAGTATAACCATGAAATTCCACCCCTCATGAACACATTTTTTATATCAAAGGGTGGAAATTATTTCAATTTTTGATTTATCAGTAAGAATTATCTTACTTAATATAATATCACCAAAAACTATCCCCTGCTCTTATAAGAAATTAAATTTCTCATAATTTAATATGAGATATTTTTTAATGAAAATATGGGGTAAAACCCCAAGGTGTTCGGAATAGTCAGAAAAGGAAGAGCCATAACCTATGAAATAATAAATAATTTTTTTTAATAATTATCGATATATATATATATAGAATATATTATGAATATAATATTATTAGAATAACTAGGGGAATTATAGAGACCAAATGATATCCTTCTATATAGAAACATCTTGAATGGACAAGTAGATGTTGTATTTTCTTAATCCTTAAGGGATATATGGATTTGAAAAAACCCAAATTTCTATTAGGGAATAAATATCAGGAAATACCAGCCAATATTTCAAATAATAGGTCAATGATAGGTATATGAATGTGGTACATTCATGTTTATTTATTTAGTAAATATTATTTAATGTAGACTCATTATTTATTTTTTACATATGTTAGAAATAACTAATTCATTTCATTTGTAACTAGGGTTATTCTAATTTGTTAGGAAAACTTTTCTCTAGGAAAACACATTTAATATCAAAAAATGGGATAAATAATATGAAGAAACAATTAATTTACTAAATTCCAATCTTAAAACTTCATGGAGGGAGTGATTTAAACAATGATGTGCTTGCATTAAAGACACAACTTCATCCGATAAAAGAACATTGCGCGTGAAAATTGATGGGATAATCCGAATAATATCATCCAATATCTATCTTTCCACATGTTTACAGTCTCTCAAAAGGCCTAGTATTTTTGATTCATTTTATGGAGATAGGTTATTGGAAATAATTATGGTAAATTTTTCTATACCCTCAAGACAGATATATTTAAAATTAGATGAAGTGGTCTTAATTTCAATAAAAGTTGTTTTTGGATTTTTGTAAGGTAATTAGTGGGTGGGGACCATGAAACATTATATCTACTCTTTTTTATTCTATATAAAAAGAGAATAAATGGAAATGAAATTCTCATAATCATCTATTGTAATGGGTAACTCATTATTAAAACATTGAACAACGAAAACACAAATATCACCTTTTCCAAACCCACACAATAATAGAAAAATGAATTATTCCCTCAATCATTACTAAGTGAGGAGGAAAAATTAAGTGTTTATGTTGAGGAGAAAATTATTGTGTTCCTCTTTCATTGGATAGAACATTCATCATGTCGATACAAATAGTATGGTTTTCTATAACAAGGTTTTTCATAGCATAAAATGCATTAGAACATTCATTTTCTCGCCCAAACTCAATGGAAATCATACTATTGTACTTTTTGATGATGAAATTATTTATTTTATGAAAATTAAATCAATTTATGAGAGGGTCATGTACTTGAGTTTATGAATATTCTATCACAAGAATGTGGAGTTCTGAATGGAAGATAAGTTTCTTCACTCTCATGAGGAAATCCTTGATCACTCCTATTGAGTTTCTTGTCATCCAGTTAGATTTTTTCAAGATGATGATTATTGGATGAGGGTCCTAAGACTATAGATATTTATACTTAGAGTGATGAATCATATTAATAGATGCTACAAAATATATAATTTAAACTAAAATTAATGTCTCTCCCATTGTGAAATGAAACAGAAGAGTGATTAGAAACTTTAATTTGGTTGAATTCACTGGTTGTATCATGGTTGACACATTCCTTATGTTTTTGACTCTCTAATTTTACTTCAATCACCATATGAGGATGAAATGTTCTTTTTGAAATTTGGTATTGAGATAAATTTGTATAAGTGTGTCGAAGAGAGGATTGTGAACATGTATGTTTTACAATGTATACATTTTCTCATTATCAAATTAAATTTGAAAATATTTTTTGGATTTCTAGTGTAAATGGGGAAAAGGAAGAATAATGGATTTTATGTAGTAATCCTTAATGATAATTATTTTACACTAATTATTTTACACTAATTATTTTGTTTTTTCAAATGAATATTTTAAGGGTATATAAGTTGAGTTTTCAAGCGGTTGACATTGATTTTTTGTAGAATCATTATTAGTGGATATTTATTTTCCACTATGAAATTTGATAGCACATACATTACCTCTTTACATAATATTTAAAAAATTTTGGAATATTGTTTAGTAGAACTTTGAATCATTATTTTATATATGATTTTTTCCATTTTCCCTCTTTAGTTCACAAGTCTCATATAAATGATTGTATTTTTTGTTGGAAATAAATGTTCTAGGAAACCATTTTAATTAAAATTTCCTCAAATCATGTACTGTATTTTGGAGGAGGATGATTATGTTTTGAAGGTGATGGATATGAATGATTTATACCTCATACTTGTTGATTCCAACTCTATTTTGGGTATCTTATGTATTGTTCTTATTTGTACTATGGTTGTGCTTTCCAAATGGGGTTTGGTTTTGGGATTAATGATACATGAGTGAAATTTGGATCATGTAAAAATGTATACCCATGTAATATTTCCACCAAAGAACCAAATTAAACTTGAGGTTTGGAGAATCTATTAGAAAAATGAGTGTTATCAGAACAAATTCCAAGATGTAATGGGATGAGTGGAGAGTGTGAATTAATTGGAGCTTGAGAAAATTTTCATGTAATAGTATTTATTTCATCATGTTTATTATCTACCTTTTCCTTCAAGTATGAATGAATTACCACATGAATCACTCATGTGGGTGAAATTTCACATGTTCCAAATTATTATGCACTTTGAGGTATGTTGGATATTTTTACACAAGTAGTGGAAGGCGTTTAGCAATTAAGACACAAAAATATAAAACTTATATCACTCCAAGATTAAAGAGGACAATTACAACATTTAGGTGTTGAATTAACAAATTTTCAATAATTTTTTATTGGGGTAAACAAGATGATGTCCTTTTGAGTATCTCTAAATATTCATTAATGGTATCGCCTTATAAAAAACCAACTTCAGGGGGGTGGGTGCTACAATGTCTACTCTCATTATAGAATTTTGTTGGCCAATGTGATGGCCACTCTACCTATAATAGGATAGGGACCTCCAAAAAACTTTATGGGATTGGAGTGATCCTTTTTTCCCTTTTCCAACCCTGATCTTCTTCCCCCATTCTCTAAAATCTCATTGTTTCATATGGTTCTCGATCTGTATGTTGGTGAACCTAACCTTATGATTTTGATCATAGAGTCTAAAAAATCTCTGAAAATCCTCAAAATAAAATTGATGTCCTTATTATCATAGAGAAGGGACTCGATGGACTCTTTTGATAGGGTGGTTTTCAACTCTTGGTGCTTATAGGGTAGGGAAACCATGGGTTTTTTTGCAACAAGAACATCATGATCTGTTTTTCTATAGAGGAAGATATGATCAATGCTTCTCCAAGTTCTCCATATATATTAAATGGTCCCAATTCAGCATCATTATATTGACCTATAAATTCCATATAATTCATGACTCCCCCTCAGTTGACATTTGGGTATGTTTCCGTAACACAACATTACCATTTCAAAACTATAAAATTTTTAGGATACTTGGGATCCTTGTAGATAGGTAATTGTGTTATGAAATCCATTCCAAATATATTTTTCTTCCTTTTAATCCCCATGTTTGTATAGAAGTATTTGTCTCATAAATACCTCCTGATTAGGTTTGGATTATTATAGGGGAAGTGTTTAGTTTTAGACAGTAAGTTGTTTATGAATCATTTATTGATTTCTAATCTTCTTATAAGTGAATGGGTCACTCATCAGCATCCATTATTCATGGTTCTAGATTGATAGATAAAAAATTGTGTGGGAATATTAGGAGGCAACAAGGATCCAGTGACCAGTGTTGTAGATGGCTCCTCTGGTCAGGGGCATGTGTGGGTGGAGACTATGGAAAATCCAGTACATAGTGAATCATGGTAAATAAATCCTCTAGTGATAGACATATTCAACTAGTCTAGGATATACCCAGATGATCCTCAAACTTATGTAGAGGTTTCTTTGGTGAAAATTATTCATGAGGTTGAAGAGAAGGAAGATGTTTTGGACCCCTTGTCACTTGAGAATCCTTAGGGTGGAAGTGGGCATAACTCTAAAATAGAGTCTAAAATTGTGGATGATGAATGTCTCAAGACTCCCATAAGTACTTCATATAAAGAGGTGGTCTACTCAGGGAGTTGTATTAGTGATAAAATCTTATTAGAGGTTTCTATGGAATTGAGTGAGGGTAATCCTATGGGTTTCAATGTATTGAAGAAATTATTAGAGGGGGATACCCTGATTAGAAAAAGTCCTAGATGGGAGGTGACCATCATTAAGATGTGAAATCAGTTTGAAAGATTTACTTATGATGATCTGATTCATGAGTTCAAAAAAGATCTAGACAATACCTCTATGGATGGGAAAACTTTTTAATAGAGAGATTCTAGTGAGGACTATTCTAGATATTTTACAGGTGATGCAGAAGAATATCAAAGTGGCAGGCTTTCAAGCTTGAGGAGAAATATGAGTGAGAGGAGAATCTATAATTAGATAAAGGATTACTAAAATTTTCCACTTCCAATAGACACACAATTAGAAAATAAGTTAAAATCCAAGTAAAGGGATAGTGATACCCAACATTCCCCCAAGACTACTTTCCAGTATTAAAAGTCTGGTGATGTGCTTGATTAATACTTGCAATTGCTTATGCTATTGGAAGAGAAGGTAGATGAACATGTTCTATCACCTAATTTTACTGAATAATATTCCTCTAAAATGATGTAGAGGTAATTAAAGGTAACTACGAATAAGGAGAAGTATACCTGGAATGACAATTAAGACCTCATTTTAGATGGGGGATCCAAAAATGGGAAGAATAGCCTTGAAGAGTACATCCTATCTTGGGAAAAGTTAGCATTTCAGTTAGAAGATATTTTAATGTATTAACTAGAAAATCAGGTAAACAATATATATTAGAAATTATTTAGTGACATTAAATCTAGTATTATTAAGATTTCCATTAATGGATCAGTTATTTCATTTTGTGGTTGAACTCATGGTATGTCACTTTTTCCTTAAAAGTTTTTAATAATAAAAAATTTATTTTTCTTTAAGTTAGTTAATCCCTCCTTATAAATTACTAATTCCAAATGTTATTTTATAATAGATTAATTTTATAAGTTAGAAAACAAATTCTCTAAAAAGTGACATTTAAGGTCATTCTAGCCTCCAATTTCTATAGGTATATATAATATATTATCTTTTTATACACTATAAAGGGAAAAAGGGATGGAAATTAACATTATAAGGTCATGAGACACATTTTAGGATTTCATGGTTGAGAACACATTGTAATATACATAGAGATGTTTGTGAGGGACCACACTAGGAAGACCATGGAATTTATTATGTAGGTGGATGGGGCCCATTATTAGCTAAAATCTAGATTCTTCTTCAACACATTTTATGTACCAATATAGGAACATCACATGAGGGGTGGATAGTTCCTTTATGGATAGAGTATTTAGAATCATGTTTTTTGTGATATGATTTTGTTGAAATTGTGTTTTATTTATGATCTATTGAGGTTTCACAAGGGGATACACATTGTAACATGACCATTATACTCTGTACGAACTAATTTATTAGGGAAGAGTCTTTTCATTTTCTCATTCTATTTCATGTATCTTTTCTTTTCATGATCAGGTCATGGATATATGTTTTCAGGTATCTTATTTTTTTAATTAATGAATAATGAAATGATGATATAAAACACACAACATAATGTAATAGGAAATAAATAAAATTATATAAATAATATGGAAAAGAAATATTTTACTAAAAAATAGTGAAGAGAGAAGAATAGAGAGAGTTGACTTGAAAAAAGGAAAAAATTAAAAAGGGAATGGTGGAGGAGATGTTTGAAAGGAGTAAGGAAAAAAATAAAAATAATAAAATCAAATTAATAATGATCTTTTCTTTAAAAAACCTATAGAAAAAATTGGACTTATTATAGAGAACGTTAAATTAGAAATTTATTTTAAAAAAAATTTCTACTGTATAAGAGGAAAGAAGGTTGTCTTTTTTACATTTCTTTATGAAATTAATATTAATATTTCATTTTGAATATGAAAAATGGGATTTATTTTATTGAAATAATTGGTTCATTTTATAAAAGTATACATAAAAGTGTTCTACCACTAAGATGTGGGGGTGGGTGGGATGGGAGGGGGGTTGAATCATTGTGATATAGTTTTATAATTTCGTTTCTTTTAAATAACCCAACAATGAATATTTAGATGTTGATCCAAATAACTTAATTTTTTATATGGTTACCCTACAAGAAGGGTGAATATATCCTTACTGTGGTGGGGTCAAACCATGAAACATATTTTAACTAAAAATAAAATACACATTACATGTCGGATGGTCAGGTATCACCCTAAAACCATGATGGATTGTTGTCAAAAATTTACAAATACAATGTCTCCCAAAAAATATTATATTGATTTACACCAATTTACAAACAAAACACAACCATAATGAGAAAGATTCCAAGATAGTCCTATATCTCAAAATCTATATTTCTCTTTGATCCCTTGTAATAATATGATACTATAATTGATCAATAATTCTAGCATTTTTATTTTAGAATATCAATAAACTAAAAAAAACTCAAAATATAGTTGATCTCTACATATTTTCCCACTTCCAACTCACAATATCAAATGTGTGCTACCATGAAACAAATAAAATTCCTGTTATTTTCATGCATGTATCACTTAACAAAATTGTCCCTACCCACTTCTATGTTACATATATAATAAAAATTATTTTTATAAATTCATAAAAAGAACTATGATAAAGAATGACTTTTAAAACATTCATGCCACATATAATATGTGGGAATATAAAATCATTATAATACTAGTTCTTTTGAGTTTTAGTTCACATATTCACTACACAATGTGATCATATACATTATAAAACATAGAATATGGTGTGAACTTACCCTATAAAAAACTATATTCTGATTCACCAATCACATTGTCATAACCATGTTCAAAGATGAGATTTTCAAAAACCATATGCTATGCTAAAACTCTTCTTCTCACTTATTCATCATGTACCTTCACTGATGTTTTGAACTAAAGTATATAATAATTTATCTTCTTCATGTGTTCACCATTCAATGTTGGAAAAATAGAAATACTCAAGGACCTGATTTTTGGAAACATCATGAGAACTTGAATATGAAAAAAGAGTGAAAAATTCATTGAAAAATCATAAAAATATAGAGAACATCATTTTATTTATTTCTCTCTCATGATTTTACAAAAAATATCTTAGACGAGAGAAAAGAAACACGCAACTAAATGATATTGATTGAGGTATTTATAGGAAAATCACAATATCTCAATCTCTTTGAGAATCAAATAGAAAGATATTTATGTGATTAATATACGTACCAAGAACCATCACCATATTCATAAAAAATCATAAATTTTCCACACATTATATCTTAGGTTTGATCTTAATTTCAAATGAAAATAACGTTTTATGATATTTTCACCATATCCAAACAGTTAGAATACTTAGATTAATTTCAAAGATCATGGCTGAAGCTATTGTTAAAATATTATATAAATTCTAGTGAATATAGATCCTTGGTTGAACATGAGGAAGAATAAGAGTTCAAATGAAGGGGATGACATGAAATGATGATTGGATAAATTGAATAAATTGATCATTGAATATAATGGAAAAAATTGATTCTGAGATATATTCCATCAGTCCTACATAACAAATAAATCAGTTTGAGAGCCTCCTTAAAATAGATTTCATGTGGGTAGAAGTCCATAATTGGTTACTTGTTCATTACCATTTCTATGGAAACTCCCATCTCTAGGTGCTCGTCCACCATCGTGACTCCCCACAATATGGTCCCTCTCCCAATTATATGCTTGTGGCTGCTTCTTGCATCCTTCTACACTCCTTCTTATACTGGCAGGGTTTCCACCTATGCTAACTAGTGTTGGATATTTTTATATATAATCCCCAAATTAGTACAGTTAGAAAAAAATGTAATGAATATAATGAAATATATATTCCATAAAAAGAAATTTGGAACCCATCAAAAAAACTTACACCATTATCTAAACCATAAGAAAAAATAAACATCATTTTTCAAGGATCATCTTACTCAAATTCCAATCCTTATTGTAAACAATGTGCATCCACATTTTTTGTTGTATGATATCTAAAGACCATCTCTCCAATCATTGCAATTAACAGTCGAAAACCAATACAAAATCATCAATGACATCATTGGTTCTTCAATATTTCACTTTGAAATTTTTTCCAACAAAAACTATTATATTTAGAAAATATCGAATCATAGAAACAAACAATATTGAAAAACATTATCTCAGTGGTGACTCGGATTCTCTCCCCCTAAAATATTGCACTCACTCTTTTTTTCATTAATATCATCTCTAGATTCATATAATATTTGAAGAAAATTATGTATTCTTCTTCCCCTTAATAGAATAACCAATAGAAAAGTGGTGAAATTCCAAAAACACTCTATATGAGGGGCGAATGATGAACATGATGTTTCAACCTAATATCCTCAAATATTTTCCTTAGAATAAATTTAGTGAAAATATCATCAATTTTTTTCTTTTATAGAAATGTAATCCAATTTAACATCTCTGTTAGATACTCTCTCCATGATGAAATTATATTTAATATAAATATGTTTTGACCTACAGTGTTTTTCTAGACTCATTGATAGATTAATTAAACTATAATATTCAATAAAAAAATTTAATAGTATTTCTACATTCACCTTTAAATATTAATGTTTTAGTTTGATTTATAAAATTTCGGGACATGCATTAGTAGAAGAAATTCAATCAGATTCAGTTATACTTAAAGTCATAGAATTCCATTTTTTACATTCCCAACTTATATAGCTTTCTCCTAGAAATAATGTTCCTCTAAATGTTGATTTACAAACATTACAATCTAGAATCCAATAAGAAACAGTGAATCCTAGTGAGTTCAAATATCTATTTCTTTTATACATCTAACCATAATTTTATGTAACTTTTATACACATGATAATAATTTAAGTAGTGATCATGTGTGATTTGATGGGATCAATTTGATATCAAGAACACAATGTAACTACATATACAATATCTAGTCTTGACACTTTATGGTTAATGAAGATACCAATTAATTTTTAGAAATATCTCTAATTAACACTATTTATTAATTCATTTTTTTAATATTTAAATCCACTATGATAGTTGTGAAGAATTACATTGAATATTCCATGCCATTTTTTTTAAAAACACTTTGGTATCTATATATTATGAAATAAATATATACACTCTCTTTTAATGAACCTGTAGTCTCAAAAGAAAATTCATCTCTAAGAGTAGTAAAATATTAATTTACATATATATTTCATTATGAAATTCTTCAAATACATATTCCTTATCACCATAAAAAAATTATTTCATCAAAATACAAAAAAAATTAGTCTACCTATTTTTCAAACCTCCGCATATATGTTTCTGTCAACATTGACCTTAGAAAATTTCAATTACATAAATAAAATATATAGTTTAGAATACCAATCTCATGGAATATGTTTCATCCCAAACATGTATTTCTTCAAATTACAGACTTTAGTTCCACCATAATCAATAATAAATCCTTCAGGTTTCTCAACAAAAACTTCCTCTTCAAAGTCTCCATTAAAGAATACAGACGTTATGTCCACGTGATAAACATTATAGTATCCATGAGTTTCAAATTAAATAAACATTCTAATATCCTATCATCTTGCAATGGGTGTAAATTTTTCTTTTAAATATACACTATCTAGTTGTGAATAACCAATATATACTTGTCTAGAATTATTTCATTCAATTTCACCCTTTTCATTGAGTTTATTTCTAAACACCGATTTAGTTCCTACTAAATTCATTACATCATGTTTAGTTAAAAGTTCCCAGTAGGTAGTTTTATCAATATAATTTAGATATTCGTTAAAAAAAATTATTCATTCTTCATGTTCAATATCTTATATAATAACTTTGGTTCAATTTGAGATATGAGATCTGTTTTATTTTCAATCCAAAATCATCTTATAATCTATAAAAGAGATTATTAATTTCCAAGAATATATTTAGAATCAACTTGTTGTTTAATTTATAGGGATTTTTATTTTATAGTCCATAAAAGTCATCCCCATAAATGTTTGGTTCTGATTTGAAATCAATTATCCTAGGTTCATGTATAATATTATCTTCATTATAGCCTTCAAAAATATGTGTTTTGAATACTTCAATGTTTTCAAAATATAATTAAACTTTTGAGTTAGATTTGGATTTTCAATAATCCCCACATCACAAAATTAAAAGAGGTTGTGATTTTTTTATTCAATAACCTATATCCTCTTCAATTTGAATGGTACCCCATGAAGATTCCTTCTTCACCATTCTCCTCAAATTTTACCAGATTTGATTTCTTAGATTTGACGATACATGGAATAACAAACACTTAAAAGTATTTTACTCTTGGATTATTTTTCTACCACATATAATACAGATTCATTTTCGAGTCTGGCCTCAGTAAACATTTGTTATGTATATGAAAAACTATACACACTGATTCCCTCTTGTAGAAGTTTGAAAGTATTTATTTTTCTTACATTGCCCTACCCATTTCAACCAAAAAAATTTTCTTTCAATTTTACACTCCATTATTTTGAGGGGTAAAAGTATTGATGTATTGATTCTTAATTACAGGATTTCTATGATATGATACCAAACTATTACAAGTGAACTTCACACCATTATCTATCCTATGTTTTTATAAAAAATCCTTACTCTTTCTATTATTGTCCTCTATAAAACATGAACATTTAAAATAATTTTTAATTGTACTTAATAAACATAAAATTCTCCATTCATGTGAATTCAAAAATTAATGTTATATGATAGAGTTCACCGCTATTAGACTTACATCTCTTAGGTCCCCAAATATAATAGTGAATAAGCTCAAGCGTTCTAATTGACTAAATCTCAACTCCTCTATGAGTGGCCTGCACAAGATTACCATTTTGAAATGTTTCATATACAGTTTATCTTTCTCTCTTTAAATGAGGAAAATATCCTACACCATTATTATTTGAAATATTACTCATCTCTTTTTTCCATTATGAACAAGGTTTCGAAGCCATAATTTTTTCCTCTTTCACAATAGAATAACAATTATTTTTAGGATCACAAATTTGGAATAGATTACCACAAGTTATTTCACCATTGATGATAAATTTTACATCCTTTGAATTTTTTATGTGACACTAATCCTTTTTGAAAAAAAAATTCATTAACATCATCACATAGTTTACTTACACTCAATAGATCATGTTTGATCATTTTAACAAAAATAACATCTTTAAATTTTAGTTTGTGGGATTCAATCACAATAATACAAAAAAATTGGTTTTCAAATAAAATTTATTCCCAAAATTAACTACCCCTACATTGTGTTATTCAATGTTATTTAATTTTTTTGTATCACCTATCATATGGGAGGAACAATCGCTATAAAGAACCCATGGCTTCAATATTTTTCTATCCTTCAAAGAAACTTCAATAACAAGAGATTTTTCTTTAATCATAGTTTCTTGAATTCGTTTAACCGTTGAATTATTATAATGACCACCAGGATAAAAAAATACATTAATTGGAACAATGAATCTATTGATCACATATTCCATAAATTTCTTGTAAACAATAAAATTTGTTATGAATAGATAAATTTTTTCTACTATTATTCACTTAATTTTTCTTGACTGATTTTCATTTTTTCTTTTCACAATCGATCCTACTATTCTCATACCTTCTCCAAGGAAGTGACATGTTGTACATACCAGAATATGATTTTTTTCCATAAAATACCACACCACTAACAATAATCATTAATCCTAAATCTACCATACTGTTGAAGATTCTGTGGAGAATACTATTGTTGTTCAACTTCTACAAATTGTGCATCTATCTATCTTGAGATATATTTTACAGAGAAATTTTTCTCATTGTTCTTAGCAGCCTAGAGTTTCCATTTTTTGTCAATGTAAACTTAATTATTAGAAACAAAAGTTTAACTTTGAGTTTTTTCATAAGAATTTGTAACTGATTTATTGAGAAAAGTGTCTCAACAATGGGAGATGTTTTATATTTTACTTCAACGGCTTTGTTAAAATCCTCGTTGAACTTCTTTAGAAAATATTCATCTTTGTGATATTATTTCTTTATATTATCAAATTATTTATCCCTTAAAGTCATTTTCTCATGAATATCGTTAATCATTTTTATTTCTCTATAACATTTATCTTTATATTTATGATCTTATCAACATAAGAATCATTAATTTTATTCTTTTTCTGCTATAGTTTGACTTCATTATTTGGTTTTTTTTAAGAAAAGATCCTTGTTCTAATTTTAACATGTTTCCAATATAATACAATTAATACACATATTCATCACCCCTTGATTTTTAATTAAAATTCTGAATTCGATCCATAAAATTTCCAAAAAAAAAAATTGGAACCTGCTCTTTAGAAATTCTACTAGAGGAAAAATATAATTTATATTCATTACCCAATAAGTTCCTTATTTTCCTTTAAATATTATACTTATTCTCAACTCTTTTTGTTAAATATTTTGAATATTTTGACCATTTATTTTTGGGATATTTCATCATGATTAGCACTGTTATATTCCACACATTTCTTCTTTGAATATTATCTCAATATTACTTCTACTGTTTGAGTAGTCCAACCAGACTAATAATCTCTATATATATGATATATACTAGAAAATTTTAAAATTGTAATCATTTATTGATGAAGACATCTATAAAACTTTTAGTTAAACCACATATCACAATAAAATATATTATAAATTTTACTCCATGAAACCTTACATCATCATTAATTTATATTCTAAAAAGATGATAAATAGGAAAAAATCACTTATCAAAAATATATTCACTCGATTTCTATGGAAATCGATTTCAACAAAAGTCTCATTATGGTATTTTGATATTTTGGGGAGTTAGAAGATGAAATATATTGTGATTTTTCTCAATTAAATTTCAATATTGGTAATTGTCGTAATATCCCCTGATGCATTATTCCATGAATCTAAATTATTGACATATCTGGCATAAATATACATACAATTCAACTTCACTTTTTATATTATACCACTATAATTGATATTTGATATATATATATATATATTTATGGATTAAATATTAATAGAGAATGAAGAAGTATGATTTTCATTATATAGCTAACATTTAACTTTAGGTATTGACAGGACAATAAAACATTTGTAACACCCTGACCCCAGTTACCCAGAGTCGGTGCATTATTACATAACATTGGCATGATCACAAAATATCAAATATCGAAAGACTGATTAGTTTAGAAGCCTCGAAATCACTAGATACATTCATAATGTTTACATTACATCATAAAATAAAAACTAAAACAACATATTCTCTATAGTCCACACTCATATATTCCCTATAGGTCATTCATAAAATACATCTTCACATCCTGGGAAAAATTAAAAAATTGAAAGGGGTGAGCTCAGATGCTCAGTAAGGATAACAATATTACAAAAACTTTCATAAATAAACATAAACATTTAAGGCAATGTATAACTAAAAAAAATATTTTTAAACTTGAAGTTTACCATAATATGGAAAAGCTAAAATGAAATAATTCCATTTACTTATTCACATGGATTTTCTACTAGTCGAATAATCACATGCAATATCAATAACTACTTTCATAATGATGGAATGCATAATGGCAGACTATCATAACCACGTAGCCAAGGCCTCATTCCAAGACTACAAATAAGATTTTGTCAAGGCCTTTTACCAAGACACTAGTTTGTCACATTAGACCTACCAATGCATTTAAGAGCTATAGCGGGCTCCACCCGTCACTTATTAAGTCCAATGCATTCCTCATATGAAAAGGTTTAATCATAACAAAAAAATTCACATTAAAATATTAATATTACTTTAAAGGGAACACTATGCTTGATGGCTTACCCAGTACACAACAACGAGTTCCTTTGAAATCTTACGCTGCACTCTAATAATAAAATAATTTTATTTTAAATGGTAGTTAATGCCTATCCATTGTAATAGAAGGAAATAACGAAACTATCTAAAAAATGAATATATATGTTTTTCAAATATTTTTACTTTTATCCAATAAATGTTAGAGGCGTAAAATGCAAATGAATCCAATTTTAAGCATAAATCTTCTAATATTCTTTAAAAGGTCGATTAACCACCTTTTAATGGAGAACCATTTTTAAATATACTTTTGAAAATTTTATATGTTGTATTTGAAAATATAAAATCCCTCTTAAGAATCCGGACATCAAAATTTACTTTCGGTAAATTTTTGTTATTTTTCCAATAAAGATCATTTTTAGTGAAAATGTTGCATTTTAATTCAAAACCACTTTTTAAACTGATTTATTTATATGGATAGATTATATTTTTAATTGATATTAAAGTGTATTTAGAATATATTTTTACCATTTAATCCAATGTTGGTCATTGGAATTAATTTCACTTTGAAATTGGACTTAAACTAGTGTTAATCTTTTAATAGATATTGTTTCTTAAAAACACGCTATTTGTTTTGACAGCGGGAATTAATTATTAATTTAATTAATGAAACTTTTATGTTTTGAATTTTGTAAAATAGACATAATTTTTGAATTTGGAATATCAAATATATCTTAGGGTGAATTTTTGGTATTTTTCTGAAAAACTTCAATTTTTGATGAATAGTGAAACCACTAAGTGGTAGTTAAAGAAACTGATTTTTTGTTTCAATGAAACTTTACCACTTCTGTGATTGGATTTTCAAAAATCTGACATAAATTTTTGTAATTATGAAGTAAAATGTGGTTCAATATGATTAAAATAATTTTTTCTGAATATTACCTTTTAAGTTTTATTAATCACGATTAAATGTAATTAGTGTAATTTAAGATAAAAATAATATTTTAATAATATGAAATGACCTTGACACATGTACTAACCTTATTTTATGAGTCATTTCCGACCAATAAAATCCATGGGTCTACTTGGGGACCCCATGGAGCCACTTTGGTAGGAAAATGTCATTAATAACTTTTTATTTAAAGTTAAAATTAAAATGTCACAAACATGTGTTGTTTTACTAAAACAATTTTTAAATTGACTTATACAAGTCATATTTTTGACTATAAATATTAATTAGAAATATAAAAAGATTTCCTACATCATGATATTTTTTTATAATTTTTAGACATGTAATAAATTAAATTATTTATGACATCATGGTGATGCAGTGATTACCTCATTATTTAATGATTTAAATAAAATGAAAAGATAATGTAAAATCTAAGACCTACACATGTCAAAAACATAATGGATGGGTGGATTTCGAACTATTATCACCTTATCCTCTAAATACATCAATGTGGGACCTTTAAAATCCGAAACTCATTTTAAAATAAAGTATCCTTTTATAACATTCCAAGAGTGCCCCTCCTCTCCTCTTATAAAAGGCCCCCACCTCTACCACCTTACCCACACCTCTCAAGCCTTTGGCTCAGCCAAACCGTGACCATTTCATCTCTCCACATCCCTCTCTTCATGATTGAAGCCTCACCTTTGGGCATAATCCTTTCCAAGGAAGCCTTTGAGCTCAAATCAAAAAGATTTACCCGATTTAAAAGAATATAAAGAAACGAACAAGACAAGTCAGACTTAAGGTAAGGGATCCCACCCCTCTCTTTCTTTTTAAGTACACTATTTTATTCCATTACTTTTAAGCTCATATTTCTTATTATTGGGATGTTATTTTATATTACTCTTACTGTACTTTTTATGTTTATATGATGAGAGACCCTATTTTATATCTTCAATTCATTTTGGATGTTTTGAGTGGCACCATTAGGCTGCTGAATTTTCATAAGAGATCCAACCTCTCGCTTTCTTTTTAAGTACTCTCCTTTATGTCACTTATTTTAAGATCCTCTTCATTATGTTTAGAGATGTTATTTTATATTCCTCTTGATGTACACTTTATGTTAATATGATGAGAGACCCTAATTTATCTCATCAATCCATTTTTTAGAAGTTTTATGTGGCACTGTTAGGCTGCCGAGTTTTCGTAATGGATTTTTCATCTCAATTTTATTCCCGTGAGATTTATGCTACATTTTCAACCATTTCTTTTGAGTTTACTGCCCATTATTCTACTCTTTTTTTAATATTATTTCTTTTATGAGTATTTACATCAATGTTGTATTGTCCTTCTTTCATGGGGTGTATGTTTCGAAAGATACCCAAGTCGGTAAGGGAACCTTTCACCGTCCTCTTTTTAAAAGACTTATTTTGTTGGGTATTTTTAATTTACATATTGTAATGATGGGATATGTCCTTATATATCCTTATTGATGTAAATTTTATGTCCAAGTGATGAGATACCCTGTTTATCTCTCATCAACTCATTTTCTGAATCTTGAAGTGACGCTGTTAGGCTATCAATTTTTTTAGAGGGAACTTCTTAACCCAATTTCAATTCTTTGGGTTAAACTTGTACTCCTTGAATATGTAGTTCTAAGAATATATGTGAATGTACTCTGATTTTTTTACACTTAATATCCACTTATATTTGGTGTATTCTTTTGTCACACATAATTATGTAATTGATTTACCCTTAATCAAAGGATATCGTCTTTATAAGGGATTTAGTCTCAAATTACATTCCTGGGAGACTTCATTGTTGTTATGTGCCAATTCACTTTGATATGGTGTATATACTGTATTTCGACAAATTATAACATGAATACCTTTATTCTCATGATATTATAAAGTTTTGATTAAATTATATTCCTTTAAAAGCTTCAAAGTGGTATGGGAAACTTTGATTAAAAAATATCTATATTAAATGGTTCTGAAAATAGTTTGATAAATCATTGATTTTTTTTGATATCTTGAAATGATATATTTTGATTTCAAATGAAATTTTAATAGTGAAATGTTTAAATATGTGCTATGATTTTTATAGTGGTACTTAGACATTTGACGGGTGGTTACGTGATAAACCATATGATGGGTGGTGCCGCGAATACCAGGACGGGTGGTTAAGTTATAACCTCCAATGCATTGGGTATGGAAGTCGGCCGTATGGCTATTCCATTAAGTATGTGTGGAAGTCAACCATATGGTTATTCCATTTAAGTATGTTTATGTCCCAATTTACCTTTATATGTTATGTGTTCTTTATATGGGTTTTATGGAAATATTTTGGTTACAAAAGGGTATGTAATGGTCTTTTATTCAGTGAAGAGTTTTTACTACTTCATAAAGGTGAAAATTATTACTTTGGTAAAGTACTCATAGTTTACTTGTTGTTTTGAAAAACTAACAGTTTTCCTTCTTTGTGTATCCCATACTGGGCTTTTTATGCTCATCCCATGTTTTTGAAATGTTTTCCACAGGACTTAAAGATGAATAGGGTCAAGGATGGGATCAAGGAAAGACATTATATCTAAAACATGGAACTAGACATGTTTATTTTTAAGTATTTTTTTTATTTTATGGAAACTTAGTAGAAGTGTCTACTATGTAACCTTTTGAGATGTAATAGTTATGACCTAATTATCTAAAACTCTAAACCTGAAAATATCCTCTATGTGAATTATTCATTTAATTCATGATTAAGTAATGTTTAAAGCAAGGGCCGTTATAGTTGGTATCAGAGGTCGATTTAGAAAACTTTAGGGATTATGAGTTTTTTTAGACACATGGTTAGTCCCTGTATTTATTATTTCAGTTAAATCCTTGTTTTATTACTTTTTTTTGGTCAAGTAAAGTCAGTTATGAATGGAAGGAGGAGGATCTCAAATGACATTCTTATCTCTTCCTAATGACATGCTTGCAATAATTATTGCAAAGTCATGTTCAGATGATTGTGAAACATTTTCTAGCATACAACTCACTTGCAAGTAGTTGTTTGAGATATCAAACACCTCCACTATACCTCATTATCATCGTGGATCATGGGTTGTATTTCGACAAATAATATTTTCACAATATTCTTATATTTTCAAGAAAGGTAAATATTATCAAGGTATTTTCAAATATTTAACTTATCATAAGAATTTGAAGCATATTATGATTTTAAAAATGGTTCTGAGGAAGGAGACCCTTGAGAAACCTATTTATATTTTCTTTTAAAATATAGTCTCTCAGCACATACTTATGGTATTTTAAAAGGACCAATAATAGAAAGTTTCAACTCAAATTCTGTCAGACTATTTTATAGAAATCATGTTTTATCAGATGTTTTGGAATTATATGTCATACATGATTATTTTCCAAAACTTTTTTTTCTGCGAACACCCATATGACCCATGATGTACAAGGTGTATTTGGATGGAGGAAGAAAATGATTTTTAAGGATCTCTAAATCATTATTGTAATGCATGGGACTTCTACCTACGTGAACAAGATGATAATGAAACTGAGTGGACGCCATGATCAAGGTATACTATTATTCATTTTGAGAATCGTTTTATTTTATCTTATGGTGGTTAAATAGAACATCAAGAATTATGATGTTGAGATCGTAATGAATTTTGATGAAAATGAGAGGTATAAGGAAACGATTGAGGTTAAAACATGTTAGAGTTATTTTTGGAGTTTTATAAAAAGGACAACAAACAGACCGTGTGACAACCCGTCGTGTCGGACAAAGCTGTGGGAATCGAACCCACAACCAAAGTGAAACTGGTATTTATCACCTACCACTAGACTATGTGAAGTCCCTGGTTAGTATGACTTATTCTTTTTAGTTAGATGATTTTATGAATTAAGAGTCAGTTGCTTTTGGGTTATCTAGGGAAATTATTAACCTATCATGGAGGATATGTGATTAGGTTAATTACTTTTCAATATGAGACTTTTAGAGAAACTGAAGTTATTTGGAGACAAATGTTACAATTTAACTTGGAAGACTATGTGATTAAACCCTTAAAATATTTGGGTTTCAATCTTATTTTGGTTTACTTTTGGTCTTCGTTGAACTTTGGGTCTTGTTGGACAAATTTTGGAGATTAAGAATAGATTTTCTTTTTATAAAGGGTTATCATTTTTGGGTATTATATGATCTCATACTAACCTTTTTGGTTTTAGTTTTTGTTAAGGTCTAAAGACATGGGAAGTATAAAGTTCTCTTTTTTGGATTAGGCAATTCTCTAGAAGTTGATTATAGCTCTCTTAATGTAAACAAGTCATCTTAAATACTCATCTTTTGGAGAAAATATTAGTTCATGTAAGAAATCAAGTAAAAGTTGAAAGTCAACATGAAAAGTAAGTATGTTTCCTTATGTTTTAGTTAAGCTCAAAAATAAATTCCTCAATGAAAAGTAAGTAAAAAAATTGTCCGTTAACTTTTCCTACTGGGGAATCCAATACCGTTTAACCCATCATAAGTTTGTGATTTTCTGGTGGTTAACTTTCTCCTAAACATGTTTTCTATCACACTCCCTCAGAACATGACCCTTTGTTTTTTTCTTCCATATCCATGTTTTCATACATGGAATCCTAGTATGGGTTAACTCGGGTGACCTTTTTACTTCCTTTTCTTTCTTTAAAAGTGATAGTTTAATTTACTCCTTTTCCGATGTGGGGCTTTTAATGAAGTTTCCGAGCCCAATTTTAAAATTGCGAGGACGCAATTCCCAAAAAGGGGGGAAGGATGTAACACCCCAGGTAAATAAATAATATCACATTTTTATATTTATCAATATTTGTGAATAAAATATTAATATTACTTTAAAAGGAACCCTATTCTTGATGGCTTACCCAATACGCAACAACGAGTTCCTTTGAAATCTTACGTTGCACTCTAATAATAAAATAATTTTATTTTAAATGGTAGTTAATGCCTAGCCATTGTAATGGTGGGAAAGAATGAAACAAACTACAAAATGATTATATATTTTTGTCAAATATTTTTACTTTTATCCAATAAATGTTAGAGGTGTAAAATGAAAATGAATCCAATTTTAAGCATAAATCTTCTAATATTATTTAAAAAGTCGATTAACTTCCTTTTGATGGAGAAACCTTTTTAAATATAGTTTTTAAAATTTTTTATGTTGTATTTGACAAAATAAAATCCTTTTTTAGAATTTGGACATCAAAATTTACTTTGTGTAAATTTTTGTTATTTTTCCGATAAAGATCATTTTTAGTGAAAATGTTGCATTTTAATTCAAAACCTCATTTGAATCTGATTTATTTATGTGGATGGATTATATTTTTAATTGATATTAAATTGTATTTAGAATATATTTTTACCATTTAATCCAATGGTGGTTATTTTAGTTAATTTCACTTTGAAATTGGACTTAAACTAGTGTTAATCTTTTAATAGATATTGTTTCTTAAAAACACGCAATTTATTTTGACAGCGGGAATTAATTATTAAATTAATTAATGCAACTTATATGTTTTGAATTTTGTAAAATAGACATCAATTTTGAATTCGGAATATCAAATATAGCTTAGGGTGAATTTTTGGTATTTTTTGAAAAACTTTAATTTTGATGAATAGTGAAACCACTAAGTGGTAGTTAAAGAAACTGATTTTTCGTTTAAATGAAACATTACCACTTCTGTGATTTGATTTTCAAAAATCCGACATAAATGGTTATTTTTAGGAAGTAAAATTTTGTTCAATGATATTAAAATAATTTTTGGTGAATAGTAACTTTTAAGTTTTATTAATCACGATTAAAGGTAATTAGTGTAATTTAAGGTAAAAATAATGTTTTAATAATATGAAATGAACTTGACACATGTCCTAACCTTATTGGATGAGTCATGGATGACCAAGAAAATCCATGGGTCAACTTGTGGACCCCATGGAGCTACTTTGGTTGGAAAATGACATTAATAACTTTTTATTTAAAGTTAAAATTAAAATGTCACAAAATGTGTTGTTTTGATAAAAAAATTTTTACATGGGGTTATACAAGTCATATATTTGACTATAAATAGTCATTAGAAACCTAAAACAATTTCCTAAATCATGATAGATTTTTTATAATTTTTAGACATTAAATAAATTAAATTATATATGATATCATAATGATGCAGCGATTACCTCATTATTTAATGATTTAAATAAAATGAAAAGATAATGTTAAATCTAAGACCTGCACATGTCAAAAACATATTAGATGGGTGGATTTCGAAATATTATTACCTTCTCCTCGAAATACATCAATGTGGGACCTTTAAAATCTGAAACTCATTTGAAAATAAAGTAACCTTTTATAACTTTCCAAGAGTGCCCCTCCTCTCCTCTTATAAAAGGCCCCCAACTCTACCACCTTACCCACACCTCTCAAGACTTTGGCTCAGACAAAACCTTCTCATTTCATCTCTCCACATCCCTCTTTTCATCATTTAAGCCTCACCATTGGGCATAATCCTTTACAAGAAATCCTTTGAGCTCAAATCAAAAAGAGTTACCCAATTTAAATGAATATAAAGAAACGAACAAGACAAGTCGGACTTGAGGTAAGGGATCCTACCCCGCTCTTTCTTTTTAAGTACACTCTTTTATGTCATTCCTTTTAAGCTCATATTTATTATTATTGGGATGTTATTTTATATTACTCTTACTGTATATTTTATGTTCATATGATGAGAGACCCTATTTTCTCTCATCAATTCATTTTGGACATTTTGAGTGGCGCCGTTAGGCTGCCGAATTTTCGTAAGAGATCCAACCTCTCTCTTTCTTTTTAAGTACTCTCCTTTATGTCACTTCTTTTATGATCCTCTTTGTTATTTTTGGGGATGTTATTTTATATTTATCTTGTTTTACACTTTATGTTAATATGATGAGAGACCCTATTTGATCTCATCAATCCATTTTTGGAAGTTTTAAGTGGCGCTGTTAGGCTGCCGAGTTTTCGTAAGGGATTTTTCATCTCACTTTTATTCCTGGGAGATTTAAGCTACATTTTCCACCATTTCCTTTGAGTGGTATATGTACTTCACATTATTCTACTACTTGTGTAATATACTTTCGTTTATGAGTATTTACATCAATGTTGTATTGTCCTTCATTCCTGGGGTGTATGTTTCGAAAGATACCCAAGTCGATAAGGGAGATTTTCACTGTCCTCCTTTTAAAAGACTTCTTTTGTTGGGTCTTTTTAATTTACATATTTTAATGTTGGGATACATCCTTCTATATCCTTATTGATGTAAATTTTATGTCCAAGTGACGAGATACCCTTTTTATCTTTCATCAACTCATTTTTTGAATCTTGATGTGACGCCGTTAGGCTGTCAATTTTTTTGCAAGGGAACTTCTTAACCCAATTTTGATTCTTTGGGTTAAACTTGTACTCCTTGAATATGTCATTCTAAGAATATGTGTGAATGTACTCTGATTTTATTTACACTTAATATCCACATATATTTGGTTTATTCTTTTGTCACACATAATTATTTAATTGATTTATCCTTAATCATTATATGGGATTTAGTCTCAAATTACATTCCCTTGAGATGTCATTGTTGTTATGTGCCAATTCACTTTGATATGGTGAATATACTGTCCTTAGACATATTATATCTTGAATACCTTTATTCTCATGATATTATAAAGTTTTGATTAAATTTTATTCCTTTAAAAGCCTCAAAGTGGTATGGAACACTTTAATTCAAAAATCTCTATATTAAATGGTTTTGAAAATAGTTTGATAAATAATTGATTTTGTTGATATCTTGAAATGATATATTGTGATTTCAAATGAAATGTTAATAGTGAAATGTTTAAATATGTGCTATGATTTTTATAATGGTACTTGGACATTTGACGGATGGTTATATGATAAACCATATGACGGGTGGTGCCGCGAATACCAGGATGGGTGGTTACGTTATAACCTCCAATGCATTGGGTATAGAAGTCGGCCATATGACTATTCCATTATGTATGTTTGGAAGTCGGCCATATGGTTATTCCATTTAAGTATGTTTATGTACCAAGTTACCTTTATATGTTATGTGTTCTTTATATGGGTTTTATGGTAATATTTTGGTTACAAAAGGGTAAGTAATGGTCTTTTATTCAGTGAAGAGTTTTTACTACTTCATAAAGGTGAAATGTATTACTTTGGTAAAGTACCTAGGGTTTACTTGTTGTTTTGAAAGACTAATAGTTTTCCTTCTTTGTGTATCCTGTACTGGGCTTTTTATGCTCATCCCAAGTTTTTGAAATGTTTTCCACAGGACTTAAAGATGAATAGGGTCAAGGATGGGATCAAGGAAAGACATTCTATCTAAAACATGGAACTAGACATGTTTCTTTTTAAGTATTTTTTTTATTTTATGGAAACTTAGTAGAAGTGTCTACTATGTAATATTTTGAGATGTAATAGTTATGAACTAATTCTCTAAAAATATAGACCTGAAAATATCCTCGATGTGAATTATTCATTTAATTCATGATTAAGTAATGTTTAAGGCTGGGGCTGTTATACCCGTCATATAAGTTAAAAAAAGACATTCTTACCTTAACTTTGTCGAAAAGGTTAAAAAAGACCTTGTTTGGAAAATGATGGAAAGATTACATTATAAAATTCTTATAAAAAGTAAAAAAAGGGTATAAATTACTTTAACCCATATTCTGTAAAATATTAAGAATGTTTTGAAATACATTTTTATGAAACATGGATGTGGATGATTAAGAGGTTGTAGTAGATAATTACGTATAAACAACCTCGGATAATGAAGAGATTGTGAAATAAACCCTTAACTTGTAATTTTACTTGGTTTGGGGGAGGTTAACCTCCTGTATAATGGTGAAATAATTGTTATTAAATTATAAAAGAATCATATAAAATAATATGATAACATATATGGTCTTTTAACATTTCTTTGTTAATAATATCTTAGTATTATCGTCGTTTCGTGTGTTAACATACTCGTTTTCTTTTATATGTTTTGTTACATAAGCCATATTATTTATGGATAGGTTGTATCTTATTCATATCCAAAATGATATCAAGTCCTTAAACATTATTATTAATCATCAAATGAGAATTAGACTTGAATAGATATGATGGAGAATGAATCTCATCGCGTTCGTGGAGACGGTAGTCCATACGTACGCACGAGTAATAATATCATTATTTTGATATTAAAATAACATATAATTGGATGGTATATCATATAAAAAGAATAATTATAATGTTATATTTATTATTTACATGAATTACACATCATTATTATACCCATCCAAATAATAATGTATTGAATAACAATTACACCACGACGTGGAGACTGTAGGCCGTACGTACGCACATATGGTGACATGTCATTCAAAGGATGGATAGAATACTGAATATGGTTATACCATATTTATAATAACATCACAGTATATAGAAGATAATGGGGTTATTATTTTATAATTGGAATAACAATTAAAGTAGAAGTTGAAGAAGAAAGAAACTTGAAAGAGGGTGGTGAATACATTAACTCTTCTTCGGGTTCTTCTTTTTGATTTGATCAAAAGAGATCTTTAAGTTGGCTTTATGATCAAAATGATGCCTCTAGGTTTAAGTGAGTGAATTTGAGAGAATAATTGTGTAAGGTTTGTCCGAACCAAAATGCTTTTATGGTGTGAAGAATTGGTTAGAAGTGGTGTTCTTTTATAAGGGGGAGAAGGGGCTCTTTAGGAAAAACATAAAGTATTATTTATAATAAATTAATATTCGTTTTATAATGGCTTAAAAGTGGATTATTAAAAGTATAAGGTGGGTATGGGTCTAAATCCTTTCAACAAATAGGTTTTAGATAGGTTTGGGTCACTGTATTATCCTTATCTTTTATTTTTAACTCTTAGTTAATTAGTTTGACATTTACCATGTCACTTTGTATTTTTATATTATATAGTTAATAAACATACTATATACATCCAAGATAACACCATGTGGTACAATAATTATACTCCTATCATGATATAAGACTTTTAGTAGAACCTTATATTTTTAAGAATAAAATATCATTTAATAATATAATATTTGTTTTAAAAACTCATTTATGTCAATTTTGACACTATTCAATAATTGGCTTTTGATAAAGTCTTAACAACATTATTAATTCGAATAAAATTCATTTAATAAATAATAATATGTAATATTAACCAATAAAATTCTCTGATGGCATCCTAACTTTTAAATTATATTTATTTTAACTTTTATAATACCAATATTTTGATTCTTTCATTAATAAGAAAAATACTGCATCATTATTGTGTCATAAATAAATTTAATTATTAAATGTATAAAAATTATAAACAAAATACCATTATGTAGTAAATATTTTTATATTTCTAATGATTATTTATAGTCGAAAATATAACATGTATAACCCTCTGTATAAATTGTGTTTCTAAAAGATATATGCCTATGTCATTTTTGTATTTACTTTAACTTAATTAATATAAAGTGTCCTTATGACCCACAAGTGGATCCATGGGGTCCCAAAATCGACCCAAATATTCACATGGTCGGACATGTATCAAAAAATAAGGTTAGGACACATTTTAGGGTAATTTATTATTATTATAATATTATTTTTTACCCTTATTTACTGGATTTACCCTTTAACCATGGTAAATAAAATATTTACCAAAGTAATTATTCAAAATGTCTAAATATAAAAGTTACCTATTTACTTAATATGGACATCATGATTCCAAATATGGAATCCGTTTTTCCAAATTAAAAACAAAGAAGTAGCAGAAATTAATTTAAAATTAATTCCCATTGTTAAAACAAAAAGTGTGTTTTTAAGAGATAATAACTATCAAATGATTGACACTTGTTTATGTCTGGTTTAATTGTGAAATTATGTCCAATGACCAAAATTTTATTAAATGGTAAAAATTTATTCTAAATATACTTTAAAACCACTCAAATTCATAATTTATCATTATTAATTATTTCAATTAAAAAAGTTGTTTTTAATTAAAATTTAGTAATTTTCTCTATTCATCAAGATATAAAAGTTATCTGAAAAGTACTAAAACATCACCCTAGGCTAATTTCAATATTCCAAATCCAAAAATGAAGTCCATTTTGAGAGATAAATTTTATAAAATTTCAAAAAGTGGGTATTACTATTCATAACGGCTTCTTTGATTGGTCGCGGTGTATTAGAATCTCGAAGTTGGGTACAACACACGCTACTATATTATTCAAAGAGAATCATACCGTGGAAGCTTGGTGTGTTACATTCTCCCCTCCTTCAAATAATTTCATCTTTGAAATTTCTAGAATACTACCACATGAAAAGACATGGGTGGTTCTTCATCATAAGTTCTCGGGTTCCCACGTTGCCTCTTCCATCTTATGGTTCCTCTATAGAACATTTACCAGATGAGTCATTCGGTTTCTCAGCACTTTCTATCTTGTATCAATAATCCTAACGGGCTCCTCACAATAAGATAGATTGTGTTCAAGTTCTACTTCCTCATAGGTGAGTACATGCGTTGGGTCAGGCATGTATTTTCTCAACAGTGATACGTGGAACACATCGTGACCTTTGGAGAGACTTGGCGGCATTGTCAAACAGTAAGCTATAGTCCCAATTCATTATAGAATTTAGAATGGTCCGATGTACATGGGACTCAATTTACCTTTCTTACTGAAACGTATAACTTCCTTCCATGTAGATACCTTCCTGAAAACATGATCTCCTTCCTGAAATTCCAAATCCTTCCTTCAGTTATCAACATAGTTCTTCTCCCTGCTTTGAGCTACTTTGATGTGGTTTTGGATTACGTTTACCTTTTCCATCGTTTCCTCCACCAATTCTGGGCCTATGAGTTTTCTTTCACCAACATCATCCCAACAGGTTTGTGCGCGACATCTCTTTCCGTAAAACGCTTCATATGGTTCCATCTGAATACTCGAATGGAAGCTATTGTTATAGGAAAATTCTACCCGAGGTAAATATTGATCCCACATACCCTGAAAGTCAAGTGATCAGGATCTCAACATGTCTTCTAAGGTTTGAATAGTCTATTCTGATTATACATCTGTTTGAGGGTGGTAGGCATGTCTCAAATGAAGTTCATTATCCAGGGCCTTTTGAAGACTTTTCCAGAATCTTGAAGTAAAACGGGGATGAAGATCAGAAATAATTGATAGGGGTTCTCCATGAAGTCTCACAAATTCATTAATATATAGTCTTGCTAGACGTTCGAGTGGTAAATCTTCTCTTATAGAAAGAAAATGCACTAATTTGGTAAGACGATCAACAATGACCCATGTTTCATCATTCCTTCTAGGAGTCTTTGGTATCCCCATGACGAAGTACATCGTAATATTATCCTATTTCCACTCAGGTATGTGAAGAGGTTACAATACTCCACCAGACTGTTGCCTTCCAGCTTTCACTTGTTGACAAACCATACATCTTGACACAAAATAAGCAATCCCCATCTTCATGTTGTCCCACCAAAAATGTTCCTTCAATTCTCCATACATTTTGGTGCTCCCAGGGTGTATAGAGGAATTGGAACAATGAGCATCGTACATCAATATCCTTTTTAGATCAGGTATATCGGGAACACAAAGTCTCTTACCAAATTTCAAAATTCCATATTCATACACAAAGTATCTCAATCTACCATCATTCACAACTTTAATCTTCTTTTGAAACTCTTCATCATCGGTCTGAGAACTCTTTATACTTTCTAGTAAAGATGTCTTAGCATCCATTTGAAAAAGTATTGATGTCTCACCTTCCATGGTGATTCCCATATCCATTTTCACTAGATCCATGAAAATAGGATCCCTTTCAATTATCATCATGTTCAAAACTCCATGATCCTTTCTGATCAAAGAATCTGGAACCTTATTTTCCTTCTACAGGTGGTAGTGTATCATGTAATCATAATCCTTGAGTAATTCAAGCCATCTCCTTTTTCACATGTTGAGTTATTTCTGTGAGAAAATATACTTCAAACTCTTGTGATCGGTATATATCTCACAATTTTTACCATAGAGATAATGTCTCCATATCTTCAAAGAAAAGATTACAGTAGATAACTCAAGACCATGGGTAGGATATTTTTGATCCTGAATTTTCAGTTTTCGTAATGCATAAGAAAAAACCCTATCATTCTGCATAAGGACACAACCAAGTCCTTTCTTCGAGGCATCACTATAAATAACAAACCCATCATTCCCCGATGGTAGAGTCAATGTAAGGGAATTCACTAATCTTCTCGTCAGTTCTTCAAATAATTCTTCACACTCTTTTTTCTATACAAATTTAACACCTTTATGTGTGATCTTCATTAATGGGTTAGCCAATCGTGAAATTTTTTGGACAAAACGTTGATAATAACCTGCTAAACCAACAAAACTGCGTACCTCAGTTATACTCGTTGGTGCTGGCCATTCTTGGATTGCCTTGGTATTAGAAAGATCAACAAGAACTCCATATTTTGAGACAATATGGACAAGAAAATAAATCTCCTGAAGCCAAAATTCACATTTGATAAACTTCCCATATAATTCTTGTCTTCTAAGAGTCTTTGGGAAAATGCGCTAGTGATTTTCATGATATTCATAGATTTTGGAGTATACCAAGATATCATCAATAAATACCACTAAAAAATCATCAAGATATTCCTTGAAAACATTGTTCATTAGATCCATGAAGATAGAGGGTTCATTAGTCAATCCAAAAGGCATTACTGTAAACTCATAATTCCCGTACCTAGTTCGAAATGTTGTCTTCGGAATGTCTTCCTTCTTCAAACACAACTGATGGTATCTAGATCAAAGGTCAATCTTTGAAAATTATTGATATCCATGCATTTGGTCAAATAAATCATCAATTTGAGGTAGGTGATACTTGTTCTTTATTGTTATAGCATTGATTTCCCTTTAGTCGATACATAACCTCATAGATCCATCTTTCTTTTTAACAAAAAGGACAGGGGATCCCCATGGGGAAACACTAGGGAGAATAAATCCCTCATTCCTCAATTCCTCTAGTTGTTTCATTAGTTCAACTAATTACACAGTGGATATTCTATAAGGGGTCTTCGATATATGCCTTGAACCAGGAATTAAATTAATGGAAAACTCAATTTCTCATTCTAGAGGATGTCCAGGTAAATCTTCTGGAAACACATATACATATTCTTTCACAATAGGTACATCCTCTATTTGAACATTAATTTCCTTACCCACAATTATTTCATTATCTTCCTCCCAAATAATTGAATTTATTTGAGCTACTGGGGGTGGATCTAGGTAAGAATCTGGTGGTGACGATTCTGCTCTAAAGATAATGTGTTATTTATCATCATCATCCAAAATAGTAACTTCCTTTTTCTTACAATAAATCTTCACATCGTGGTCCGAAATCCAATCTATACTGAGGATTATATCAAATTCAATCATGGGTATGACAATGATATCTACAGATAAAGAACATTTATGTGCTCTAATGGGGACTGATTCAGAAAACTTTGTTGTAATGATACTTCCCTTAGGATTTTTAACTAACAACTCCCGTGTTAAATCAAATTGGAAGTATCTAATTTTCTTACCAAACTAGGAAGATATGAAACAATGCGATGATCTAGAATCAAATAATGGATTTGCTAAACTTGAGGAAACCGTTAAATTACCTACCACCAAGTCTTTCGGAGATTCTACCTCAGTAGTAGTGATAGAATAATCTTGGCCTTGATCCCTTAGACTTTTTTGAGGTAAATTTCCTTGATGCTTAGGACATTCATTTGTATAATGTCCCATTTGACTACAATTATAGAATTTCACATTGACAAAAACTCTCTTTCCCTCGCAATCATGATCTTGGTGGCCTTTTTCACCACACTTGTAATAGAATCACATTCCCTTCAAGAAAGCACCAGGGTGTTTCTTCCCACATTTACAAAAGGATTGATATTCAACTTTTCCCTTATTCCCCTTATTTCCATTTCCAGAGTGATCAACAAATCTCTTCTTCTCTTGTTTTTCTTTAAAGTCGTATGACTTAGAGAATTCCTATTTAGTCTTCATAGCACGTGAGACAAAGTCTTCGTACGACGGGAAGGATTGTGAGATTAATGCTCAACAAATAAATGTTTTTAACCCATCAATGAAACGATCAATCTTACTCCTTGGGATACATATATAATCTGCTTCATTCCTCACTATCCTTGTAAAGTTAGCTACATACTTTGTGACATTCTCATCCTCCTTTTGTCTCAGACTTAGAAATTGTCTTTCCATATATGCTCGATGGTCACGAGGAAATTATTTTTCTAAGAAAAGCTCTTTGAACTCCCCTCATTCCATATTTGATAATTCATCATCTTCCTTTGTGTTTTGAATCAATGACAACCATTGGTCAGCATCTACAGTGAGGCAGTAAACTGCCATGATAACTTTTTGCCTTTCTCTACTCCCCAATGCATGGAATATTTTCTCTAAGTAATTTATCCATTGCTCAGATACTAATTGATTTTTACTCCTATTTAATTTTGGTGGTTGTTGCCTCATTAAGTGATTTAACATTTATCATCCACACTGCGGATCAGGATGCTCCATACGGGTAAGGTTATTATTCATAACCTGAGTGAGTTTCCCAGTATGGTGATTAGCTGATCGACACTAGTTGTATCACTAGCTCCACTATAATTATCTTGAGCAGTAGGGTAATCCCTACATGATGTGCTTTCATTTATATGGTTTCCATTCCTTCCACTAGGCACCATTTATTAGTAATGGAATACACTAGATAAGTTTATAAATCAAAATACATAATTCCATACTTGTAAAACACTTAACATGAATTGAACTATTTGTGGACATAATACATAATCATAAAAATGTTTTTTTGAGGAAGTATAAACTCATAAACCCTTCATAATGGTTTGTAAAGAAAAATGAGAATTATCCTAAGCCTATCCCCCAGGAGTGTCGTAACCAAGAGTGAAGCAAGGCTCGTTGTCATGCACTATTTCCCGTTCGAGTCTAGCCCAGAGCAGTGTTTTCGTGTTTTACCCCTAGGTACATCTGTGCTAGAGCTGCCTCTACCCACTCGTATCCAAACAGGGATGTATTTCTCGGAAAACTCAATAAATCTCTACAATACCAATATTCTACGAAGTTCTTTTGTACTAATCCTCAAAGTCCATATTAGGTCTATGTGATCTAATCAGAGTTTATCTAAATCTAGCTTCCAAGGTTTGTACTAAACTTCCTCTGATACCAACTGTAACGCCCTGACCCCTGTTACCTAGAGTCGGTGCATTATTACATAACATTGGTATGATCACAAAAGATCAAATCTCGAAATACTGATTAGTTTAGTAGCATTGTAATCACTAAATACATTCATAAAGTTTATATTGCATCATAAAATGAAAACTACAACAACATATTCTCCATAGAACACACTCATACATTCCCTGCAGGTCAGTCATAAAATACTTCTTCACATCCTGGGAAAAATTAAAACATTGGAAGGGGTGAGCTCAGATGCTCAGTAAGGATAACAATATAGCAGAAACTTTCATAAATAAACAAAAACATTTATGGCAATATATAACTATAACAAAAGACTTTTAAACTTGAACTTTAGCATAATATAGAAAAGTTAAAATAAAATAATTCCATTTACTTATTCACATGGATATTATACTAGTCGAATAATCACATGAAATATCAATAACCACTTTCATAATGATGGAATGCATAATGTCGGACTATCATAACTACGTAGCCATTGCCTAGTGCAAAGACTACAAATAATATTTTGTCAAGGCCTCATGCCAAGAAACTAGTTTGTCTCATGAGACCTACTAATGCATAGAGAAGCTATAGTGGGCTCCACCTGTCACTTATTAAGTCCAATTCATTCCTCATATGAATAAGTTTAAACATAACATAAACATTCGTATTAAAACCAGCATATGAAATGTCAATACTTTCTACATAAACCATGAATGGTATAAAAATAAAACATCTACAGTCAATCATATCACAAAACCTTGAATACAATATGGATGTTTTGTATCATAATAAATCAACTTCAAATAAACTTAAAATCCATCAAAGGATGTTGAAATAGATGAGATCAAAAACATTTGAGAGAAATATCTCTTTTTTGAAATCATTTAAAAGTCATATAATTATAAAAGAAAGCATTTAATTTGAAAATATTATTATAATCTTGTAATGTAAGATTAGATGATTTTATAATGGTATAAAATAGCAGCACCCACCGTATAAGTTAAAAAAATACATTCCTACCTTAATTCCGTCAAAAATGTAAAAAAGGACCTTGTTTGGAAAACAATGGAAGGATTCCTTTATAAACTCCTTATAAAAAATCAAAAAAGGGTATAAATTACATTAACCCATATTATGTAAAATATTAAGAATGTTTTGAAATACATTTTTAAGAAACATGGATGTGGATGATAAATAGGTCCCAGTAGATAATTACTTATAAACAACCTCAGATAATGAAAAGATTGTGAAATAAACCCTTAAATTTTACTTTTCCTTGGTTGGGGGTAGGTTATCCTCCTTTATAATGGTGAAATAATTGTTATTAAATTATAAAAGAATCATATACATTAATATGATATCATATATGGTCTTTTAACATTTCTTTGTTAATAATATCTTAGTATTATCATCGTTTCGGGTATTAATGTACTCATTTTATTTTATATGTTTTGTCACATAAGCCATGTTTGTTATGGATAGGTTGTATCTTATTCATATACAAAATAATATCAAGTCCTTAAACATTATTTTTAATCATCAAATGAAAATTATACTTTAATGGATACGATGGAGAATGAATATCATCTCGTTCATGGAGACGGTAGTCCGTACGTACGCACAAGCTATAATATCATTATTTTGATTTTAAAATAATATATAATTGGATGGTATATAATATATATAGAATTATTATAATTATATATATATATATATATTATTTTCATGAATTACACATCATTATTATACCCATCCAAATAATAATGTATTGAATAACAATTAAACCACGACGTGGAGACGGTAGGTCGTACGTACGCACTTATGGTGACATGTCATTAAAAGGATGGTTAGAATAATTTATATGATTGTAACATATTTATAATAACATAAAATTATGTAGAAGATACTGGGGTTATTTTTTTATAATGGGAATAACAAAGAAAGAAGAAGTTGAAGAAGAAAGAAACTTGAAAGAGGGTGGTAAAAACATTACCTCTTCTTCGGGTTCTTCCTTTTGATTTGATCAAAACGGATCCTTAGGTTGGATTTAATATCAAAATAATGCCTCTATAATGAATTGAAGAAAGTTGAGAGAATAATTGGGTAGGGGTTGGCCGAACAAAAAGTCTTTGAAGGTGTGAATAATTGGTTATAAGTGGTGTCCTTTTATAAGGGGGAGGATGGGCTCTTTAGGAAAAACTTAAAGTATTATTTATAATAAATTCATATTCGGTTTATAATGGATACAAAGTGGATTATTCAAAGTCTAAGGTGGGGATGGATATTAATCCTTTCAACCAATAGATTTTAGATAGGTTTGGGTCACTATATTAACCTTATATTTTAGTTTTAACTCTTAGTTAATTAGTTTGACATTTACCATGTCACTTTGTATTTTTATATTATATAGTAAATAAACTTACTATATACATCCAAGAGACCCCCAAGTGGTCAATTAATGATACACCTATAATTATATAAGACCTTTGGCCGACCATTATATTTTTAGGAACATAACATCATTTAATAATATAACATTTTTTTAAAAACTCATTGATGTCAATTTTGACACTATTCAATAATTGATTTTTGATAAAGTCTTAACAACTTTATTAATTAAAATAAAATTCATTTATTAAATCCTAACTTGTAATATTAACCAATAAAATTCGTTTATGGAATCAAAAATTTCAAATTATATTTATTTTAACTTTTATAATACCAATTATTTGATTCTTTCATTAATAAGGAAAATATTGCATCATTATTGTGTCATAAATAAAATTAATTATCAAATGTATAAAAATTATAAATAAAATAAAATTATGTAGGGAATATTTTTTGATTTATAATGAATATTTATAGTTGAAAATATAACTTGTATAACCCTATGTAAAAATTGGTTTTCTAAAAGATATATGCTTATGTCATTTTTGTATTTACTTTAACTTAATTAATATAAAGTGTTTTTATCACCTACAAGTGGCTCCATGGGGTCCCAAAATCGACCCAAAGATGGCCATGGTCATACATGTATTAACCAATAAGGTTAGGACACGTTTTAGGGTAATTTATTTTTATTATAATATTATTTTTACCCTTATTTACCATATTTAACCTTTAACCATGGTAAATAAAATATTTACCGAAGTAATTATTCAAAATGTATAAAAATAAAAGTTATATATTTAAAAAATTTGGACATCCTGATTTCAAATATGGAATCCATTTTCTAAATTCAAAACATATAAGTTGTATAAATTAATTTAAAATTAATTCCCTTTGTTAAAACATAAAGTGTGTTCTTAAGAGATAATAACTATCAAAAGATTGACACTTGTTTATGCCTGGTTTAATTGTGAAATTATGTCCAATGACCAACATTGAATTAAATGGTAAAAATATATTCTAAATATACTTTAAAACAACTCAAATTCATAATTTATCACTATTAATTATTTCGATTAAAAATTTTGTTTTTAATTAAAATTTTGTAATTTTCACTATTCATCAAAATATAAAAGTTATCCGAAAAGTACCAAAATTTCACCCTACGATAATTTCGATATTCTGAATCCAAAAATGAAGTATATTTTGAGAGATAAAATTTATACAATTTCAAAAGGTGGGTATTGATATTCATAATGGCTACTTTGATTGGTTGCGATGTGTTAGAATCTCGAAGTTGCGTACAACACACTCTACTGTATTATTGAAAGAGAATCGTACCGCGAAATCTTGGGTTGTTACAACTATTCCTGAACATTTTTATTTCATCATAATCATCATTTAAATCTAATATATTTCTCAAATACTACTATATTTCTAAATCACCCATTATAACTTATTCATTCTTTACATAGATAGATGGTTAAACACTCATATAAGGTAGATTCGATTTTTAAAATTTACTCATGATTAAAAGATCCATTATATGAAATTATATATGTATTGGATTTATTTTAATCCACAATATAGAGACAAAAGTGTTGTACTTATATCATATAGAAATTTCAACCTTGTTCGCCATCCCGGATTGGTAGTGTATTGATCATTCATAATCATTAATCTACTCCCAAAATCTCTTTTGCAATATATTCAACTGTTTTTATGTGAATATGTAGTTATACATGTTATGATTTCTATATATATCCCTTTTTTCACCATATAGATAATAACACCATATTTTCAATTGAAAAATTACCCCTAATAGCTCAAAAAAATAAGATGGATAATTTTTCTTACAAATAATTAATTAACATCATTCATATGATACAACTATGTTATTTTACATAATAAAACATCTTAATCTCTTCTGTAATGAATTATTATAGATCAAAGAAACGTATCTATTATAGGGTACTGAGAATATAGGTCTACTGGAAAATATTCTCTTTATATCATTTAAATTTACATATAGTAATGTTTATGAAGGAATATAGATCTGTTTCATGTAAACATTTTTTTATTGGTTATATAGGATAAATTCCTCACGAGGCATTGATAGTATCTATCCAACATACGAAATCCAAATATCTCAGTTAATGTCACTGGGCTAAAAAAATTATGAATATATTTTATATTTTAATGTTCCAAATATATACCAAAGGTTAATATTATATATCCCATAAATGAAAATTTATATTACAAAAATTAAAACCTGTTACATTTGGCATACAAAAAATAATTCCTCTTGGTCTTATACAATATCAAACAAATATTTTTATGTTCTTATTTACTTTTTGAATATATATAAATATTATCTATACATAATATCATTATTTGATAATGGTAATCTATAAAAAATAAATTCATTAGATATATGATGACAATGGGTAAATTCATAAATTAAATTGGATTAAATATAATTTCACATTATGCAAACCTCATACATAAGTTTGTATTTTGTATATATTCCATTTTGACCCTAAATTGATGACATCCAAAAAGAAGACCAATATAAGAAAAGTATTAATCTATGCATAGTATATCAAAAAAATCAACAAAATAGGGTTTCTGATTATTTTTCTTGATAGTTATTTTGTTATGTTTCCAATAATCAATGATAATATGCATTGAACCATATTTCCTAAAAAAATGAATTGGTGCACCCCTTAGTGATGCACTCCATAATATGAATCCCTTTTCTAGATTATCAAAGATTTGATTATTTAAATCATTATTTTTTTAAAAAGGATATACCAGTGGTTATAACCTAAGGAAACATCCACCCAAACCATTTTTATAGCCTTTACTAATGGTTTAAGTGACTTTTGAGTGTTTATTCATCATTATAACCCTAGAAAAATGATTTTGGGAAAACTGGTGGTGTAGGTTGTTTATAAAAATGGTTGAAAGATTCTTAGTCTATATCCTGAATATGAAATAACTATACCATTTTTTTTGGTAAAACCATTGATATAGGTAATGTAAAAAAATATTTTATGATTTTTCATCGTAAAACATCATACAAGTATAAAAATGACTTAACCAATCTACAATAAATTATTTCAAGAGAATATATATATATAAATATATATTAAAATGTAATTTATATTTTGTTGTATTAAATATTTGTGGAAAAATAATTTATAATATTTTTGGTTATGTATTCCCGAGGTTGTAGAGAATAAATTTGTAACATTGTATTACTGATCCATAGGTACTCCTCAACCTCCTTTTGATCAGAATTTTCTGAGTCTCATTTTAGGGTTTTTAGTAAGAAATTTGGAAGCTTTTGAAGGGATCTTAGGTTATGCATGGTTGGTTCATGGTTTACCTAAACCATTCACCAACCTAGTGAAACCATGAAAACATAGTCAATGATCATTTTCAAGGATGGAATTTGGTTTGAAAAATGTAATCCCACATATTATAATCCATGCACTATAGTAGAGGGGGAAGTACTTTTTCGAACCATACAGACCTTCCCAACTAACCAGGTACCCAGTAATATTTATTTTAAAAAATTATTTTTTTTGGAAAAACCCCATTTTACCTCCAATTGACCCCTAACTCCCTATATCATGATTTTATAGGTCCTTTGGTCTCTCATGAATAATTTTTGGATAATTTAAACTTATTCCTAGGTTGATTTATGCTCGAAAAACTTCATTCAATCTCTCTCTTGAAAGTGATCTTCTACTGTTTCTTCTCTCCCACTATCTCTTTCATTACCCAATTGGATTTCTTATATCAGAAGATATTTATGGATCTAAAAACTTTTTTTAAATAATTATTCTAGTTTTGTTTTTGAAATCTCCATTGGCATCGTTTGTTATTGTAAAATCCCATTATAGGTGTTGAGTAGTGTGATCACCATTGTTAAAGGTTAGTAGTTCCATCTAAAAATGGAAAAATTTTATTACCAAAAAATCACTAAATTGGTTTATATTTATTTCAATTAAAATATAAAATACTATCTAGATATTAATTAGAATCAAAATTTATTTTGTTTTTAATTTTTGGGAAAGCAATTAATTCCAATGGAATTAAAAATTCGGGTGTGATTTGGAATTAATGAACATTTGGGAAATAGATTTGTGAAATGTTTTTTTATATTATGGTTTAAATTTATTTAATAGGTAATTATGATTGGTTTTATCTTGAAGAATACATGATTTGATTAAAACTATGGTTTTTGTTCTTAACTAGAAATTGCCACATTCAAACAGAAAATGGGGAAATTGTATTTTATTCTGATTTGAAATGAAGTTAACTTTAATAATTGATTGATTGAGCACATGTGGGCCTTGGTAGTAAATGGGTTATTTTAGAAAAGTATACTGGGATGATAATTCCAAATAAAATGATTGATGATTACAACATTAATAAAAATATATTTATTAAGATCATATTCTGAATGGAACAATGATGTGTTTATTTAGTGTGATCCTGAAGGATGTATTTACATATTTTCTATGATCACTAATATAAGACTATGAGCATCCTTAAAATTGAAACTATTGTATTATATGGAAAACTACCATGATTCTTGTAGTGATTACTTTGATATATATGTCATTGATTGTGAAAATTCTTTACTCTTTCCTAATTATTTATATGAACTGTATTATATAAAGCGTATAGGTAATCCATTTTCTGAAATGATTCCAGAATTTCAAATGAAAAACAAGTTTTGTTTATAAATATGAAATTGTAATTCATTTCATATTTACTTAAATTTGAAAGAACGATTTTGTTAGTTATTATATAATTTTATTATGGAATAGTTGGTGAGACCCTAATGTGATTTATATCACACACCCACCCTTTTTCAGTTGGGACTTTTTATATTTTCTTCTTCCTTGTCCGAGTAAAGGCAAATAGCATCATGGGGGAGGAGGATGTTGATAACCCTTTCGTATTTGTGTGTTGATACCTTTAGGATGTTTTAGTTTTACCTTTTCTATTTCTAGTACATTAATGATTTTTTTCTTTGGGTCTTGGATATACATGACTAGTTTCTGGTACTATTACCCTTTGTAGTTTATGAGAATAATGATATGTAACTGTTTCTTCCATTTTTTATGTGGAAAATTTCTTCCCACTTTTTCATTATAGGATGTCAGGTGCTTCTCACCAACACATGGGGATAGGGAACTCCCTTATTTCTAGGTTAGGATCTTTTAGGGTATCCAAGTACTCAGGTATCATGGCCAATTTATGATAAAGTGGTATTGAACCAGAAGGTTTTTCATCATTCCATTATGTCAATATGTAATTGAGAAATCCTTTTGAGATATATGTGGTTTTAATGATAGAATTTATGGACTCATCTCAATATAATAATCCTTAATTCACCATGGATTATTTGAGAAATAAATATTTGATATTAGTTATAGTATTTTACCTTCTTCAAATTTTAATAGGTAGAAATAAAAATAGTGTTTTCTTATATAACGAGGTTAATTTTCCCTTTTCTCTAGATTGAGTTATGGATCTGAGTAATATTATAATGTCTTAAAAGATTTTTATTGTTGTTTTTAGAATCAGGAATTTAAGAAGATATGTGAATATGATTTAAGAGGAATCTTCTGTTAAACCTTTAACGACCCAACCCATACAAGGGCTTGAGCTGCAACTACCCCAAGCCCACCTCTAGAGGGTAGGGGCTAGTGACCAACACGAAGGCATAACAATCATGGGGAAGCCTTTACCTATGTATCTATAAACACACTCATAGAAAAATAAATTCAAAATTTTATAAGGAAACGAAAACAAGATACAAAACTGCTATATATAAACTGAAAATATGCATCGGCCACTAATCAGTACAAGTACAAAAAAGTAAATGGGAAGGTAAGGGGGAAAAAGACAAACCTAACCAGAAAAGTTCTATAATCCAGAAATATATGTAAAAGTAAAAGATATGAGAGAGCCCCACTCTTGGATCCCATGCTACGACCACCGCACGCAGTCCTTGCAGAATAACATGTAAGATTCACTAGTCAGTCGTCTGAAACTGACTCCTGATGCAAATGTTGCATCTCCTAGAATCATATGCAAATAGGGCCCCATGGGGCCCACACTATGATCCTGAAACATGTTACATGGATCGTGCTGTTGTGGTCTTTGTTGATAAACACACAGGGTAGGATATTTCTTTTCCCCTAACAGACTTATGAAGCATAAGTCGTAAAAGTGAAACTTACATCCAAAAACTACCTCATGGGTCCCTTTCCTCAGTACTGAATTTAGGTGAGTGGATTTCACCATTCCAATCCCCTCTAAAAAAATACTCATCAATGATTTCTCAAACACTCCAAATGAATGTCAGGTCAAAAATTATAATTTCATCGTAAAATGTGAGAACTAGGCCCAGTGGGGCTCGCACCTTGTCTCTTACCCAAACGCTTCAGAAAGCATCTCAAAAAGTTTTCACGAGGACTAGGGTCATGCTTCCACCGATGGTGCCTCAATTAGACATCCCAAACAGGACTTAGAACCGATGCATTAAACTCGAAAAAATAATAATTAATATATTATTATTATACATTAGGTGTTTTGTTCCAGTGAGCAATGAAACCAAACAACAATGTTCCCAAACCAACTTTGGAAGGACCGCCTCAACTATATGGTCACAACACCTATGACAGCGCATTAAACAGATGTCCAGTTTGATAGATACACCCAAAAAAAGCCTTAATAATAATTAATTATTGATAAATTAAATATTTCCGGGTCACCCACCTTTGGTAATAGAACATGAAGATATATCAAAAGTCTATATAGATGAGACGAAGTCATGGCCATAGACGGTGCATCAACAAGACATTCCGTTTAGAAGATACACCCCACTGAACGCAAAGGGGCTCGAATTAGGCCAGTCTGGGCCATTCTGGCTAGAACCACCTCCATTAGGCTGACCCATCCAGGTCGGACCTATCCAGACCGCTGGACCACGACCCAACCATTGGTCCAACCCAAATCACCGCGAACCTTTCCGAAATTGACCAATGACGATGGCCGGTCGCCCTCCTACTCTGCACTAGTGAAGAGACCCATGAGACACCGGTCTTGCATCCTCTACTTCCCTTGAGGTCAGCACCTCAGGATCCTCCTGCCTATCACTAATAGTTCCATCTAGTGTTGTACTGCTCGATGCCGCCCTCCCTACGTTAATCCTTGGCCTCGCTGTGCTGAATCCCCCTCATGCTCCAGTCATGCAGCGCACCACCCCGACCTCTTCTACACTACATTATCAGAAATGTCCCCCCAATGCTCTACCATTCAACCGAACCCTGGCCTCACCTGAACACCATGCTCTCAGCTGCTCCAGATCTCTAAAAACCACTTAATATCCGACCCCTTCTTCCTTTACTCTTCCACATGACACGTCGCGGCCGTTGTGCTCACCACTACTACCGTTCGCTACTGGCCGACAAGCTCCAGTTGTATATTCCACAGACCACCACAACCTATCCCAAGGTCCAATTTTGAATACGAAGGGGAATTTTGGATCCTCGAGTCTAGATTATCACATCACCGCCTCTTTCTCCTCAATCCGTAAATGTTTTGGCACATCCGAAATTTTGGACGAAGAACACCCATGAATGAGAATTTGAAAAAGTGTTCAGCCGATGGCCGTGTTCATTTTTCCACCATCTATATTTTAAAATTTTAGAATTTAAATGATGAATTTGAAGAAACACTGAGGGTTTCAACCAAAATTGAGAAAATTAACCAGAATCCCACCTTGATTCAGCCGTTTGTCATTGGCGTTGCGCTCATTGGGATCCCACTTTGATCCGGTAGAGTTTTCTCTTCGATCTAGAAAAGAATGCTGAAGAATGCCGAAGAACAGAAGGGAGAGAGTGGGAGAGATATGGGTGAGTAGAGAGAAAAGAAAACCCTAACTCCAAACTATTGTTTTTCTATTTATAGAAAAACCCACTTAGAATAGAATCTGAAACTATCATGCCCTCTCATTTTATATCACGCCTAGGTAAAACTCCCCATTTCAAGCTTTAGGGAAGTATCAGATTCCCATTCGAATACTACATTAGAAAGTTATTCGAAAATAATTCCATGGATAGAAATAAGTAAGTGGTTATTAAAAATGACGATTTTCCCCAGGGCGACTTTTCTCACAGCGGTCCTATGCCGACAAAGCATATACCCCTCATAGGATAAATTACACACTCTGAGATCATCCATTGACTCATATTTTCAATCCAAGTTACTGTTTGAGAGTTAATTATATTTGGGTTGTTAAATTAATGAATTAATTATTTAATTCATCCATTTACATACCGCTAACCAACAAGGGGTCCGAACATCCCATCCAATCATATTTTATGCCACGCCTAGGATAAAACCCATGTTCCAGACCCAAATGTGGTCTCAAATTTATGATGTGATCAACCATATAATATATATCCCATTTTTATTCAGTGAATATTATAAAAAACATGATATTTTTGTATAATTTATTTCAGGAACACCGTGACTCAGATTTGAACAATGTCTGAGTGCCTGGATCTAGAAATACATGTAGAAATATTCCAAAGTGTTATAGTGAAAAAACCAGGTCTCTACAAAACAAAAAAAATGAAAATTATACCATGAACCTTAATCTCATTGATATTGTTGTATATGTTGTCCATTCTCTGGGATAGGTACCTAAACCCATTCCCATTCAGGATCTAGTCATGGTACCTTAGAAGGATGAGTCTTGGAATCATTATTAAGAGATATTTCACTTGAATCTACTAGATTTCAAAGCCTCTAACAATCTTCAAGAAGATGAGGATTTTTTGAGAAGCATTGATTTTTTATTTCAGTTCTTTTAGATTCCTTAGGTAATCAATGTGAAATGTTTCACCTTCAACATAGAGGGACCTAGCATAAGATGGTGAAAAATGATGATTATAGAGAAGAAGAAAAAGGAATTAGAGTATAAGGAAATTTAATTTCATTTCATTGACTAGTTATATCCATATTCTATGGTGTGGTATAAGGCTATGTAGTTTTTCAATCTCGAGTAGGTTGATAGGATCATGACTAAATATGATTTTTTTTATCTTGTACAATTTTAACCAGTGAATGTATTGAATGATAATATAAAGAATCAATTATTAGAGATGGGTTTTCGATCCAATATTTTTATTAGGTTTTCTTGATGAAACTCTTCACTTTCCATGATGTTCTATATATTGCATTGATGGTTATACTTGATCTGTCTCGTATGTTTGGGTTGACAGATGGTAGATTATCTTCAACTAGCAGTTGTTCAAATTATTATAAAGGGAAGAGAAATCATGATGAGTCTATTAGTGGTACTCAACATCTGGGTCTTTTTAAACCTTCTTTAGTTCTTGGTAGACCCCGTTTCACTTGCTTCTAGTGTGGAAATCCTCGGCATTCGCAATTGGTTTTCACTTAGGCCCAATGTATTTGTAGTATTGTAAACATTTAGGACACTTGTATAAGTTATATTTTATCTTCTAAACCCATGTAATGGAATAGTCTCATTAGCACAAAAAATTACCACTGTGTAATCAGGTGCTTCATGATATAAGGGGTTTGAGCCACATGAATCTACAATAAAGATTCTTTACATAGTGTAAGTGTCTCATGAGGAAGAAGATACAAGTCAGATGACTACAAGATGTACCATCTCTATTGATTCATCTTTATTGACTAATTTATTTGGTACTGTTGCATCTCATTCATTTAATTATACTGTTATTGTGAATTTACTAAATCTTTGTATGGAGCTTTAATCTTATGTGGTATATATTACTACACCCCTTATAAAGAAAATAGGGAATAGAACTGTCTGTACTAATTAGATTTTCACTTTATTAGAGATGTATATTATCTAGAATTTTTTGTTTCTTGGCATGAATCCTCTTTATGTAATTTTCATGATGGATTGGATAATTGATAATAAAGGAAAATTTATTTGTTATCATTGTCAAATATCTTATACTGCCCCCGATGGAGTGTGTCCTATATTTCAATGATAATGATACCCTACGTCTAGTAGATATGGACCTTCTTTTCTAGAGATAGAGAAAGTAAAATCCTTGTATTATTTTGATCCATAGCCAGAACTTTTTAGATATTATCTCATAGTAGTTTTCATTTAGTTTCTTAATGTTTTTCCATTATCCATCAATGGGTTTCCACTAGTATGGGAGGTAGAGTTTTCTATTGATTTAGTGTCTCGTACCCAAATGGAATATATTCATTCATACCATATAAAACTAGATGAAATGAAAGAGTTGATGATTTATTTGGATGATCTATTAGAGAAAGAATTTATATGCTTAAGAGTATCACCTTAGGAAGAGTCGGTTTCCTTTGATAAGAAAGATAATTGGTCATATTTTCTATGTATTGATTAAAAAACTCAATCGAATTATGGTGAATAAAATGTATCTATTTTCATATATGGATGAAATATTTGACATGTCGAAAGGGGGGACATGGTTCTCAAAGGTTTTATCTTCTATATAGTTACAACCATTTGGGAATAAAAGTATATTACATTCGAAAAAGTTCTTTCTAGAGAATGAATAACCCTAATGAGTACCCTATCATTCCTTTAGGTCTATCCAAAGTTGCTTCTATCATTATGTATTTTATGAACATGAAATTACATGAGTATCTTGATACATTCATGGTTCTCCTTTTGGATGATATCCTAGTGTACTTAATGTCTCAGATGGATCATGCACATCATATGAGTGCAGTTTTGGAGTTGTGAAATCACGGAATTCTTGCCAAGCTATCAAAATGTGATTTTTGGATTTGAGAAGTGATGTTAATGGGAGGAATGGTGGTGGAACATGTATTCTCAGGTGATCATAAGAATGGGAAAGCTATTATGACATGGGATAAATCATGTAATGTCTTCATGATTATGAGATTCTTTGGTTTATCAGGATATTATTTCCATCACACAAATTATTTCTTGAAGATATATTCTATAATGAATTATCTCTCTTATAAGGGTCTGATGTTTTCTTAGGACGAGAAACATTAGAGTTATGTGTTTGAGATGAAACCTATTTTGACGTCTACAACATTTTTGACTCTCCTATAGGCCAGGTAGGGATATGTATTGTTTTGTGATGCCTCAGGTTTAGGTTTGGGCTATGTTATTATATAGGGTGACCACATAGTTTCCTCTGGCTCACAAAATCTTAAGCCTCAAGAGAATAACTAACTATCCCTTAGAATCGGATTTGTATATGTGATGTATTCAAATAAGAGTTGTTGGAATTTCCTTTTTGGGGAAATTTTAATCATGTATTTTGACCAAAATATCTTGAGTTATATCTTCTCTCAAATATATTAGAATCTCTGCCAGAGGAATTGTGTAGAATACCTAAAATATTTTGGTATAAACATCGCATTTACCTATGTTAAGGGTATTATCCTCAAAGATTACTTGATCGAGAATCATTTTACATAGGATATTAAATAATCATCAAAAGAGTGTATTTGGATGGATTCTTTTGCACAGCTTCATATATGAGTTCATGAAATAGTGGATAAGGTTATTCTACCCAGTGTTTTGTTCACCTATTATTTTATCCAAATAATTATTCATGGAAATGTTAATTATCATGAATTATGTATCATTAGAGACTCTCTTTGGGGTTGGGAGACCATTATTGATTGGTTTTCCACCATAGAGAGTGTGATATGTTTTCAAAAATAGATTTTCATAACATTCTCAATGTGAAAATATATGGTAGGGAATTTCCATAATTACTAATGGGATTTTAATCTAGTAACAAAAATATGTTCTATGACATGATATAATGATTCTAGTTTCCTAGTATTAAATGGGTCATTGCTAATTTTTTATCTCAGTATTATACTTTCACACATGTCAAAGCTATATAGCAGAGAATTTCCAGATTTTTAGCCACTTCTAGTGCCAACATTGATATAAGATGAGATTTATATGGAATTTTTGAATGGTTTTATATGTACCTAGATAAATATGAACACAATAATATTTTTTATCTAAAGGAAGGAAAAATCAGATCCAATTATACCCATTTGTGATACAACCATTGTTGACGAGATGAGAAATATCTATGTAAGAGAGATAATCCTCTTAAAAGAAGTCCCATATTAAATAGTATCTGATAAAGATATCTCTTTTACTTATATATTTAAAATATTCCTTCCAGAGGTACATGGATCTGATGTTCGTTTGATTATGAAATATCCACAGTTGGATGGCTATATAGAGTGGGCAATACATATTCTTGAGGATATGCTTCCTGCCCTGATCCACTATTTTAGTGGAGAATAGAGAGACCATTTTTTATTGGTTGTGTTTGATTACTAAAATGATCACCATTCCATGATAATAATGACTTTTTTTAGGCCTTTCATGGTCAGGCCTGTAAATATTAGTATTTTTGGTTAGACATTGGAAAAAATTCCTTGGTTGGACTGATATTTGTTAATGATAAAAAAAATATTCACCTTATTTTTTAGATGATATTGATGGAAAAGAGCAGGTATAAATCTTATAATGATTTTTCTATTGAACATTGGAATTTTTAGTTTGTGAGCTTGTATTCTAAAATTTTTAACCTCTTTTCAGTCATTAGTGTCTTGGGTGGAAAGGGAAGATTTATCCTCATTTTGTGGTACCTTATTGTGGTTATTGAGGAGGAGGGGAAAGTTACTTATCATTTATCACTTCCTATATAGTGGACATAGATACATAACATTTTCGATATATCATAGCTATAAAATAATCTTTCATATCAATCTTATGTTTTAAAATTCACTTATCTAGATGTTGAACCTAATTTATCTACGACTAAGCATGAAATTAGGATATTTGATTTTGAGAAAATGTTACATCCTGAGATGATGATACATTTAGTCCATTTTTTATAGAAAACACAGTTATGGTACTCACGAGACATGGGAGATGGAGGAACAGATGAGAGAGTAGTGACCTTGTCATCATCAAATGGAAGGTTTTTGATAGGCTTTATAGGGAAAAAATGTTTCTGTGGTGGAGTGATTGTAACATTATATTAATATTCTTCAGTACTACTTGACCTTATTTTAGATCATTCCATTGTTGGTAATTGTTTTATGGTTGTTCAGGTGAAATTTTGATGTTGCTGGAGGGTTTTTTTCTATACAAGATTGGAACATGATTTGTGAAAACCATGCATTGAGCTAGTGAAAACCGTACTACCCGAAATAGTGGGGGTTTTAATGGTTGGATTTGAATTTGAAAAACCAAGATCCCAACTAGTATAAACCATGTACCCTATTAGAGGGGCACATAGTTGGTCTAACGTTGTGGCCCTGCCTAGATAACCGTGAAACTGTTAAATTTTATTTATAAATTTTTTAAAAAAGATTCAAAAACATACTTTTCCACATGATCGATGCTAACTCCCAATATCATAATTTAATTGGTCATTGGGACTCTCATGACCCATTTATAGATCCTCCAAACCCCTACCTAGTCTGATCTATGTGTTGTAAACTTTATTTGATCCCTCTTTGTTAAGTGATATTCTCACATAATTACCCATCACTATCCATTTACTTCATCAATCGGTTTTGATAGATCTCCATATATTTCATGGATCTAAATTTCATTTTTTTGAATCTTTATTTGAGATTCATTTTTGATATCCACATTTCTATTGTTCATCATTGGAAAATCTTGTTTTTGCTATTTAGTAATGTGATCTCCATTATTAAGGGTAAGTGGATCAATCAAATATTCTCTAATTAATTTAACATTAAATTAATTGAATTGATTTAAATTTAATTCAACATTAAATATTAAAACACAATTTTATGTGAATTGGAATAAATATTTACATGATATATAGTTTTGGGGAAAACCCTTAATTAAAATGGTATTGGAAATTTAGGTGCAATTTGATATTGATAGTAATTTTTGAAATTGATTTCTGAAATAATTTTTGAAAAAATGGATTAAATTGATTTAATAAGAACATTTTATTATTTTTATCATGAAGAAAGAATGAATTGATTAAAAACCCAGGTATTTGGTTTTAAAGGGAAATTTTAATATTGAAACTGAAAATGGGGAAATTGTATTTTTATATGATTTGAAATTATTATCACATTATTTATTGATTGATTGAGAACATGCGAGAATATGTAGTTAGTGGGTTATTTGGGAAAAGCAAGCTATGAAAGTAATTCCCTAGAAATGTATTGATGATGTAAAATATGAAAAAGATCTTATTTGGCAGATCATATTATTTATGGAACATTAATGAGTACTATTCAGCATGATCATGGGGGAAATTTGTAAACATATTCATTGATCCCTAATATGAGTGTGTGTGGATCCTAAAACTGGATACTATTGAACCACATGGAATATGACCATGATGCTTATTGTGATTACTTTTATATATGTTCCATTTATTGTGAAACCTCATTACTCATGCTTAATGATTTATGAAATATTTTTAGATAAAATTTTTAGTTGAGTTATTATCTAAAATGTTTCCATAATTTGAAATGATAATATTCTTTTGTTTTTAAATATGAAATAGTAATATAATTCATGTTTATTTAAAATTGAAAGAAATACTAGGTTAATTATCATGGAATATTATTATGGATCACTTGGTGAGGCCCTACTGGGTTTTTTCGATCACACCATACCTTTACAATCAAGTGTTTGTATATTTTCTACTTTCATGTAAGTGTAAATGGTAGTCACCTATAGGAGGAGGGGAATGTTATTGACCCTTTGGGCTTAGAGTGTCGATACCTTAATGGATTATTAGTTTTATATTTTATTTTGGTACATTGATGATGTTCTCTTTGGGTTTTGGAGATACGTATTCTGTTTTTGGTAGTATCTCTTTATACAGTTTTTTATCATACTATTATGTATATGTTTCATCCACTTTCTATGTAGAATTTTCAATCCCAATTTTGTGTTGTATGATTCTAGGTGATATTCTCCAACCCCTAGGTATTGATAATTCCCAACGGGGTATGCCGAGATCAGCTCGAGTGTTAGGGTACCAGGGTATCTGGGCTGGTTCATGAAAAATTTTTATAGTTACACCAAAATTTGATCCTATACCAATGAATCTATAAAACCGATGGTATAGGGTTCCCTTACACTACCTATAAAAATTGTTCTCTAATAGTATTTTTATAGGTGGTACATATACTGATGGGTTTCAAAAACCATTGGTATAGGTTCTTTATACAAATTGTTTTCCAAAAAAATGGATAATTATAATTTCTAGTAGTGTTAGTCACTCAATTAGGGATATTCTATATGTATTCGCTGAGATATGAGTAGCACCATTGATGAGTTATTTTTAAAAATGAACATCACGATTTAGGGGAATAATTGGGATATCTTGGGGAAATACTTTATCATATTCTTAAATAATAGTAACATATTCAATGTTGTGTTTCTACCCAACCATTTGATATTTGTATCCCTCATGAATACATTGTACAACCAATAAAATTGGAGTAAATTATATTATATATTCATATTATTCAATGAATCAATAGAAGATATTATGTTGTTTGGTAATATAAAACATGACATTCCTTTCTCAAAAATTGATGTTGGATCTATAAAAATAAATGCAATCAATGAAAAAAACAACACATTAAATTCATGGGATAATAATAAGATTTATTGGTGGAACATTCCAATATAGTTCTATCATATAAGAGTTATAGAATTGGAATATAATTATCCTACCATTAGGTGTTTTTTCTATCACAAGATCTAATCATTAAGATGGTCAGTTTATACCATTAAAGAATACATAAAATATAAAAGGATGGATAATTCCTAAATGAAATAAATTATTTATAGTTTAATAGTGGATTTTATGGGTACCTTTCACCACTTTGTTATCATAATCCAATTTACTATTTTTGACCACATAATACTTTTATTTTTATATCATATTAAAAGGATTATGATTCATATTTTCATAATTAACCCTTTCAATTATTGGTAATTTTTCATTATCCATGCAATTACAATATTACAGTGTGGGTTATGCATTTATATAAGATTTTTGTCTATATATTTCATTGATGGACTTCTTTAAATCAATTTATCATTCTTTCAATTCATGAAATTCAATTCTAAATATGAAGCATTTCCTATGCCCCTTTATTAAATTTTTCCCCATTCTTGATTCACCAAATTATAGATTAATAAAGAATAATTTTCTTTCCTTCACTTTTATTATTATTAGAAATTCCCTTAAAATCCATATTATTTTTCTTGTCCCATAAAATATGATACTAATGATAGTCTCTAGTTTATATTTATATTTTTAGAACTAATTTAATGATTTCATCATTTTTATAAAATTATATTGTTTAAATTTCTATTTAGAGACTTGGCCCTAAGACTATAATGGATTGATTGATTTTTCTTTTAGGATTTATGAAAAAACATGATGTGTACCTTTCTGTTTTGTAAAATATGCCTAAAAAATAAATATGGATTCATCATCCTTTTTTTTAGTACCAAGAATATAAATTTCATTCTCATGAAAAATGTGTTTAGAAATTAATTATTGAAAAATATCATATTAATATCTTCACATTTTATAGTTTTAATTTATCCTTTCCCCTAATATTCTTGACATGTGTACCCCATTGATCCACTTCACATTACAAATAGTAAACATCCCAAATAACCTTATCATAGTATGAGAACCAAAATATATAAAATATTTTCTATATAATTTATCAATTTCTCAGTAATAAGTGGATTATAGGAACCATTTAAATAAGTTGTACTTTTGCTGACAAAATAAAAAAGAACTTTGTTTCACTTTCCATTGGTAATTTAGTAGATCATCAAGACTCTTGCCACCATTCAATGATTGAGAGGGTTGGTTGGGAATAACTATAGGATTATGTATCCTACTACCCATTTCATTTGGTTGCTCAAGAGGACTATCACTTCATTTTTCTTCATATTCATTTTTACTATAATTCTTCTTAGTTACATCTATTTTATAAAAATAATAATAATGTCAATATCAATCATCATCAATCAGAGTGAGAAATCATATAATAACAATTATCATTCCAAATATTTTTGAAAATATGTAACCATGTAATCTATGTATTCCACTATAGGTTCATCTTAAATGAATTCTAGTTCATCATATGTTGTCTTATGTATTATTCTCATTTTAATCAAATCCTAATATCCAAAAATCTCTTAACCCTACTATGATAACAAACGATGTTATCAGATAATTTCATGGAGAAATATTATATTGTTTTAGAGGAATAACTAAAACATTATACGATATGACAATCCCAAAATATATAATGGTTTAGTGAATTTTGAGATTAGATAAAAAATAAAAATATTTCATGAATGATATTAAAAATATATAAGAAAATTATAAAAGTACCCTTATTATACACACCATATATAAAAATGTTCTTTATAACATAGGTTAATGGAAATATAAGAAATGGTAATATTATATATTTCATAAGGAAAAACATAATAGTCAGTAATCAATGATTATATGTGAGAATAATATAATCAAAAGGGTATGATAAAATGATCATAACTTACCAAATTTATACCAATTTAGTGAAATATCATTAATATTGAATCATTCTATATTAATTTATGATAATAAAAAACATACTTCAAAAGTGTTTCGAATCATAAATAATTAATATTGATCCCTGAGAAGATATCATAAGAATAAGATATAAGTTTTAAGCATGCACACAACCATATAAAATCATTTCTAGAATCAAGGATCACTATGAGAAATATTATAGTTGAAATATTTACATTGTTTATTGGGTTCACTCCAAATTCCCATCATTAATTTATTCATTGCTAACAACCAAGACTATCACAGCTGATAGATTTCATTATAGTACTAGGTTCACCTCAAATTATAGTTCATATTAAATCACAAGATATCATTATTTAACCCACAAATTGGTGGGATATATAATTATGACCCCACATCATATAAATAAAACAATATAATTTTTTCCAAATTGTCATAAAAACATTAATCATAACATAAATTAATGAAAGATGGTTGGTATAATAATTATTTCATAACAAATTAATAAACCCTTTATAAAGTAAATGGATTCCTAAAACCATATTTAACAATATTAACTATAATTCATCAAAATAAATAATGCGGGTGTTATCAAAAAATAACATTCTAGTTGATGTATATAAATTCTTAAAGGATATTGGAGTAGTGGAAAACCAACTTTTATTAATGAATTTAAAATACTCAATGAAAATCAAGTGAATTCATCACTTTTGATATAATAAAATTTAAAATTGAAAATATAATGAACAATAGAATATTGTCTTACATTGAAAAAATGGAAACATTAAAATGGTTCTTCGGGAAGAATGAATTACATGATAAAGGGATAATCCATTCATTAATTATACGTTGGAAGCAAACATTCTTTTCACCCTATTATAAAAAGTGCATAATGAATTTTTTGGAAAACCATTATTTTTATTTCATTCAAAACAATATAAATAAAATAAAATTTATTTAATATAATCATCTAATAGCATTTGATGAATTTTTAAAAACATACAATAAACATCTTGATAAACATGGACATGGAAGGAAATGTTTTCTGACTAAAGAGGAAAAAAATGTTCGGATTTCTAAAAAAACTCCCAAAACATTTGGGTAAAATATAGAGGAAAATGAAACAAAAACATTAAAACCCCATAAGTAAATATAGGATACTAAAATATATTGTTTTTAAATATAAGTATGATTTAATGTACATTACTCTGGATTTCACATATTGAATATAGAATAGAAATGAAATTATAAAATAAACAATTACATTAAGTCTCATATTTCTTTGGATATATTCAAACCCCATGTATAATAAATATATACTTATTATAAATATATTATAGAACCACCTTCAAATATATAAAACTATAAACTATTTCCTTATAATTTATAATTACCCTTTAATTTAGAACTCCTTGCTGAAAGTGTTATTCAATGAAAACTAGTCTGTTCCCAACACATGGTTGGTTTTCATGTTTTTGTCCATGAAAATTGGTCATGGATTCATCATATATAAAATATCAATTAGTTTATAAATAGTATATTTAATAGTTATAAATAATTATATAACAATTCATATAGGGTGGTGATGGAAAATAAATTACATATACTCATGGAGAAGGTAGTGTAACGTCCCCGACCCTGAAGACACTAAACCGATGCTTTGAAGTGGGTGGTTACATGACCTTAAGTGTTACTCCCTGTACGCCAAAGGTTTCAGACTAGAAGAGGGGGTCCAAATTGTTCATTGGGGATACTATACCCCCCTTTTTATCAGAGTAATCCACAACAGATGATAAACAAAATAGCATAATAACAACCAAAAATACCAGAGTATGCATAAAAAACCATTACCCAAATGGGGTACAACCATGTCCAATAGTAAATATTACATTCCATACTACAAGTGAAAAAGTTATCAAAACCCAAAATGATGTCAAACTGCAAAATCCACAAAATGGTCCCCACACCATGTCCGGGCCCTCCTCCATACACACTCATGCCAACCCAATTGTCTAGAAAGGGCCATTTCTATTCTCCTGACCTACAAAAATGAAGTCTACTCAGGTACCCAATGACGGACTGAGCAAGGTGTGAGTACATATAACACACCAAGATTTAATTGTATGTTATTTTCTTTAAAGTAATACAATTTCTTGTGTTACATGCAACACTGAGTTTGAGCGTACCACAACTTACTAAACTAGACGTTCAAAAAGCCATTATGAATAGTATTAACTTCATTTTTAATTTTTTACACTCCATATAATTTTAAAATTCATGTTCGTTGTTTCTTTGACATAATATAAGAACAAATTCAAATTTTCATATTAAACAAGAATTTTTTAAAAAATGAAATTCTAACGCCTTTTAATGGTGACCCATTTTTAATTCCTGTATATTACACTTTTACATATCCAATTTGACAATAAAATCATCTTCTTTAGAAGTAGAACATAAAAATTTAATTTGGGGAAATTTTTGGTGCTTTTCTGATAACATTCATGTTTTGATGAATAGTGAAAATAATAAATTTTAATTGAAAAAAACATTTTTAATCAAAATAATTCATATTGTTAAATTATATATTTTAATGATTTTGAAGTAAAATTAGATTATATTTTTATCATTTAATCTAATTTCTGTCAATGGAAGTAATTTTACATTTAAATTGGATATAAACAGATATCAATCTTTTAATAGTTTTTACTTCTCAAAAGCCCACATTGTGGTTTTTACAATGAGAAGATTTTTTAAAATTCATGAATAAAACTTTTATGTATTTAATTTGTTAAAATATATATCAATTTTTAATTTGGAATACCAAATTAGATTTGGGCTAAGTCTTTGTATTTTTCTATAAATATTCAATTTTTCATGAATAATGAAAACATGACGTTATTGTTTAAAGCTGAATTTTTATTTAAATAATTATTTTTAATATAAATTTATTTTAAATTAAAAATTGATACATAATATTTATATTTATATAGTGAAATTCATTTAATTAGTTATATAATAACATTAAATATATATATATATATATATGTGTATAATTTTATTGAACCTTTTACCATCTTTTACCCACCTTTTAGGCACATTTGCAAATTTTCATAAAACATAATTTAACCACTTAAATGAACTGAATTTAAAAAATATAAAAGAAATGGTTTAAATAAGTATATAAAATGAGGTTCAGTAAGATGGAAATATTTTTTGGTGAATAGTAACTTTTGAATTTTAGTTACCATTGTTAAAAGTAAACTGAGAAATTAAAGGTAAAAATGATATTATAATTATAGTAAAACAAGTACTAATTCTATTGGATAAGTGTATTTCAACTAAAATCATCCTCAAGACAAAAATATGAACCTTTTTGATCCACTTGTATTATATTATAACATATATTATATTTTCTTCCAAGAAGAGTTAAAAGTGCTAAATTCAATGTTTAATAACTAAAAAAATTATCATATAGGGTTAAACACAAGATAAATTGAACTATAAATATTAATTAGAAAGATAAAAATATATACTACACCATGGTGGTTTATTTATAATTTTTAGATATTAAAAAATAAAATTTATTTATGACACAATGATGATACAATAATTACCTTATTAATGAAAGACTAAAATAAATGATGTTAAAAATATTAAAATTATTGTAAATTGAAACTTTTGATGAACTATACGAATTTTCTTGGATAATATGACACATTAGAGTTGATTAAGTTTATTTTTTTCGAATAAATAATATTTTTATGACTTTCACCAAAATGAAATACTAAATTGTGTCAAAATTGACATATATGAGTTTTTAAAACAAATACTAATTTATTAAATTATATAATAGTCCTAAAAATGTAATGATATGATAAAAAACTTATATAATGATAGATATGTCATTAATTAACCACTTTAGGTTCTCTTGGAATTTTATACTATGTTTATTAACTAGGTGATATAAAAATACAAGAAGGGAGGTTAAATGTTAAATTATATTACTAAGAGTTAAATCTAAAAGATAAGGTTAATATGGTGACCAAACTTATATAAAATCTATTGGTTGAGAGGGAATATACCCATACCCACATTTTACTCTAAATAAATCCAATTTTAGATATTATAAATTTAAAATTATTTTATAATAAAATAATATTTTATTCTTTTTCTAAAGTGACCCTCACCTCTCTTATAAAAGGGTACCTTCCCTTCTCATAATTTCACAAATCCAAAGCCTTTTGGCTCAGCCAAACCATACTAAAATATCTTTCTAAATACCCTTAATTTATCCTAGAGTCCTTAATTTGATCAGGAAGCCAACATAAGGAGACCTTTTGTTCAAATCAAAAGGTAGAACCTGAAAAGGAGGCAATTACTTCATCACCTCTTTCAAAGTTCTTTTCTTCTTCCACTTCCTCTATATTTTTTGTTTTCATACTAAAATAATAAATAAAATACATTATACATACTGAAATGTTATTATAAATATTGTACAACCATATTCATTATTCTATCCATCATATTAAAGACAAAGTCACCACACGTGTGTATGTATGGATTATCGTCTCCACATTATGGTGTAGTTTTCCATTCTACACTTAATTATTTGGATGGGTATAATAATGTGTGTAAATTATGTAAATAATAAATATAACATGTTAATTACTCTATATATATAATATAACATCCAATTACATATTATTTCACCACTAATAGAATGATATTTTTGCTCGTGTGTACGTACGACTTACTGTCTCCACGATGCGATGAGATTTTATTTCCCATTGTAACCATTCAAGAATAATTTACATTTAATGATTAATAATAATGGTAAAAAACTTAATATCATTTTAGATATAAATCAAATAAATCTTACATATATCAAACATGACTTACAAAACAAAACATATAAAGGAAAATGAATCGGTTAACACCTAAAACAATGATACTATTGAAATATCATTAACAAAGAAATATTATAAGTTCATATATTATATCATATTTACATATTTGTTTCTTTTATAATTTAATAAAAATTATTTCACCGTTATATATAACCTTAACCTACCCTCAACTAATAAAAAGTACAAGGTAATGGGTTTTCATCTCACTTTTATTCCTGTGAGATTCTTGTAATATTTTCGACAATTTTCTTTTTGTGTGGTGTATATACTACCCATTATTGTAATATTTGTGTAATAAAATTTAATTTATAGGTGTTTATATCATAATTTTATGACCTTTCCTTCATGGTGTCAATGTTTCGTAAGTTACCAAATCAGTAAGGGAATTTCTAATGGCAATTTCTACTCATTGGGTTTTACACACACTTCATTTATTATCTTACTTCAAGATTATGTGAGAAATATTTATTTATTTATTTATGTAGTAATTTACATTCCCCTTTTTGTGGATATACTTTTGATACAACAAATCATTCCATTGATAAATTCTCAATTCATTGATGTGAATTTGATATGGGTTAACTTAACTGAATTTCCATTCATTAAGTTAAACATCCAAGTCATTAGTTTTCTTTTTACAAGAATATATGTAAATGTCTTATGATTGATTTACAATGAATATCAAATCATATTGAGTGTATTTATATTTTTCTCACATAATTATTTCATTGATTTTTCCTTAATCTAACAATATGGTCTTTATAAGGGATTTCTTCTCAATTTACACTCCATTGAGAATTCATTGTTTTTATGAGCCAATTCACTTTTATATGGTGTATATACTATCCTTTAAAAATTTATATCATGAAAATCTTTATTATCATGATATTATAATGTTTTTATTAATTTTAATCATCAATTGTTTGTATTTAAGTGTCTTTTATTTTGTTAATAACTCTTTAACTAAAATATGGTTTCAAATTTTTTAATGTTTTATTCTTATAAATATTACTCATTAATGTCCATGATTTAAAATTGGTTTTAAGGATTTATTTATATGGAAATAAATGTTTTAAAATTAATATTCCTTTTAAAAGATACAAATTGGTATGGGGAACTTTGATTCAAAAATCACTTCTAAATGGATTCTATGATAAATAGTGTGACATTTAAATGTTTTCAAGAAAAAGGGGATATTTCTCTCAAATAGGTTTGATGATTATTATCATCTGGGTAAATATAATTCTTTGTATTTTATTTTGGATCGAGGTTGATTTATTATAATACAAACTTCCATATTGAATTTAATGAGTTATGTTTGACTGTGGATGTCCTATTTTTATACCATTTATGGTTCATGGTTAAAGTATTAACATTTCGTATGCACATTTTAATATGAATGTTTATATTATGTTTCAACATTTTTATATGAAGAATTCATTGGACTTAGTTTGTGACGAGTGGGCTCGCTATGGCCCCTCTACAAATCGGTAGGTCTCATGAGACAAACTAGTGTCTTGGAACAAGACCTTGACGAAATTATTAATTTTTAGTCTTGGCACGAGGCATTGAATATGTTATTTTGATGTCTGACATTATGAATTCTATAATTATGAAATTAGATACTGATATTGAATTTGATTATTCACCTAGTAGAATATCAATGTGAATAAGTAAATGGAATTATTTTATTTATCTTTTCCATATTAGGATGAATATTATGTTTAAAAGGCTTGTGTTTTAGTCTTATACATTACCATAAATGTTAATTCTTATTTATGATAGTTTCTACTATATTGTTATCCTTATTAAGAATCTGATCTCACCCCTTTGTTATATTATTTTCTAGTATGAGAAAAAGTATTTTATGATTAACCTATAGGAATAGGCTAAGAGATATGAGTGTGTTCAAAGGGGACATAACGTTGTTCTATTTCAAATTCATAATGTAATGTTAAACTTATGTATGTATCTAGTACTTCCAAGGCTACAAAACTAATCAGTATTTCGAGAATTGATCTATTGTGATCATTCCAATATTATGTAATAATGTACCACCTCTAGGAAACTATGGTTGCGACTTTACAATTGGCATTAGAGGAAGTTAAGTACAAACCTTGGAAACTCGATTTAGAAAAATATGATTTGAGAACATTATCCTATGTTAGAAATTGAGAATTTGTATAGAAGAACTTCCTAGAATTTAGGTAATGTAGATATTTTATGAATTTTCCATGAAATACATCACCATCTAGATACGAGTAGGTTGATGCGACTCTGGCATAGATGTATCTAGGTGTAAAACCCATAAACGCTGATTTGAGCTAGACTCGAATAGGAACTACGGCACGATAACAGTTCTTGATATACTCTTGGGTACGACACTCCTGGGGGATATTCCTAGGATAATTCATATTTTCATTACAAACCAATTTAAAGGATTTTAAATATAAGATGTGAATAAATAACCTTGGTTAATCCTAAGGTGTTATAGATTGAAAATAATGGGTCTTCTTATTCTCTAAATGATTTTATGACTATTTTTACTCACATTATCCTTTCTAGTTTTATTTAATGGATTCATTCAATGTAATTCATAGTAACATTTAACATGATGTACAAGGTGGGAATGATGGTTGAAATGAGCAACTAAATGGAATTTTTATAGGCATAAAAGAAAACGTGTTCATGCTAAATCAAGTTTCCAAAAATATGATCAACAACATATACATTAACCAACTCCCTAACACAACAAAGATGAGAAATGTAAGGAATGATAAGAGCTCCAGTAGTGGAGCCCATGGAGAAAAGAAAGCTCATTTTCTATTATGCTGGAAATGTGGATGGACACACCCATGAATGTGTCCTAATGGAACTAATAAATTTTTTATGTGTCGTAAATAAGGACATAAATTAAAGATTTTCCAAGAAAAAATAATGATTACTATGTAAGAAAATAAAAATGATCCTAAGAATCCATTTGGAGTTATTTTCCATAAATGTAGGGGACCTAGGAATTACCTAAGTCAATGCCTTATTCTATAAGATAACCACTAGGCCATAGACGAACCTATATGGAAATAAATAGATGAAAAAATGTTTAAAAGAATTAATGCTCATTATTTATGGGATTAACATGGAATACATTTCACTTGTATATGTAACTCTAAAATGTTTTATGTGAAAATTAAAATTTCCGAATATTTTTCTTTTCTTTTGTGAATATAGTTATAAAGAACAATTTGGTTTTATATGATCATTTAATTTGGGGAAATTACTAGTAATTTGGATGAAAATGTGAGGTATGAGATAAAATTTGCGGTTAAATTATGTTATGGTTATTTTGAGGAATTTATCTCAAATTGGGAATGATATAAAATATTGTTTTTGAAAAAGGGAAACACGTAGACTGTGTGACAACCCGTAATATCAGACAAATCTGTGAGAATCAAACCCACAACCAAAGTGAGACTGGTATTTTTCACCTACCACTAGACTACGTGAAGTCCTTGGTCAGTCTGACTAATTCTTCTCAATTAAATGATTTTATTTATCAATAATAAGTTGATTTGGGATCTTATGTTTTATAAAATAGATATCCTTATTATAGGAAAATGATTTGTTGATTTAGTGAAAAATGTTATTTTGGAATACGTTCACTCTGTTGGGAACACTCTATGACTAAGGAAAATAGAATACTATGGGATTTCATTTGAAGAGTAATGATTGATTTTTATTTTGGGATATTATATGTTATTTATAGAGATTTTATTTATTAATGGAAATGAATAACCTATCATAAATAATATCTGATTTGGTTTATTACACTTCAGTATGAGACTTTAAGAGTAGTCGATGTTATTTAGAGATAAATGTTATTATTTAATATGAATGACTATGTGATTAAATTATTCTAGGTTTTGGGTTCATTCTTAGATTGGATTATATTGAAGGATTTTAAGGAAAATTTCTTATTTAATGGTCTTTATTGAACTTCGGGTATTATTTGGTTTATTTTGGAAATTATGATCAATATTTCCTTCTATAAAGTATTATACATTTTGGGAATCAAATGATCTTGTTATAACCATTTTGTTTTTGGTTAATCTATAAATACAAAGTAAATATATAGTTTATCCTTCAAAGATTATGTGATTTTTTAGAAGTTGGTCCTATCAATTCAGGTGTGACCAAGTCATCTTTAATACACATCCTTTTGAGAAAAGATAAGTTAGTGGTATACATTTATTTAAGGATGAATCTCTACCTGAAATGTAAGTATATCTCTTTAGGATTTTAGTCAATCTCATAAATAACTTCCTTAACTTTATGAAATGGAATATAAAATAATAAACATTGTTCATTTAGATTTCCTACTGGGAAACTAATGACTGTTTAACCAATCACAAGTTTGTGGTTCTCATGTAGTTAACTTTCTCTTGATCATATTTCCTATCACTCCCCATCAAAACATGACACTTAGTTTATCTTTTATATCCATGTTTTCCTATATGGGATCTTAGTATGGGTTATCTCGGGTGACCTTTGTACTTATCATTCTTCTTTTTAAAGTTATTGTTTTATTGAGTCTTTTTCTGATGTGGGACATTCAATGAAGTTACCAAGCCCAATTTCAAAATTTATAGGAATAAATTTTCAAAATGGGGAATAATTTAACACCCCATGATTTCATAGTTCGTTATTTTCTTTAAATTAATTCAATAGTTTTCTCTACACACAACATCGGGTTCGAGCACACCACAACATACCAAACTAGCCATTAAAAAAGAAGTTATGAATAGATAAATTGCATTTTGAAATTTATAAACTCCATATAATTTTAACATCCATATTATGTGTTTATTAGACACAATATAAGAACAAATTCAATTTTTCAGATAAAAGAATCCTTTTTTCAAAAAATATAATTTTACAACCTTTTAATGGAGAACCCTATTAAATACAAAATTTGAAACTTTTATATAATCAATTTGGGAAAATAAACTTCCTATTTAGAATAGGGACATAGAGAATTAGTTTTTATTAATTTTCGGTGCTTTTCTAATAACATTCATATTTTTTATGAATAGTGAAACATAATAAATTTTTATTGAAATTTTTTTTAATAAAAATAATTTATAGTCTTAAATTATACATTTGAATGATTTTTAAGTATAATTAGATTATATATTTATCATTTAATACATTTTTTTAATTGAAATTAATTTTACATTTAAACTGGACATAAACACATATAAATATTTTGATAGTTTTTACTTCTAAAAAACCCGCTTTCTAGTTTTGACCACAGGAATATTTTTTTAAATTAATTAATATAAAATATATGTCCTGAATTTGTTAAAATAGACATAATTTTTGAATTTGGATGATCAAAATTTGTTTTGGGTGAATTTTTGGTATTTTTTTAAAAACATTCAATTTTTGATGAATAGTGAAAAGCATTATGTTATTGTTTAAAGCCGACTTTTTATTTAAATAATTATGTTAATAATAATTTTATTATAAACTCAAAATAGATACAAAATACCTATATTATTCCAATGTAAATAATTTAATTAAATTTATAATAAGATTAGGTATATAAAATTTTATTGAACTTTTTACCTTCTTTTACCCACCTTCTAGCCACATTTGCAAATTTGCATAAAACATAATTTTACGACTTCTATGAATTGAATTTAAAAACCCTAAAGACATAATTTTAATCATTAAGTTAAATTTGGTTCAATAGGGCTGAAAATAATTTTTGTGAATAGTAACTTTTGAATTTTACTTACCAAAACTAAAAGTAAATATGGTAATTAATCATAAATACTATATTATAATTTACCTAACACATGTCCTAATTCTATTGGATCAATTTATTTCAGCCAAAATAAACTGTAGGACAAAAATATGATCCTTTTTTATCCACTTGGATTAGATTAGGATATTTATTATATTTTATTTAAATAAGATTTAAAAGTGTTAAATTCAATGTTTAATAACAAAAACATTTTGAATATTCAGTTACACATAAGATAAATTCGAATATAAAAATTCATTAGAAAAAAAAAATATTTAATACATCATGGTATTTTATTTATAATTTTTATACATTATATATTTAAATTTATTTGAGACACAATGATGATACAATAATTACCTTATTAACGAAAGGCTAAAATATTTGATGTTATAAATATTAAAATAAATATAAATTGAAACATTTGATGTAATACACGAATTTAATAGTTTAACATGACATGTTATGGTTGATTAAATGTAATTATTTAAGAGAAATGAGATTTTTATGACTGTAACAAAAAACAATTACTAAATAGTGTCAAAATAAACACAAATGAGTTTTTAAAACAAATATTATTGTATTAAATTATATAACAGTCATAAAAATATAAGGATCATCCAAAGGAGTTATATAATGATATATATTTCATTAGTGAACCACTTGAGATTATCTTATAATTTTATAGTGTTTTTACTAACCATGTAATATAAAAATACAAGAAGACTTGTAAAATGTTAATCTATTTAACTAAGAGTTAAATATTAAAGATAAGGTTAATATGGTGACCTAAACTTGTCTAAAATATATTTCTTGAGAGGTTATCTACCCATAACCACCTTATCCTATTAATAAATATATTTAGAGCAATTAGAAACAAAAATTTAGTTTATTATGAAATAATATTTCAAGCTTTTCTGAAAGTGACCCTCACCTCTCTTATATATGGGTACTTCCCCATATCTTAATTTCACACTTACAAAGCCTTGTGTCTCAGCCAACCCCAACTAAAATACCATCCAAACTACCCTCACTTGAACCTAGTGGCTTTACATTGTTCCTAAAGACAACCTAAGGAGCTCTTTTGTTCAAATAAAAAGGAAGAACCTGAAAAGGAGGTAATTACTTAATCACCTCCTACAAAGCTCTTTTATTCTTCAATTTCCTCTTTATTTTTTTTTACATACTAAAATAATAAATCCAATAATTTATACATGTTGATATGTTATTATAAATATGGTACAACCATATTCATTATTCTATCAATCCTACGAATGAAAAAGTCACCATACGTGCGTACGTACGACTTACCGTCTCCACATCGTGGTGTAGTTTGTAATTCAACACATCATTATTTTTATGGTTACAATTATGAGTATAAATGATGTAAATAAAAAATATAACATGTTAATTATTATGTATATATCATATTCTATCCAATTACATACGATTTCACCACTAATAAAATGATATTTTTGCTCCTGTGTACGTACGGCTTACCGTCTCCACGACGTGATGAGATTTCATTTCCCATCATAACCATTAAGGAATTACTTCCATTTGATGATTATAAATAATTTTTAAGAACATAATATAATTCTTATATGAATCAAATACATACTACCCATAACAAACATGACTTACATAACAAACATGACTTACATAACGAAACAAATAAAGCAAAATGAGTCAGTTAACACCCAGAACAATGATAATGGTGAAATATCATTAACAATTAAATGTTATAAGATCACATATGATATCATATTTATGTATTTGGTTGTCGTATAATTTAATAATAATTATTTAACCATTATAAAAGAGGTTAACCTACCCTCAACTAAGAAAAAGTACAAGGTTAGGGGTGTTCATCTAACTTTTATCCCAGTGATATTCGTGATATATTTACCACAATTACCTTTGGTGTGGTGTATGTAATAACCAAAATTGTATTATTTGGGTAATAAACATTAATTTATGGTTTTTTACAACATCATTTTATGATAATTCTTCCATGGGGTGTATGTTTCGTATGTTACCAAATTGGTAAGGGAATTTCAAATTTCAATTTCCACTCATTGGGTTTTACCCACACTTCATTGATTATTTTACACCAAGATTATGTGAGAAATCACTATTTTTTTATTTATGTAGTAATTTCCACTACCTTATGTTTTTATATACTTTTGATACACATAATAACTCGATTGATAAATTTTCAGGTCATAGATATGAAATTGATAAGGTTAATCTTAACACAATTTCAATTCATCGAGTAGAACATCCAAGTCATTGGTTTTGTTTTTACCAGAATATGTTTGAAATCCCTATAATTTATTTACACTGAATATCCAAAAAAATTGAGTGTATTTCTATTTTATCACATAATTATTTCATTGATTTATCCTTAATATAAGGATATGGCCTTTATAAAGGACTTCATGTTAATTTACATTCTATTGAGACTTCTTCATTGTTATGCGCCAATTCACTTTTATATATTGTATATACTATCCATTGAAATATTATATCTTGAATCCCTTTATTATCATGATATTATAAAGTTTTTATTAATTTTATTCCTAATTTGTATATATTTAAGCATCATTCTTTTGTTTAGTAACTCTTAAACTAAAATATCATTTTAAATGTTTTAAAGATTTATTCTTCCCACTCATTCACATTAATGTCCATGTTTTAAAAATGGTTTTAAGGATTTATTTATATGGACATTAATGTTTTGAAATTAATATTCTTTTAAAAAGTTTCAATGTGGTAAGGTACACTTTGATTCAAAATTTACTTTAAATGACTTCTTTGATAAATAGTGCAACATTAAATGCCTTCAAGAAAAATGGGATATTTCTCTCAAATAATTTTACTGATTTTTTTTCATCTATGTCAATGTCCTTCATTGTATTTTATTCTTTATTGAGGTTAATTTATTATAATAAAATCTTCCATAATGTAGTGAATGAGTTATGTTTGACTGTGGATGTGCTATTTTTATACCATTTATGGTTTGTGGTTAAAGTATTCCAATTTCTTATACTAGTTTTAATACGAATATTTAGGTTTTGTTTTAAACTTTTCATATGTAAAAGGTATTGGATGTAGTATGTGATGGGTGGGGCCCAATATAGCCCCACAATGCATCAGTAGGTCTAATGAAACAAACTAGTGTCTTGGAGAAAGTCCTTGACAAAATTATTACTTTGTAGTCTTGGCATGATGCCTTGAATATGTGGTTATGATTTCTGACATCATGAATTCCATCATTATGAAATTTCATATTGATATTTCATGTGATTATTCGACTAGTAGAATATCCATGTGAATAAGTAAATGGAATTATTTGATTTATATTCTCCATATTATGATGATGTTTACGTTTAAAAGGCTTTTGTTTTAGTCTTATAAATTGTCTTAAATGTTTATTCGTATTTATGATAGTTTCTTCTATACTGTTATCCTTACTAAGCATCTGAGCTCACCCCTTTCTTATGTTTTATTTTTACCAGGATGCGGATAAGTATGTTACGATTAACCTGAATGAATAGGATAAGGTATATGAGTGTGTTCAAAGGGGACACAACATGGTTGTTTTTTCATTTCATAATGTAATGTAAAAATTATATATGTATCTTGAAATTCCAAGGCTTTTTAACTAATCGGTATTTTGAGACTTGATCTCTTGTGATCAAGCCAATGTTATGTAATAATTCACTATCTTTGGGTAACTATGGTCAGGGCATTACAGTAAAACTTAGTATTCCACCACCATCGGTGCCTACAAAATATCCAATATAAACAATTCTGCATGCATAACGGGAAATGAATAATAAATGAAAATGAAAAGATTAAGTGCCCTTAGCCAGTTTTGGTCCATTACCAACATTTATTACCATTTCTATAACATACCATTTCTTCCTATTTCACACTACTTACAACTTCCATCACATTTATCCTGGGTTCACCACACAACAAGTTTCACAGGCTCAAAGTACACAATCCCAAACAAGGGAAAACACACAGTTGTCCAATCTTGCTAGGATCAACTTCTTCATGTCAACCATATCCTCACCTTGAAGCCTTAGTCCAGGAGGATGCAATCGATAGGGAGTTGGATAATCAGTCCTATCCCTTCCCTGTGCATTAGGGGTGGAGTTTAGAGCCTCAGTCCAACTCAACCCAATAGCGTAGAACCTCAGTCAATACCACACACTACCATGCTATGTGCACATGAAACACATATATGTTTCCATTAACCATTCACAAAATATCACAACCTTTACCTGAGGAAAACATAAACCATAGAAATAACATGAGAGTTAACACCATTCCATAACCCATTAACACATTTACCAAATTTCACATCATTGAACTATTTATCCCAATTACGTTTTATTATTCTTTTCTAAATAAGAATTCATTCGTTGTTCCAATCTCACAAGTATTATTCATTATGACTAACTCACTAGGCTTCATTACCATGCTCATAACCCATTCATGTATGGCCTTTAATAACTTCAACATATTAACCCAATACCCATTAGGTTATTACAAATAATTGGTGCACCACCTAGATTCTAACCCACCAAAAATAGTCACCCCAACATGTTTATCAAGGGTTCTACATTATTACACAACAATATCAATTATTCTTCCAAAATACATAGGTCCGGGAGTGTCGGCACACCCCATAGGTGTCCAGAGATTAGTGTTATTACAAAAAATGCATCTCATGGGGATTCTGAGGGTCTCCATTTACCTTATTAATAACCATTTTACCAGAACATTCCATGGGAAATCAAACATACTAGGAGACACCCAAGAACATAACTAAAAATTCCCAAATCCATAAATAAACCTTGGGATATAACTTTTAGACTACCTACCTCGATTCTGCTAGTGATCCCACTTTTAATCGATCCTTTAACTTCCGCTTCAACCAACCCTTGAAGCTTATACCTAGTTCTCACCCATAGAGTAGAGTTTTAGAGCTTCATAAGGAGAGGAGAGGAAGATAGATACACTAAACTCAAAAGAGAAGCAAGGATGTGATTAGCCTTACCTGGATCGTCGATATGAAACCAAAAACTCCAAAAACACCATAGAAATGAGGGAGATTGACCTCTTGGAGCCCTTGGGATGTTTGGTTCGTTCCTAGGGTGAAGAGGGATGAAATCAGAGGAAATCCCGAGTATGGGTTAAAAATCCCGGAGTGGCAGAATTGTATTTTTTAAATGGTTTCTGGGGCCCACAGTTTACCCACATGGTATGCCAAACCATACGAAAACTTGGTGGATTCCTCTGTACCAAAAGGCTTCCACACACGGTTTACCCACATGGGTTTCCAAATAGTGTGTATGTCGTGTGGTTTCCACTTTCCAAAAACACACTTCACCACAGTTTCATGGACTGTTTTCACGGTTAGCACTAACCGTGCAAAAACCATGCGACCTACCCATAAAACCCCTTCTTCTCTAATTTTTGTGTCCTGAACCCTCAGATCAACCCTGATCATCCCCTACTAATTGGGTTATCAATTAATTAACCAAAACAAGGTATTAAAATCCAAAATTAAACGATATCATACATTTCCATGGTTCGGGATCTTACAACCTCCCCACCTTATAATGGCTCGTCCTTGAGTCAAGCTCCCAAGTTCCATTGAACTTCAAAGGAAAAGAGATCGGTCCACTGAGCCCACATATCTAATTCCTTCTCACATATTTCCCCCTTAACATTTACATTCTTTCATAGTACTTGCACCAACGATACAACCTTTCTCCACAATACTTTCTCACGATGATCCACAACACAAACTTGATGATTCTTAAAGGACGCATCATCCTCGTGCACAACACCCTCAATATCAACCATGTGATTTGGGTCAAGGTGATACCACTGAAGCTGTGACACATAAAAGACATCTTTCATCCCTCTATACCACTGTGGAAGGGATAATAGGTATTCCAAAAGACTGATCCTCTATACTATATCAAATGACCCCACATACCAAGGCTCCAACATGACCTGCTTCTGAATATATCGGTGAACCAACCTTGAAGACACCCGAAGGAATACTATATCACCCAACCAAGACTCAAGGGGTCTATGCCTCTAATCAGCATATGATATCTCCTACTAAGAGACATTTCCATTCCTTTTCGAATCATCTAAACATTCTCTGACGTCTCTAGCATGAGACTCAGTCACAACAGCTTGGATTAACCAGCCTCCAACTAACAAAGTGGATATCTACACGACCTCTAATAGAGAGACTCAAATGGTTCCAAATAAACCATAGCCTGAAAACTGTTGTTGTAGGAAAATTCAACAAGCGACATGTGATTTTACCAGGAACCACTAAAATCCAAAACACAATCCCTCAACATGTCTTACAACACTTATATTGTACGCTCTGACTTCCCATCCATCTACAGGTGGAATGTCATACTCAAAAGCACCTATATACTGAGCACCTTCTACAACCATTTCCAGAAGCATGATGTAAAATGAGAATCCTGATCTGAAACTATAGTCTAAAATAAAACAATCAACCATACTAATTTTCGAACATACAACTCACACAACAGGTCAACTGTGTACGTCTCCTGAATCAGTAATAAATGATACAATTTCATTAACAGGTACACAACCACCAATATTGCATCATTCTTTTGAGGCAACCTCAGAAAAACCATGAAAAAATCCTTCGTCACATCATCCCACTTCTATACAAAAAGGATCAATGGATTTAACAAACCACCTGGGCGTGTATGCTCGAACTTCACCTACTAAAAGGTAAGGCACCATGCCATAAAGACCAGAATATCATTTTTTATTCCTGGAAACCAAAACTATCTGTGTATATCATGATAAATCTTTGTAAAACTAGGATTCACCTACCATTTCCATCCATAGAAAATAGACATCAACTCTTTCCTCAAACATTCCGGCAAAACCACACGATCATGAACACAAACAACCCCATCCACACTGACGGCCCAACCTGATGGTGGATCCCCACCATTATGTATTTCCTTCAGGGAAAAGCATTCCAGATCATCGAGCTAACTATCCCTAACATGACTCAAAAGCGTCGATTGAACCATCCCAGATGAAAGATTCACCTGATCGTTTTCACCCCAAACCTCCTGGTGAATCTCAACAAACAAGGCCATCCCCTTCCAATCGGTGTTGGATTCCAAAACCACCTGATTTTATGGATTTATACATAGAGAATCAGCAAAATTGTTCCCTTTTAATGGTGTATAAACCTTCTCAATGTTGAAATATTGGAGATACTAAACCCATATTCACTACCAAAGATTCACATCCCGCTGCAAAAAGATATACTTTAGACTATTGTGATCAGTATACACCGTGAACCTTTCCCCAAACGAGTTGTGTCTCTAGCAGTTTAAGTCATACACTACTACATCCAAATAAAGATCATGAGTGGGATAATTCTGATCACGGGGTCTCAATTTCCTTGACCCATAAGCCACAACCAGCTCATCTTGCATCAACACAACCCTAATCCAGATAGCAGACACATCCAAAAACAAGATGTACTTCCTACCTGGCTCAAGAAAGATCCAGATTGATGCGGTCATCAATCGTTATTTTAACTCTTGAAAGGAATTTTCACAAGCCTCAGACCATTCAAAAATGATTACCTTCTTGGTGAATCACTAATGTGGTGCTTCCAAGCGAGATAAATCCTGAATGAACGTCTAGTAATACCCGACCAAACCGAGAAAAACTCAGAACATCTAAGACACTCTTGGGATGATCCCAAGACACAACATCCTCCACTTTATCTAGATCCACTAACACACCTTCATCAGAGATGATGTGACCCTGAAAATTAACTTCTCTTAATCCAAAATAGACACATTGACAGTTTGGCATATAACTGATGCTCTCATAGGGTACTCTAGAGGATGTAAAGATATTGGGCATGATATTCTTGAGTTTTTGAGTACACCAAGATGTCTTCTACAAAGACAACCACAAATAGATCCAGATAATGGTTAAATATTTGATTCATCAAACCCATGAACACTTTTAATACCTTGGTCAAGCTGAAAAGCATCACCACAAACTCAAACAACCCTTACCGAATCCTGAAAGCTATCATTGGTACGTTAGAAGGGCTCACCGTCAACTGCTGATAAATGGATCTCAGATCAATCTTAGAAAACACCGATTCAACCCTTAGCCGAAAAAATAAGTCATTATTTATAAATAGAGGGTATTGATATTTCACTGCTACCTGATGAAACTTCTAATAATCAATACATAGACTTAACAACTCGTCATCCTTCTTTGAAATAGAACAAGAGATCCCAAGGAGACGTACTAATGTGTATGAACCCATTAAGCTCAAACTACTCAAGATAAACCTTTAACTAATAGAGTTTTTCCAGTTCCATTCTGTATGGCGGAATATAAACTAGCTCCTCTCCTGGCATCAACTCAATTGTGAACTCAACGTCCCTCCCAGGTGGAAACACTGGGAAATACTCAGGAAACACAACAAGAAATTTATCCACTACTGGTGGAAATACAACTGTTCCCTTATTTCATCATCAAGAACAAGACAAGGTACTTGATCCGTGAGCCTACAAAACTGCTGACATAGTGGTCCCGCACAACCTGCCCGAACATCCAACTCTCCACAATGAATATAAGCATCACCCTCAATTGACCTGAACAATACACTACGACGGTAATAGTTTATGTGTGCCTGATACAATACCAACTAGTCCATACATAAAATTTGGTCAAACCCTGACATCTTCAGAATGAAAAGGTCCTATAGGAAATGATACCCACCGATTTCCATAGCACATCCCTTATACTTCCTGATATCTTAATTTCACACCCCAAATAGTGTATCAATCATCATAACTCCACACACACTCTCCACGGAAAGACCCAAAGCAACCACAGGTAGAGAAGAAATAAAAGAGTGTGTGTCACTAGTGTCAAATAATGCACTAAAAAGAATAGAATCTACAAGGATCGTACCTCGAATAGTTGATGGCCCAACCTCACCATCACCGGGTGAAAACTGAACTGTGTGAAGCTGACCTATCTCTTTACCCTGGGCACCAACCTGTGTACCCTACACTGCACCGCCCTGTTGATGTGGGTGATCTTTCCCCAGAGTTCCATGTCCATCAACCCTACTAGTATAGCCCTTGGAGCTCCAACATCCTACCTGATATGGAGAAACCGATCCCTTTCCATTGGTTGGAATATTCCTATTACCGACAATGATACTCTCTTACAGAGGGTTCCTGTAGAACCTATGCATGTGTCCTAATCTTCCGCACAACTAACACTCAACTAGAGGTTGAGGACACAAGCCACGCATGTGCATCAGCCTGCCACACTAATACCAGAACACCCAATCACCACCCTGAGAGGATGACCCTCTCTTATTACCACCTTGAACCATTCCACCTTGTTGAAAACTTCCCAAAAGATGATTTTAGACATTGGAATCTATATGAATTGTCTTCCTAGCTGGCATGACTAGCCCACTACCTAAAACTCCCTTCAGGTTCCCTTATGAGATCAAGGCCTGATCCACTACCTCTGTAAACCACTTCAGGGGAAAGATATTCACTTGAGCCCTAATATAGTGTCTTATCCCATCTTGTAAATGCCTCATAACTGCTACCACATCCCCCGCCAATGTAAGAACAAAGCATTTCAGGTTAGTGATGCGACCAACACACTCCATCACCAATATCAACCCCTGAGTCAGGATCATGAACTCTACGGTCTACTCTTTACTCAATGTCTCTTGGTAAAAATGCTTGAGAAACATTTCATGGAAATCCTTCCACAACATCCCCTCAGCCTAGTCAGTCGGATCCAGGACATCCCACCAATGCTTTGCTTGTCCCTGCAATATATAATCTACCAACATGACTTTCTTCCCAACATGAGTCTCCAGATATTTATATATTGTTATGTTAATTTCATAAACTTATTACTGTCATTTTTTTAGAAAATGGAAAATAACGATCATACGTGCATACATGCGATCTATCGCCTTCAGAAGTGATGATTTTATTTTCTCATAAAAAATCATGGATGAATATTATGAGTGATTTAAATTATTTAATATATTCCTGAAATAATTATAATTCTATAAATATAATATATCATCTATCACTATATTATTTCAATTGTTTAAATAGAATCATCGTACATGTATATCTACAGACTACCCCCCCCCCCCCATTTTGCAATAGACGTCATTTTTCAAATATCAACACTAAGGGATGGTCTTGGGGATAGATTTAATGAATACATTTGAATTATATAATGGTATAATTATTATTTAGAGATAATAGTTTATTTATTTCTATAATTTCCATTCAATAAAAAGAAAAATCATTATTCGTGTGTAAGTGTGGACTACCATCCCATGAGACAATGTATTTGGTTTTTCATTAAAACCATTAAAAAATTATTAAAAAATTGTATTTCATGTATAAAACTGATATATATATGTCATTATAATTATTTAGGTGATTTAGTAATGAAACTGTTTATTATAGTCAATCTACAAAATTCATTTTTAAAATATGAACTTAATAACCTCAAAACATCCAACTTGAAGTTAACAGATTACGTAATTAAATATGTCATTTAAATAAATTAATTAATGGTTTAATGATAATGTAATATAAATTTAAATTATTATTAAGAAATTGAAAGATTAATATATTCTTATTATATAACAGTTGAAGGACATACATCAGAAGTCTAGACTCAATGTAATGGTTCCTAACATAATTTTCAATTATTTTTTTACAATTCAATTTCAATGACTATGTCATATAAATATATGGAGTGAAATAACCTATTATTTTAATATGTTATACTTAAACACTTCATTCATTAATTATCAATTAAATGATGTGATCTTTATAATAATTATTAATTTAAATATTTTTTTCATTGACTCGTGTCTTATATTATGCCCAAACTTACTTGTATAAGGTATATACAAAACATATTGAGATATTATTTCATGAATGAACCATTGATCTCAATATTTAAATTTCTTTAAATTTATTTATTTTTTTGATATTTATTTAATGTTTATTATAGTTTCAATTGTTTTCATGGTCTAAATATCAATTCTTTGAGTCATAATTCATGTAATGACAAATATTTTATTTTATATTGAATACTTACTTACCTTTGAATTAATTGTTACATATTAATTAATTTAATTCATGGAATTTATTAAGACATATATTATTATCTCTATCTACGAATATGAATATGAAATTTACTAATTTATAAAAGAATTTATTTTACTATCTTATCTATTTTCAAGAAAGTATATATTTAGGGTTTATTTGGGAGAAAATTCATGATCATAATTTCATGAAAAAATATATTCTTATTATATAGTAATTTTAGAGAATTAAATGGTTTTTTAATTATAAACACATTTATACTAAAGGTCATATGCAATTTTAGGATTTTTTTTATTATTTATCATTTATAATAGGATTATTTTGTCATCTATATTTTGGATTTTTAAAATATTCTCTTGATTATTAATTTATATTAATAAATGATTTATTAAATAAATTTTTAGTATTTTATGTATTTATATACAATTTTCTAAGAGGATTATTTTTCTCATTTTCCAAAAAGGGTAATTTTGGTGTTTTCCATAATTTTGAAAGTGTTATTTTTTTAACATTTAGCAAAAGAATTAATTTTCCAAACATCATACAAAACCTATTCATTAAAGATTACATTACATGATTCCATGTTTATTTTCAAAGAAAATAATTTTCACAATATTCTTGGTGTTTTTAAAACATTATAATAATAAAATAATACAGTAATTATTCTAAATGGAATGGAGTAAATATTCCAATTATACCAACCTTTTCCATTCATTGGATAGATTATAATTTTTATAAAATATTTTCATTGATCCAATTTTTTCTTGATGGGTTAATCAAGAAAAATATTGATGATGGGTTTTTAATGGATATAATATTGAGAAGTGAATTTTTATTTCATTCTATGTTATATGGAAATATATATATGTTTTGGATGGGCGGTTTCATTATAAAAAAGTATTATTGCTTCCATTATAAACTATGTAAATGTGATTATTGTATTAAAAGAGGATGGGTGGGTCCATTATAAACATCCATTTGACTGGGTAAATAGACATAATAAAAAATTTCATGTTTCCGCTAATATACACAAGAGAAAAATATTTAAAGTTACCCATATGTGATTATAATGTTTATGAAGAATAAGTATCTACATAGAGATGAAAAATTTACCTATTATAAGTTACTACTATAGTAATTCCATAATTAGCCTTTTTTGTTGATTCCAAGGTAAATATTTTATGTTACAAATTACTAGTATAGTATTTTATGATTTCAACATGTAAAAATATTTCTATTTATAATGGATTATTTTTACATGGATCATGATTGCTGAATTATATGTATAACATCATTTTTGATATTTTTTACCGTGTATAATAAATTATGTTGTATGAATTTGTGGGTATGGATTATCTTATGTTATTCAATATCACATTGAATATGTTTTAATATTATTATGCACATTTTGTGTTTATAAAAGATATTAAGTGGTAAATGAATATTATTACACCTATTTAAAATTTTATATCACCCTCGTTCTCCTTATTTTATGAAATTTATAATGAAATATGTTATGTAATATATTTATAGTATGGTTTCTTATGGGTGATAATGAAACCTTAATTTATAATTTGAAATGGTGGGTATATTGTGAAAAAAGGACAGGTAAAGGAATGTGTATTGTTAAGTACGATATTTTAATAATTATAAAATACTCTAGATGTAATTTTTCCTTAGGTATGTATGTGAACTAATATTTTTATGGTCTTTATGTTATATATTTCTAAAATAATTTCACATTTAGGAGTAATAAGTATTTGAATTTAGCGATTATTTTTTTAGTATTTCACCTTAGAGTGTGGGTTTGATTATGGTATCATTACAAAGAGACGGGTTTAGATAATTTTTTAAATTAGGATTCATTATTTGTATGTTAAAATAAGATTTTAGGATGACATAATGGGTCAATAATTGTTGGGTTTTTTATATGTTTTAATGTGTAAAAACCCCTTTTGAGGTTTTAAGTGATGGGATTTTAAGACGATTAATGATATTTTGAGACATAAAATGTTGGGTTGAGGTATTATAATTTTTTTAAAATGTAGGATTATTTTATAATACTTATATTATATTTTATGTGTTACACCAAAAAATTATAAAATAAGAACAATATATTGGATAGCGTATGCGACAAGTAACAGTAAGCATAGAAAACAAATATAACAGCCCAAGGACTTATGATATATTTATTATTTAATAAATTAAATGTAATAAATATAATTAAATACTTGAAAAACTAAGTTTATCAAGTGTTGGAATAAAAATAGAGTTTTTCTTGGATTACATGAAACAGTGAGTATAGCTTGTGCTATATTCAACTATGAGTTTAAACAAACCATGTCATATTATTAATATATGATTATTTATTCTGATAGTTATCCCTAAGAAATTAGAATGTTGATTTTAAACATGAATAAATAAATTATTAAAATATATATTTTACTAACCTTTATTTTTTATTGATTTATTATTAAAAAAGAATCATTTAAAATAAAAATAAAAGTTTCCGAAAAAATATTTTTTATAAAAGAAGAATTACTGGAGATTTACATACAAAATTAAAAAGTAAAAATTACAAATTTTTGAAATTTTATTTCATTTAGTTATTTTCATTTTTAAAATCATACTACAAGAATTATCTTATATTAAATTTTTTATTTTTTTTTGAAAAGTTACATTTTTTTATGAATAGTAAAAAGTACTGAATATTTATTGAAACATTAATTTCAATTTAAATTTATTAAAATTTTAAATTGCATTTTAGATTTTATAAAATTAAAATTAAATAACTTATAACTTAATTATTTCAATTTATTTCATTGGAATAGTTTAAATAATTAATTTTTATATAAAAATTTCGTAATGTTTGGATTATTTTTTCAAAAAACCATTTTTCTTATCACATATGAAGGAATAATTTTAAAATAAAATTTACCACAACTATGTATTGAATTATCAAAAATGAAATAATTATTTTTAATTATAAAATTTATAATTTATAATAATGAAAATATAACTTTTAGAAAAAATTATAATGAAAGACGAAAAAACTTATTACTGTAGGTAATGTAAAAGTTGATTTATAAGGGGTTAAACTGAGAAGACAAGAGTTAAAAAGGAACTATAAACTTTTCCAACACCAGTATTATTGAAAAAATTAAGCCTTATATTTTATGGGATTTATAATGTCCTATTGTTTAATCATTTTGAAAGATTGAAATGTGTATATGGTTGAATATTTTCAAAATTTTACAAGTGTGCTACTAACCTCACTTATAAAAGGACACCCACTCTCCTATATTATTCAGAAAATAACACCATTTTTTCTACAAATTCCCTTCCAAAATCAGTTCCCAAATTCTATTCTCTAATACTATAAGACTTTTTTATAGAAATCTCACCTAGGAAGGATTTGGTGAAAACCTAAGGATGAGATCTGTAGAAGAGGTATCATCCTTCAATAAACATTTTTATTTTATTTTATCCTCCACCTACTTTAATTATAATAAAAACATGATGTTATAATAAAATAAATAAATTTAAAATAACAATGTTTTTAATTTTATTTTAATTACCTATAACCACATAAAATTCCATCAAGTGGCTTACCAAATCATTATTTGTGTGAATGGTGGACTACCGTATCACAAATTGAGGTCATTTGTTCTTCCATTACATCCTCTTAGGGTTGGTTATTATGATGGATATAAAGTATATATATGATATTTATAACATAATTACACCTATTTAGTTATTAAATCACATATATGTCTTGAATTTCTATTTCATAGGAGATACAGTAAAGTCACTCGGTTGTATGAAGGAGTACCACCTCACAGTGAGATGTGATTCATCTTTTATCGATGCATTACATGGAATGTGAAAAGGATATAGTTAGTGATTATATGCAATGTAACTTAAAATATTATATTCATTAAATACATATTACTATGGAATGATAATGTATCATTTTACTTCTTACATTTTCACTCAGATAAAGATGATAACATCATTTGTGAATGTGTGGACCACCGCCTTCACAAAGCGATGTGACTCTTTTTTCATCACCACCAAAAATAGATAATATAGATAATTATATAATATGGTATGTATTATATTATGATCATTTTGGGAATATTATATGTTACTTATCTTATTTTTATAATGATCATTGGAAAATAGAAACATCACTCATGAGTACATACGATATACCATCAACGTGATCTTAAATCACTTCACTATTCATAACAATATTTCATGATTATTTGTAAATATATATATTTAATTTAAAAATTCTATAAATATGAAATAATTATTTTTATGGAGATGATGAAACTATGTAACATGTGTAGGAACCCGATCGATAATTAAAAAACACGCGTAAGAAAACAAAGCAATTAATACACAAAACAATGAAAACAATGAAATATTTTTAATGAATGGGTGATAAGATTCTATAAAAGGATAAAATATGATATTAAAAGTTCTAATATTATTTTGGTGTAAGTAAATACATTTTATAGACAATAAAAAAAATGTTTATATTACGTTTTATCAAAAAGAAGTATGAGGTAAGAGATTCTATCTTAGTTTCCATTCATTTAGTATAATATTTATGTTATGCACCGATTTCGTTTATATGGTGTACATAATAAAAATTTAAAATTTAATATCATGAATACATCATAATTCATGGTATTCAATCTTTAAAATTAATTTTTTCAATAAAGTGTATTTTTATTGTATAATATGAGGTGTTAAGGTATTTCTTAACTCAAATTATATTCATGGAGTTAAACCTCAACTTCCTTGAATATTTCATTATAAAATTTGTTTTATAATTGTTTTGATTAAAATATATTTTATTTAATATTATTTAATAACGATTTAAATATTAAATTAATAATCTATTTCATAATTAATTATCATTTCAAGGTTATGTTAATTGTAATGATTTATTTGAAAACCATAGTCTAATTGAAATTAGTTATTCTTGAATTTAAAATAACAGAAATATTTGACCATCCAATAATAAAACAATTTATTTTTCTTATCATTTGGATAATCGGGATACTTTCAGGTAATATTACAAAATTAAACTCTTTGGTACTTTAATTAATATAGATTATTTTAAGAAAAAGTTACTTCATTTATCTATTAAGTCGAAAATATGTTTTCTTCTAAAACAATGTTTTCTTAAAAAATTCAAAAATGTTTTTATACTGGTCAAAATGATATATTAATTACATTTTTTAAAATTTTATAAAAAATATTTTTAATGTTATCTTATGCTTTTTTTAAAAAAAAATTGTTTACTTTTTACCGAAAATTTGAGAGGAATCTTCTTATTTTTTTACAAACAAGGCACTTTCCAAAAATATGTATAGTGAAAAAGGAATGTTACTTATACCTTATGTGGCATGTTTTGAATTTCCCACTATCAGGACCACCACATCATGAAAAATTCCATGGTATGTTTATAAGGATATTTTTTATGAAAATTTTTTTCCATAAAAATATGGAAATTAATAGTTTCTAAAATTGATTTTCTATGAAAATAATTTGCAAAATGTCTAATATTTTTGAAGAGTTATTTTAAAAATGAAATATATATTTTATACAATATTCCTATTAATTATATTTTTATGTAATTTATTTTCACCAATGAAGAAACCCTTTATTTTTACTCTACGTTTAATATATTTTATTGATATTATACTTACTCATCCTCTTGATGGTTTATGTTCATTCTGACAAAGTAATATATTTCTATTCATGTTGTGGATAAATTTTTGTAGTCATTTTCATTCCCTTCAATAATTAAATTTCCCATGTATATTAACAATCCCTTAAATTTCAGTATTATTTATCATGGATATTTGTTTTTCAGGAATTTTATATTATTTATACATATGGTGGTTTACTTTGATAGTTATCTGAATAACTAATGAAATACTATTAAATCCATATCATTTACTCAATATGATTATTTTGGGATATGGAACATCATTCATAAATTAAACTGATTATTTAATATATGCAGATTTGTTTAGAAATACAGTTTTAAGAAGGGAACATTTATTATAATCCCCTCGATTAATAAAAAGGTCTCATGAGACAAATCATTTGGCCAAACCCTATGATTTTTGACCCAATATTTTTAAAATGTCATGTGAATGTTCTTGGCAATAGAGATATTGTTGGCCAAATAGAATCAGTTTTTACCAAGTAATTTTAATATGGATTTTTAATGCTTATGAGGGTACATGTATCATGTTCCTGAGACATGACACCCAATAATCAATAATTTCCTTGATTAAGAATTTAGTTTTTTTATCCATGATATTTTAAAAATGATATTTTCTATTGATGCATTTCATTCCCAGTTTATTAATTAAATGGAATGGTATTTTATTTTTTTTATTTACATTTTCATATTTAATATTTTTAATAATTCATTATATATTCTAGTGTACTTAACCAATATTGATCATTTGAGATCACACATTTCTTTTCTCCTTGGATTACATGAAGTGTACTATGTTTGATATGCAAGCATATTCTATTAATAATAATGTTATTCTCAAAACATATCATGTCAAAAAAAATTATAAAATATAATGAATGACTCAAGTATGTATCTTGTTTTCCAAGAAAGCTAAGACATTTGGTATTTCAAGATGTGATTCCCCTTTATCTTATTCCAATGTAACAAATGAGACACTGACTCTTGGATACTAGGAATGGGCTTGTACTAGTAGGTATCTGAGAATGATTAGTATAAACCATGGGAAATAGATTTAGGGAAAAATATAATAAGTAAAATTACACTATTATATGATTTTAGGACAAGTATATGAAACATACTAATTTTTTTAAGGTAGAGATTATGTGGTTTTTCATTATAATAGATCCCTGTATGGATATTGTAACCTGACATGGTTCTAAAAATGATGTTATAAAGGGTAATAAATCCAAAAAGGGGGCATCAAACTTGACTTGATGGGAACCTAGTGTATGAAAATAATCCATAATTAACACTTAGTTATACACTTATTTGGGATATTGTTAAGATAAGTCAAATGTTCATTAAATCCCATTATTCTTAATTTTAAATAGATATATCCCAAAAGAATCCATGTTTTTGATTATGAGATTAAATATTCATAATTTTTTTAATTTATGTAACAATAGTTTTGGGATTACACATTTATTTAATATTTATATGATCTAATATATTGTATTACATCATTTAATAATGTATCCTAATGGATGGAATGTGAACCAGGTCAATAAACATAATACAATGTATAAGAAATATTATTTCAATGATGAATTCAAGATAAAATTTATAAGGGAACTAGTTTTCCAAACATTTTAATAATATGAGGGAATTATATCATGTGGTAACAATATAAAGAAAGAATTATATAATTATTATTTATTTTTATGGGAGTATGAGAAGAATAGGATGATTTCGAAAAGGTAGGATAATGTGTGAATGAGAAAGAATGATTTCCCCCATGTTGTATTTGTAGAAATAAACACCATGATACTTGATTAAGAGGAATGTGATTTTTCTAAAATTTTGGAGGGAACGGACCCTAAGCTTGTGACTTCCTAGGTAACAAAAAGAATCCCATGTAAAATTATTCAACTATATGATGATGGGACACTACACAAATAAATGTCTCAGTAACCAAAGGAATATACGTCTAAATAAGTAAATGGGTTGTGGTAAAGCATATTATATTACTACAGATGAAGTGGAATGATTAATTTTCTCATATTTGTATTTAATAGTTATTTCATTTTACAATATTATGAATGATATGCTGGTTTGAAGAATTATGAAATGTATAAGGATTATAATATAGTACGTTTTGATTATATATTTGAAAATTTTTGTTGAATACTTCCAGTGACAAATACACATTATTCTGCGGATGTTGAAATTTATGTGAAGAACAATATTTAGGGAAAGATAACTTTCATATATTCCTAATGTTAGGATAATTATGTTGGGATAAAATTATTATTGATAAGGATAATTTAAATTGGGAAGCATTGACAACCTTGTAATTGATTACTAATTTATTGAAAATGTGGATTATTTTTTGTAGCATTTATTTTTTTTATATAAAGAAAATATTGAAAAATCAATTTTTTACTTATGAAATAAGGAAGAATTTATCTTTTCAATATATTTTTATGGTAATTTAGGTTATTACATTGTTTCAAGAGAATACATGATGAAGGTATTCACATTTTGTTTATGTAATGATTAAGAGTGAGTTTATATTTTCGGGGATTAATGATAATTTCATTTTGGAAATTTAGTGGACCTATTTCTAAATTTATGACTTAGAATATTTTATAAGGTCCATAAGGTTAACCATTTATAAATTAGATTATATTGAATAATAGATGTGGTTTTAGTGATTAATGTATCATATCACTATATAAAGATTTATAAATATTTGATAACATTTTCTAAAAATACTAGTCTTGGAAAATAGTTGGATACAAACCAAAACACTTGTTACTCATTTATAGATATTACAATAAATTAATATTAATTTCAATTCTTTGGGAATTAAAAATTCATTTATTGATATTATGTTCAATGAATAGTTGAGGAATTAAAAAATTATTGAAGAAAAACCAAAGGTTTAAATTATGGTTCTGTAGTAGGATCATATATAGAAAGTATATTTCTATATAATCTTATTAGGAGAAAGAAATTGAAAAAAATATTTTACCATATTACCTTAATATATGATGAATCATATGGTCTTTTAAATCATCACAAATATATTGTTTTATAGCCCTTAACATTCCATTGATCACCTAATTTCCTATTATAAATGACCTCAATCACTCTCTGTAATTATTTACACATTACTTATGTATCAATAAGTTTTCTTTCTTCCAGTTTTCTCCAATATAGTAACATAATTATGTGTTGTTCTGTTTTATCTTTGTACTCCCAAAACACTCTTACTAAGTGGATATTTGAGGAACTATTTTTACAAAATTTGTTTTCAATAATTGAATATTCGGATATAAAAAAATTGATTTTGGAGATCAAGTATATATTTCGAGGACAAAATTTATTTAAGGTGGAGATAATGTAACACCACAAAATTCTAAAATAAGAACATTATATTCGATAGCGTATGCGAAAAACAACATTATTTTTTAAATATTTTTTAGAAATAAATTATTAATCATTTAAAAGAAAAAGTAATATTTCGTGAAAAACTATATTCCTCTAAAAGGCAGGTCAGTAGCACTTCACAATCACAATTTAAAATTATTTTTAAAAAATATTTCGATTTTTTTGAATAAATTATCTTCATTTTGGATATCATAATATAAAAATTAACATAGGTTTATTTTTTGATATTTTTCTGAAATGTTTATTTTTTTATTAAATAGTAAAATATACTGAATGTTAATTTAAAATTTCCTTTTCATTTAATTTATTTATAAAATAAAATTAAAATTAAAATTTGTTTTAAATTAAATTAGTTAAAGTATATATTAATTAATCCAATAAGGGTCATTATATTCATTTTTAAATTGATAATTTTATAAAAAGACATTGTAAACATTTGAACATTTTCAATTTGAGTAACCCATTTTCTCATTAAATCCCTTTGACTAATTTTAAATTAATTATTTTATATTATCTGAGTTGAATTCAAAATATTTATTCCATAACTATAATCATAAAAATATATACCTTTTATTAAGTTTAACCTAATTTTTTACCAAAATTAATACTGAAAATATTAAAATATAATTACCATGGTTAATGTAAAAATGGATTTACCAGGTGTCAAATTAAGAAGATAAGGGTTATAAATAACAAAATAGTTTAGAAAAACACATTTTATTGATATATTTACACCTAATATCCTATATTTTTTATAATGAACCAATTTTTATGATTTTGGTTTAACAAAAATGTGGGTATGATTGAATCATTTCAAAGAATTAAAAGATTACCACTCACCTCACTTATAAATGGACGCCCACTCTTCTCTCTTCTGAACACCTTAAAATAATTTTTTATTAGAAAATAAATATACAAATAACTTCACGAAATCCCTACCCTAATCATGGAAGAATTATTTTTTATAGAATTCCAACCTAGAAAGGAAATACTGAAAACCTAAGGAGGATAGCTGATGAAGTGGTTACATTCTTCAATGAGCATTTTTATTTTATTTCTTCTTCCACACCTTAAATTCATATTAAAACCCGAGAATATAATAAAATTAATATATTATATATACTCATGTAATTTTCTATTAGTTCAATGAGTCAGAACCACCTACATAGTTATCAAATGTGTTATGAAATCAACAATCATGAGTACGAAAACTACATCCTCATGAACTGATTTCATTAGTTTTTCCATTACAACCTCTCAATGTTGGGGATCATGATTAATATAAAGTATATTTATATGATATTTTTAAAATAATTATATATATCAAGTAATTATATCTTATATAACATTTAAAATTCTATTTCGTTGGAAGTGTGATAAGTTCACTCATATATGCTACAGACTACTACTTTGAGAAGCGATCTGATTTGTCTTTCACTAATGCTTCACAAGGAAGTTGATAAATATAATGTTAATAATTATACGTGATATAAAAGAAATATTATATTAATGATATATTTATCATTATAAAAATATAATTTATCATTTTATTTCTTTCCTTTTCACTGACATAAAGATGATAACATCATTAATATACGTGTCTACTATTGCCTTCATAAAGAAATGCGATGCTATTTTAATCAACACACCACATGGATGATGTATATAATTATATAAATTGTATATATGATATTATAATTATTTAAAGATAATATATTAATTACCTTATATCAATAATGATTATTTAAAATGGAAATGTAACTCATGTATAGGAACAACCTACAGTTTCTTAGATCGTAACATATTTCATTTTTCATACCAATATTTTCTGATTGGTTTTAAAATTATTTTTTATCAAAATATGATATTAATGTAATTATTTTTATTTTGGATATGATGAAACTATCTAATTAGTTTCATAATTGGCTATTTAATGATAAAACACACATTAGAAAAAATGTCAATTACCACCTGAAACAATTAAAATAATGGAATATTATTAATTAATGGGTGAAAAGATGTTATAAAATGATAATTTATTATTTTATAAATACTAATAGGGTTCTTGTGTATGTTAATAATTTTTTAAAATTCACTATATAGGTTGTCAGTTAATAATAAATTAAAAGGAAGTGCGAGGTAGGATATACTATCTTAGTTTCCATTCATTGAGGCACATTTTTATGTTATGTACCAATTTATTTTATATGGTTTATATGGTTCCTATTTCCAATGTAATATCATGAATACTTCATACTTCATGTTATTTTATGTTTAAAGTTTTATTATTTCATCTAAGGGTATTATTCATGAATATTACCTAGTGGTAAGGGATATTTTAACTCAATTTATATTTATTGAGTTAAAATTAGACTTCATTAACAATGTCATTCTAAGATTATATATATATATACCTTTCATTACCTTATTCTATATATTAAATTTTTTATATGGATTTATATTTGAATCAAATAATGGATTTATTGATTAATTCTCCCTTCAACATTATAATAATAACAAGAGTTTATTCTATAGTCTCATTCAAATAAAGATCATTTTTTGTGAATTTCAGTTTAAAGAAATTATTTTAAAATTTCACACCAAACTAATTTATTTTTCATCTCCTTTGGTTATTCATGTTATTTACAAGTAATAGTACTATTTAATAATCTATTTTATGTAAATTAATTGAGAATATAATTATAGTAAAATCAGACTAAATATATCTCTTTATTGAAAAATTTGTTTCATTCAAAAACCACGGTTTCTAAAATATTCTCCAAAATGTTTTAAACCTATATTAAATGATTTATTAATTTTAGTTTTACCTATTTATATTTTTTTATATTTTTTTTAAATAAATCGTATATATTTTATGAAAAAATTCCATTTTGAATTTTTCCAAAAAATAAACGAAATACTTTTTTTGTTTTCTAGACTAGGAACATTAGTTATCTATTTTTTTAAAAAAAATAATTTCATTTCAATCTTTTATGAAATGTATCGAATTCCCAGCCATCATGAAGATCACTTCTCTAAATAATCACTTGTAAATTTAAAGGGATCTTATTAAATAAATTTTTTCAACATATTTGGGAAATTCTTAGTTTTTAAAAGTTTTTTTCAAATAAAAGGATTTTCAAAAAAAATGCTAAAAAATTAATTTTTGATATGAAAAGGATATTTTACGTAAGAATTTATTTATTGATATTTTTTTTATAAATTATAATAATTAATGGAAAAAATATATTGTTCGTACTCTATTGAGTATATATTGTTATAATACCAATATTATTCTTAACTAGGATGGTTTCTGATAATTTTTACAATAAAAGATATTGAAATTCAATTCCAGGATTCATTTTTGGAGCCATTTAATTTCTAATTATTATTCAACTTCGTATGAACATTAAATTTTCTTTAAATTTCAATATTATTTATAATTGATATTCTTATTTCTTAAACCGTATTTCATTTGTACATATAGTGTCTTATACTAATATTTATTTGAATAAATGGGGAAATACTAATAAATTTGCATGTTTTTACAAATATAGATATTTTTTTGGTAAGGAACATTTTTCATGAAATAAATTGATTATTTGATATATGAGGAATTATTTGGATATTCTGTTATGGGTGGGGACAATTTATAGAAATCCCATCATTGCGTCAAAATGTATCATGTGACAAATCGCTTGGTTAATCACTATATATTTTTAGCCAATAGTTATGAACTGTCTTGTGAAAGGTGTTTATAGTAATGATATAGTTATCCAAACCCTTTCATTTTTTACATAGAAGTTTGAAAGAATCTTTTGAATGGTCTTAATAAAAAAGGTATTGTATTCTTAATACTTGAAATCCATAAATTCTCTATTTAATTTGTTAATAATTCAGTTTTTATTATCCCTTAGATTATTATGATGAAATTATCTCTGGATTTATTTCATTCTCAGTTTATTTATTAAAAATAATATGTTTTGATTTTCTTGTTTACCTTTTCTATATTTATATTTCTTTTGAATCTTGATTTCTTCCATTATACTCATCCATTATTCATTATTATATATCACCATTATTTTGTTTCTTTTTTTTAAGAATCTATGATGTTTTCTATGTTTGAAATAAATTAATATGGTATGGTTAATAATGATATTTTTGGAGAAAAACAATGCTGTAATTTGTGTTTTAAAATGTAATGAATTGCTCAAGTATGTATCTATTTTTCCATGATTACTAGACTATTGGGTAGATGAGGATGTGATTTCTTGTATCTAAGGCAAATGTAATAATGCATACACCATCACTATGCTAATAAGGTTGGGTTCTATAAATCATGTATTGTATGATGAATGGTATTAGAAAAACATTAAGGTTAAAATTTTTCTTTAATGTTGAGGTTATTGATGTTAATTTGGAAATATGGTTATTTTTATATGGAGTGATCTAAGTTGTAACTGGTTTGTTATTGTAAAAACGTTGGATTAAAATGTTTTCATTCTTTGTATACAAGTTTTTTTATTTTTGTAATTAACTCACCTCATACAAAATATTTTGGATTTAAAAAATGTTGGAAGATTATCTTTTCATCCTTTTATGAAATCTATGATCTATTAAAAATTAATACCAAGCACATGAGAAAGAAAAATCATGGGTTAAATTCACATGGAATAAGTGATATGATAGATGTGGATACATGTTAAACCATTCAATAGAAGGATTAATGTTTATATATAAATTTGAATAAAACAATTTATGTATATTTTATAATTATCATTTTCTATATAATAAAATAATATTTCATAAATTAATTTTTTTTCATATTTTTAAAATCATGTTTGATCAATTTATGGTTTTAATTATCTCTTATTAATTAGTTTGTTTGTGTTTATTAATTTTCTCTTGATCAGATTCTCTATCTCTCCGAATCATTTTTTGGAAAATAAATTTCTTCTCTTCTTTTATATTTTCTCTTTAAATATTTTTATATGATTTGGAAACATAGTTATGGATTATTATAGGTGACCTTAAAATTTCCATTTTCTTATATTAATAATGATATTTTGTTAACCCTTTTTATGATATGAGTTTTGAACTGAGTGATTTTAAAAAGTTAGACCATTAAATTAAGAATCTTAGATTAAACTGTAAGGATGTAATTTATTTATGGGGGGTTAATTTAATACTATATGAATTAAAATAATACCATTTTCAATATCATACACGACATGGAACACAAATATTTAATGAAAATAAAATATTATTATTTTAAAAATATTATTATGAAATAGATATTGGATTATTATATATGAATAGAAGAAACTAAATTTTAATATATATATATATATATCTTATTCAATACAATCTGGTTGATAAATTATTATGAAGTAAGAACTCAATATTTAGTAATGTTATTTTATGTTTCAAAAACAAAACATATTCAAAAATTATTTTTATTTATTTTTTGGGAGAAAATATTATCATTAATTTGTAAATGTTTAGAAATTTTATTTTATAAGAAGGATATCATTTTTTTAATTCATCACTTTAAAATTATATTATGATGATTGTTTCTGATTTTTATAAAATCAATAAATACTCAGTCAATACTAAACAATACATATATTTTATAAAACTACCTTTCTTATTGAACTATCTAGAAAGTAATATTTTTTTGTAGTTGGTTTTAAAATTTAATTAGTTCATTTCTATTAAATTTATTCCCATTAATGTCAATGGAATAAATATTTTTCTTATTTTTGATATAAAAATATTTATAATCCTAATAAAGATTTTTTTTTTGAAAAATCATTTGTCTTCATGTTTTGAAAGATTATTTTAGAAGTAATATCTTACACTTATAGTAATTTAATTTTATAAACATGATTTTATATATTGAATCATCTTGTCTAAATTTCAATAATAGGCCAATATTAATTTTAGCCATAATGATTAATAACCTTAGTAAAAAAATTTCCCTATTATAAGGAAAAAATAGGTAGAAAATCAATCAAACAAAGAAACAAGTTATACACATCATCCATAACTTTACCAATATTTTTTTTTATTAATTTCATTATAAAAAACCATTCCCATATTACAAAATATTCTTTTTTTGGTTCTATTTTTCCTTGATAAATACCTTATTATTATTTTAGGAAACTGGATATTAAAAAATGGTTGTTCTCGCATTGAATATCAATAATATGTTTTGACATTGATTAATAAAGGTATGAAAGTTTTGATAATTTTAATTTTAAGAAATATTTTTTCATGATGGAAAATTATTTTTTAGTTTTTATGTTAAAAATAATTACCATAAATACTTACACAATGCAGTCACAGTGTATTTTTATGCTGTCGAAAAAAGATGCAAACGATTTTAAATACTATTAAATTAATATTTTTTTGGACATATTATTTTTTTGAAGAATATTATAGATAAATATTATTTAATAATGAAGTTTAATTTTTTTTATATCAAATGAAATTAATATTTTTATTTTTTAACATTAAATCATCTAGTTAGTCTAAAAATGACATTAATCTATTCTATTTTAAATAATATTTTATTATATCATTTAAAATTTATAAATATATTATATTCATCTACATTAATGAAATGTATTTTATTTTATCAATAATTTTATACTGATGAATCAATTTTTCTTTTATAGTAACATTCCTAACCCATAATGTTTAATAATAATGTTATCATGGAAATCATTAAATATGGTTTACATGGGGTGGGGGAATTGAAACTAATATATAAGGATTAAAATAGAATATACAAACAGTTTAGGTCTATTAGGTGATAGAATTTAGATTGGTATCCATCTATTATTTTAGGTATATGAATTTTTTACCACATGAATGTGAAAATTAATTTATATTAACTTAATACATTATATAATTCCATGGGTTCCCCTCCCCGTGATTATAAAAGGCCTCCACCTATACCCTCTTACCTAGATATCATATTCCACTTAAATATACCAATATCTTCCAAAAACTATTTTTAAAATCATTATATATATATATATATTCTACAGGTTCTTATCACCTTAAAAGTCCATCCATATGGTCCTTAAAGAGTGATACCAATGAGGTTCTTTAAATAGGTGGTAATCAACTTAAATAAGGATTATCATTTTATATCATTTATACCTCATTCAATTTGTTTAGAACCATTTCTATATAATATTATCAATATCTCCCATATACGTATATTTTATTTTGCGTGCAGAGTACCACTTCACAAACTAATGAATTTTATTTCCCATCACCCCCTTTCAAGGATGGTTATTTTGAGTGGTTTAATATATATATCTGCGTGAATATAAAATATTAATAACATTATTATGATTATAAAAATATTAAATATTATATATCTTTATACCATTAAAATCATTTGTAATAGGATCATTTCATGTTCGTATATAAAGAAAACTATCCATACGTAGTAATGTGCATCCTTTTTCAAAAACCACCTTTCTTGGATTGTCATTTGGATATGTATAATGAATAATTTAACTATTATAACATGATATTTAATTTAGAGACATGAAATTTAATTTAATTTAATTATATTCCATCCATCAGAAATTAAAAACTTTACTTGTGTATATGTGTAGACTACCACCTAACAAGAATATGCATTTTATTCCAAAAATGGTTATCAACGATGATAATAAAATTATATGTGATGTCTGAAAATTATAATTATATAATCATCATTATCATGGAGATTATTAAAAAGTTACACCGTTGACCACCTTCGTCATTCAAAATTTATTTTCCAATTTTGAGACGTACATTGTCAAAACACATGATAAGCACTTAACCAATCATGTAGTTAAATATGTAATTTAAATAAATGAAATAAATTTTTTAATGATAATTTAACTAGGATTTTAATTTTCCCTAAAATATAAAATAACTAACAAATGTTTATTATATATTATTTAATGTACAATAAAAAAGTCTTGACTTTAGGTATCATGTTTTGTTAACAAAATTTCCACTCATTATGTTATATGTCTACATAATTGACTATTTTATTCCATTATTATTCATTATATTACCCTTAATGATATTACATTAAACAAAATAACTTTGTTTATTAACTCTCTCTCAAGTGATGTTATCATTGTATGGAATTTTCATCTCAATTTCGCTTCATTGAGGAATTTCTCATATTATGCACCTGAAACCTTTTATAATGTGTATATATCGCGTATTGATATATTATATCATAATAAATATTTTATAATGATATTTATATTTACTTTGAGTTTCCCTCTTTTATGAGATTTTGATTCCAATGTTACAAATGTTAAAGGGTTTTCATGGTATACATTTTAATTGTTTGAGTCAAAATTCTGGTTATGAGCCATGTTTTGTTTTAGTTGGTATAATTTATCCACCATAGATTAATTTAATAATATAAAATAATTCAATTTATGGGATCTATAGAGGTATAAATTGTTATATTTTTTGTTTGCTTATTCTTGGATAGTTTCCATAGTTTTAATGCATTTATATTACATACGCGTTTTTTTCATATTTTCTTATGTTCAAAGCTCTTTATTTCCAAATGCATAAAATGGAAATTTTTTTGACATTTAATAAATTAATCAATTTTCTCTCTATAATAAATATTAATTTCATTGATGTTTTGATTAAAATTTTCTATATTTATTTTTAATGAAACTATTTTTCCTATTATTATTTCATTTTTTATTTAATATGTTATTAAAAAAACAAATATTTTATCTATTTTCAAGGAAATTCCATTAATATTTTTTTAGATATATTTATCACTTTTAAATATAACCTTTAATATTTTTCTATTCCACAATGTCTATAGTTTCGAATAATACCATTATAATTATTTATCTATATGGATTATGATTGTATTAAAGGTATTTTCACGATGCCAATTTCTTTTTTATGGGTCAATCCTGATAAAAACAAACGATGGACATTTTCAAGGTTGTTATGTTGAAATGTGAAATATTATATATATATATATATATTCTATTATACATGGACATATGTATGCATGATTCATGAGTGGTTCCATTATTGACAAAGGAAAATTGGTTCTTATTATTGACCAATGAATGATGGATCATTTTAACCCTTTAATTAATTAGGGAAGGAAATAGTGTTAACTATTTTAATAGTAACAAATGTGATAGAAGATATATCTATTTTATGTTAATACTAAGAGATAAGTGATATTACGGAGTATGTGTGTCTCATAAGAGATGATAAAGTTAACTATTATATGTTACTCCTTATATGAGGCCAAAATTATCATGTTTAGGTGATTCCATGATTATTTTTTTAAGTTACATATTTTGATTATAGTTTATTTATTATTAAATAAGTTATTATTATTCATTTTATCAATAATTATGTTTTATTTTTTCATGTTTTTTTATTAGTATGTCATTCATAATTTTTTCTAAAGCTTTATCGAAAGCCTATTTTTAATGTGATAGGTTTTGACATGTATGAATTCTATTATGTTACACTCAATCCCATTGAATATATTATCATTACCTTATGTTAATCATTATCTCATTATCAATATTAAACTGTGAATTCATATTTTTTCCTTTAATAATTATTATAGCTCATATTCTTATTTTTTTTTTCTTCAAGTTATAAAGAGTAATTTTAATTATGCAATTTCTATAAGGGATTCATGTGGGTGATGATGAAGACATAATCAATAATAATAATAAAAATTGGAAAAGTGGATAAAATTATCACTTAATGATAAGGGTATTATTATGTATGATAGTCTCATAATTCTCTAAAATTTTAATCCTAAAATGTTCTTGGGTATGTAGGAGATCAAATATTTATATTTGATGGTTTATTTTTTTATGTATAAAGTTGGGTCTTGATTATTGTCACCAATGTTAAGAATGTAAGGATTAATTTTTTAGATGCACATATAGGAGTTTTGGTTTGAGGATTTTATAATCACAGGTAAAAATTAAATAAAAATTTGTTTTATAGATCAAATATAATAACTCTATTAAGTTATAGATAAAAAAATATTTCTACCAAATTTAAATTGATGAAAAACCAATTGGTCTCACATGACAGTAATTTTTTTTAAAAAATTATAATCGTTAAAGAAGGAAAACTAAAATCATATAAGATTTTTTAGATAATGAATGTGTATAAAATATTGTACCAATAAAAAATTGACCGGGCATCATGAGCACTTACATATGTGTTTCATAATTTTCCAAATAATTACAATTATTAATAAAAATAAATAATATATTTATAAATGTTGATTGAGTTATAAGTGGATAGATTTATGAGAGGTATTCCCATCCAAATGATCTATATGAAATAAAAAAACCGTGTTTTAATAAAAATATAAAAAAAGAATAATGTAAAAAAATCTATTTTAAAATAATTCTTTCTAAGTATTTCATAATCCATGTTAATAACCATATAATATGAAGTGGCTCACTAACCACTCAAATTCCTAGGTATCAACTAGTTAGATGATTGTTTTGATGCATCGACATCTTTTTCATAACAATGGGAACCTGATACCTTACCACAATGTACATGGTAGTCCTCACAACACTATTTAATAATATTACACTTCTTTCCACTCGCACATATATTTTATTTACTGTAAACTCCCAAAATAACATTAAGAAATGATTAATCCATAAAAAATTATTAAAATAAAAATTAAAAAATGATTTTTTTACAATATCCCTAGAACATTGGTTTTATCATTGAGAAGTGGGCATGTGCATCTCTAGTGAACCACTACATCTAATGATAAGACAACTGAATTTATCTCCCCATAGAATTATCTTGTATAAAAAAATATTGTATATTACTCATGAAAGTATCATAACATTTAATTATAAATTTCATAAATATGATCATGAATGAACACTTAAATAACAAAGAAATATGCATTTATTTCCAATTCAACATCATCATAATGATTCATATTATAAAAACTGGTGGGAATTTTCCTAAAAATGATACTTGTAAGAAATAATTTGTTTCAGTTCACATAATAGTTAAATAAAAATGATATAAAACATCAATAAACCACTCCAAAGTTTCGAATACCCCTTTAACTGAGGGAGATAACATTCCCTACTTACCCAATCATCGATGTCCCAACTCTAGTGAGGGTAAAAAACATGTTCTATAGTCTCAGAAATTAAAGGTCAATGTTTTTTATATAATTAATGTTAATTATATTAGAAAAATATCATTGATATTGGATTTGGTTTTGTTTTTTGAATAAATTTCACTGGTATTTATCTGAATCTACATTTTAAGTCATGGGGAATTTAGCGTTTTATAGATGAAATAAAAATAAATTATTTTGGGTTAGAAAACTATCCTAGTGACATATATTAGGCCATAGAGGTTATGTATATGAAATTTCATTTTTTTAAATGGATAAAATGATGTTTTAATGGGTGTTATCAATTGTGTGTGAAATTTGAAACTAATCTATATGAAATAGAAATGTAGGTCACACTGATGTAGTGGTTGTGTTTCACCAAATTAACCATTTGGATGGTAATTTAAAGGCTTCCTATTCAACATAAAGGCACATATGGACTCACATAAGGGTGACATGTCATGGCTGAATAAGGGTCACCAACACAAATAGTTATCAATTTAATTTTAAATAGAAACCCTTGAAAAGAAGAGTCTTTTGGAAACAACATGCAGTATAATTTTCCTAGAATTTTAAAGACCAAATTTGGAGGCCTGAAGTAAATGAATATTGTATAATCCATGATGCTCAATTGGGTAGAACCACACTATTTAATTTGGTGTGGTTTTGTGTATGTTCTTTAATGTAAAATGAGAATAATTATATAGCTCCTACATCCTATATTGGAAATTTCAAAAGTGAACATCAACTATATGATAAGGAATTTTAAAAATACATTTTTCATGGTACTGATTTTGTTAATGGGTATTTCCAATGTAGATTAAATACTCCACACCATATTTTCATTTTTTAGGAAACTATGTTTGGGAAATGGATGTTTTTAATAGTTATAAGTTTTTTTAACTTCAATCTTCTTTTGGAAGTTATGGGTTTAGCTTTCAAGATCATATTTAAATATAATAGTTATTATATTATGAAATTTGATCCAAAGGTAATATTTGAATGAGTTGATGTTATTGGTTTTGTAAGAGTTTAATTTTTAATTTAAGATACAATAGTATTATTGGTTTTATAATAATTTTTTTGGTGTACTTGAATCAAAATTTAATAATTGGGTTGTGATATAGAAAATGATGGATCTTAGGGAAGAGTAGTGTGTCATCTTCATTAACATTTATTTTGAAAATTTTGAACTATAGAATTAGATAAAATAATTTCATGAGTATGAAAAATAATATTTATGATATATATAATGCTCCAATAGCTCAACATCTATAAAATATATCATTACTTAGGAAATATGTTACTAGCTATTGAAGTTGTATTTTTATATAAATTTTAAGGGGAATAAGTCTTTCATAAAAGAATAAGTGAACTCTTATTTGTGAAGAGGATAAGTGTGTTTGTTAGATTAAGGAAAAATGGTGAGATTTTTTCAATGATTGTCTAGATACCGTGTCCAGATGTTTTATGAAGACACTATATTATGTAATAACATATATTGTGTTAACTATAGTGTTTATACTACACCATCATATAAAATGTTTATTTCCCCTTGTAATATCTAGATTTCGGTAAATAATGTAAAATAAATTTGGGATCTTTACTACTTTTCTCACTATATTGATATTTTATGGGTAATAAATATGTGTCACTCATATTGATAGAACAAGATCTTGATCAAGGATGGAATATTAATATTTATAACATACTATTAAACCCCCACTCATTGCATAGTCCATTATAAGGGTAAAAAATGTATCAATGCTATGGTTTTATGGAGATATTTTCTACTATAAATTCATGAAGATGATTTTCAACCACAAAGGCATACCATATTTTGAAGGAATTAATTTTAAACTATGAAAAAATAAAACCAATCATTATTTTAGATCATTGTGTAGATAATTATAATTTTATTCCATTTATGAAATTTCATCTATCATAGGGAGTGGATGTATAATAGGGAAAATTCATACAAAATTGGTCACAGATTCCAGATCTATTAATGACTTAGATAGATCTTAGGGTAAAACTATTTAATTTGGGTTATGTCATGAAAGGAATATTATTTTTATTTAGGATAAAAATTGAATATATATGAAAAGGGATGAAATATATGAAAACAAGTGTTATAGATTTTGTGGAAAAATATTATAATTATAGGATGGGTCTAAATGAAACGGTTGATGTACTTTTTGATAGGCTAAATATATTTGTAAAATACATCCATGTTTGCTAAGAAAATATTGAAAAGGATATAATTGTTAAATGAAATTTGGGAGGATCAAATTCACATTTTAATGTAAATATCACACTACTTTAAGTAAAATATCCAAATGATATTTTACTAAAAACATACATGTCACCATTTTTGTATTTGAAATGGAGAAAAAATATAATGAGTCCAAAGGAAAGGGTAGAATTATGGAACTAGATTTAAATTCCTTGAATGAAAAATTGGTGACGGAGGATACTAATGATTAATAGGTTTATGATTCAGTGTCCTTTATATCCTCTAATTTAATTAATGAAAACAAAATTTTAAGAGGAAACATTCCACATTATTTCTTCAGATGTGGAAATAGTAGACCTTTAGCAGCCAAAGTTTCCCCAAAAAAATAATAAGGGAATGGTTAATAATATATACCTCATAGTACTGTGTCAAAAGAAATTAATGGGACGTAATGTTTATAATTATATTTTTTTAAACTAATTTAATCTCGTATAAAGGAAAATTTTTAGTGGAATGTGATGTTGTTGAAGTTTAACACTTTTTTGATCTTTGTAAAGATGGCATGGTGGGTCTTGTAAAAAATCCATGTAACACCCCACCCTTACATCATTTTCTAGAGGAGGCAGTGAGGGTTACTTAGCCTTATGCGATATTCCCATGGCACCAAAGCTGGCAATAAATTCTGAGGGATTTGAGAAAAAATTGGGGAATGGTTTTCACTCAATAAAAAACAAACCAACCCATAAACTACCAACCACTATATGATGCATGTCAATCAAAACATTCAAGCATGTATTCCCTAAGGGAAAACATGTAGTTCCAAAATACTACCAAAACCAATAAAACCAATACCATATCAAATTACTTTGAAAAAGACTCAATAACATAGCAAAAATAAGCCATGACACACTCCATGGCTCCACACCAAGCTCCATGCTCTATGATCTACCCTGACATCACGATGCACCGCTAAAGGATGGTGATTACTTAACTTTTCCCATGTCACGGTACAAAAAATTTTCAAAGACACCAATGTGCCAAAGCATGGGGTGAGTACTAAAACTCAGTAGTATTTCCCCAAATGACTTCCATACATATGCCACTAGGATAAAACTATTAGAAAATTTATATAAAATAGTTTATTTAAAATAATCACAAGTGAGACCATTATCATTATCCAAAAACACCCTTACCAATCTATCTCACCCAAACCAACCAAGTTAAATCCAAATAAACATTCCACAAGCCATTTCATCATTTACATACTAGCACAAAAATTTCCAACTTTTAAAGAAATGCAGAACAAGAAACCAAATGGTGGGACTTCCGCCAAAATCGTTCACCCATTCACACCAAAACAACCAAATGGTGGAGCTTCCATCCAACCCGTTCACCGATTCACACCTAGTGGCACTTCTTGTCCACTTATCCTTTGATGGTGGCCCTTCTGTCCACTATCCATCCCCTTTTTATAGTGGCACTTGTCATCACTTCAACACAACATTCCAATCAATCACAACCAAGCATAAAACCCACCAATGTCACAACACCATGAAATCAATCAATTCCATTACATACTAATCCACTTCAATAAATCATCCATTTATTGAAAACCATTTTCCATGCCAAACCACATTTCAAGAAAAACAACAACTTTATTGAAAATCATTTTTCATCAAAAAATTTCCCAAATAAATCCCAACAACCCATTTTAAAATATCAATTTTAAAATCCACAACAATATCATTTCACAATAAAACCCCATTTTTCCCAAAAAACCACCAAAACATCACCCAATGGATATCCATTCAATTTCTCACATCAAACTACAATTATTTCAAAGAAAAAAAAATTAATTATAACCAAAACCATTAGCTCTAACCAAGTTTAGTCGAGATAGAAGCCACCGACCTTTAGGGTTCCGGTGAAATTGACCTAGAAGTAACCAATCTTCAAATCCGGAGAACACACCACCAAAACCTCTGTAGATAATCTTCCCTGACATCCAAAATCCATAAAATACACCTCAAAGGCAACCAAAACTCAAGATCTACACACAACAAGTGTAGATCATGAAATCCAAGAAAGATGGAAGAGTAGATCTAGAGGAAAACACAATGAACCAAAGAGGAGAGACGTACCTAGGGGAAAATGCCATAAAACCACCATGAAACCCCTTCTAGTAGCTTCTATAATATGTGGGAGAGCACCAACAACCATTGAAAACCGAAGAACCTGAGTGAGGATCGAGTGGGAGAGAATTTGGAGAGGAATGAGGCAATCCTGAGTGACCCTGGCTTTCAAAACCCTACTGTTAAGTGGTTGCACGGTTCATCCGCATGGTTTGGAAAACCGTGCACTAACCATGTGTACGCTACTACCTCAAGAGTAAGGGTACACAATGTTTCCTCACATGGTTTGGAAAACCATGCATAGGCTGTGTGAAGCCTACTTTATGCCCCCACCCCCACACGGTTTCCTGGAGAATCTGTACGGTTTCCACTGACCAAGCTCAAACTGTGTTCCCTATGCAAATCCTCCAAAATCATTCAAAAACCATTCTTAACTCTCCCAACCTCTTCCCGAATCATCCATTGAACATTAAAAACATAAAAATGTGTAAAAAAATTCCACAAAAGTTAAACCGTGGGTACTACAATATATATGATGAGGATAGTGATGTTAAAATTTTTAGGAAAGAGAAAATATTTTATCTCTAATAAATCATTTGGAAGACCATGAAGAAAATGATGTTTATAGGTAAATGCATATTAATTTAAATAAAGTGGTATACAAATCTATTCTTTACTTGCATTGAAAGTAGCAGCGAATGTTTGAACTAATCGAAAGAAATTAAAACATTTTTTTGTGAGAGTCTAGAAAACAATAAAAAACTTTGAGTTGAAAATAATATTGGGGGAGTAGTCCATAATAATTTATTGTTAAAAAAATTATATTTAGTTAATGGTGTAAAAAAGTTCTCAACATGATTGAGAATCGTTATCAAGATAATGAAAGTGTGAAGATGAAGAGAGTCTTCTAACCCCATGGATGACACAATGAATTATAAATGCTTCAATCTCAAAAGAGTAAATGTAAGTTCTCCAATTATTTTATTAAGATATTATTTATATTCAAAAAGTTAATTGATTGGAGGAAAAAATGGAAATATGATGATCATAAGAATAAATTGGATATAGTTAAGGTTAATACTCATAAATGAACACCTCAATGAAATGTGGAATATTATAATAATAAGTAAACAAGTTATGAAAAAATAAAAGAGGATATGAAAAATAACACAACCTATTATTGTGTATAATTGGGACATAATAAATATTCTTATTCTATTTAAAATATATATTTTACAGTGTGTGAGTATAAAAAAAAGAAATATAAATTTATGAATTATAGTATTACTTAAAATTTAGTATTTCTTTAAATATTTTTTAATGATAAATTAATAATGGGTTACTACTATGAAGGATTTCACAAAAAGTAACATACAAAGGTTGAAGACAGTATATGTAATCATTATAAAATAATAATAAGGTTTATAACTAAATTTTTAGTTTTAGAAAATAAATAATAATATTTATTTTAGAAAGAGTAGAAACTTTGTTAATTATAAAGAGTGGTTAACCCGTACTAATGGATGAGAATATCTAACAAATAAAATATTAATAATATTTATTTAAGATAAAATTATAGGTTTTTATTTTTGATTCTGTATAGTAGGTGTACTTTACATATGCAATGAAATTTAAGCCTCAATATAGGGATCAAACTTGATATAAAAGGAGTAGTTTGGTTTGAAAATGATGAGTGTTATAATTTTTTTCTTAATAATATCAATGATCAGTGAAAAATATCTTGAAATAACTTATGTTTTATTTTTGGATGGCCTTAGATATAATCATATTTTTGTGAATTAGTTGTGTGACTTGATAGATGAATTGGAATTTCTCATGAAGGGGAGAAATAATAAAGATATTAACTAGTCATTAATGAATATAGAAAAAATAATGAAGGTAAATATTTATATTGTTGTGTAATAAAGTATGTTTATAATATCCAAGGAAGATTAAAAAATGTCTCTGAACAAGCAACATGAAAATTTGTTCTAAAAATACAAAGAGATCATGGTAAAGAATGATGGATCGAGAGATATCTCCAGACATACTTACAAAACTCAAATTTGTGACACATTTCAAAGGGGGGAAATTGTTCAAAATGACCATATTCTTAGTAATGGGAAATCATCACTCTTTATCATGATTATACATGTTGATATATATGGTAAAATGAAACCTAAATCCTCATATGGAAAATTATTATAGGTTTTTATATATAATTTTATAATAATGACATATATAATGGTGAACACCCACAAAAAATAAGGTATTTAGGTTTCTCACTCAATACCTGATAGAATTTTAGAAGGAAATATCCATAAAGATCAAAAAAAATCTATAAAAAGTGGTAAAAAAATTAATAAAAAATTTTGTGGTAAAAATACTTAACAAATGATGGAATTATCCATTAGAAATTGGTGGTAGTTACTCCTCATAAAAATGGAGTTGTTGAGAGGATTAATTAGATAAAATAATATATATTATACAATTAATATTTAGAGGAAATTACCAGTATATTCGAATGTAATGGTGATCACATTTTTTATATCACTAATATTCCCTTTTTACTTCATCATGAATATTGTTTTTTGAAAAAATGTATGGAAATATGCTATCATTCATGTACATCTAGTTTTTTGGATGTAATTGTTTTATTCTTAATAATAAATTCAGTATAATTTTTTTGGATTGTGATATGAATGTATATTTCATGGATAATTATCCAATATTAAAATAAAAAACAATTTTTTAACAAGAGAATAGGAATTATAGTAGAAATTCATCGTGTTACAGTGGTTAAATTTGAATATTTCTAAAAAGCAAGACAAGGTATCATTTTCCACATTATAAAATTTCATATCTGAAGGGGAATGTGATGAATTATTGTGTCAATCACGTTGAGGTTGAAAATATATAATTTTATTTGATTAAGACTCTAAAAATGAATAACATATCATAGGAAAATATTCACCAAATGAGAAATATAAGGGTAAAATTCAGTGAGAATAATAATGTTTTAGACTATAAAATTTTGGTTTATAATAGATGAATGATGGTTCTACATTGAAAATAACTCTGATATACGGAGTAACACAAGGACTATGATAAAGAATCTAATGACAAATTTTGGTTCAAGGCTATAAATGTGGAAGTAGTATTGATTTAGAATAATGTGACTTCAAAAATTGAAGATGGGTGTTCTAGTATATGTTTATTAATATGGGATTGGGATAAAAAAAATCAATAAATTTAATAAAATTTCATTCCTAAATATAATGTAACAATTTAGATGTTAATTTTCTCATGTAGCATAAAATGTGACCATAAAATTATTTTTGGATATGTATATGAAAAATAAATTTAAATTTTATCAGATCGATAAGAATTCACCATTCACCAAGAGTGTTCTTAAACCGAAATATATATTTAACAAATAAATGGTTTTCAAATTATTTATCATTAAGATATAATGTGATGATTAAATAAATGATTTTATGGCCAAAAAACACATTGATTTTGTTACTCATATATATATTAATATTTTAAGAGGATTGGTTTATAAAGAGATAAGGTTGAATAAAACCACTATATCAAGATAAAGAAGAGTGCACATATGGTAGTGCCAATTTTTGTTGATGAAATCATATTTTCAGGCCTGGATGATAGTCAATGAGATCCATTTTTAGATATCATGAGGCATTATTTTGAGATTTCTCTAATTATAGAATTACCATTTTTCCTTGTCCTATATGTTATTCAATGAGAAAATTTAATATATTATTTCCAAACCAAATATACTAATGAAAAATGAAAATAATTTAAAATTCTGGTTTCTATACCAATGGACACTCTAGAAGATATATTTATAAGGTTGATTAATGACATGTATGAAGTATATTTTAATGTGAGTATTTATTAATAGATTATTGTATTTTGTATACTATCACCAGACAACTAGATAATTTTTTTCCATATGATAATATGGCCTTTATCAATGATGTCACAAATAAATACATATAAATCCTAATAATAAACTTATTCAATATGTAAATAAATTTGTTTTATTATATAATGTAAAAAAACTTTTAGGTTTCACTGATTTAGATTTTGTATATTCATTAAATGAGAAAAAATTTAAATTAGAAGGTTTATTCAATATTTTTAGTCCATGAATGTCTTAGATAAGCGTAAATTAAGTTCCCATATCCTTGAAAAAGGATGTGGATGAATATATAAAATCTACTCATTATTGGATATAATTATTATGGATAGAGGAACATAATAATGAAATTATTCTTTAATTATATTGTACTCTTCCTATTTTCTTTTAATTCTTGAATCTAATAAATATTATACATATACTAATAAAAATTATAGGAAAATAACATCGATAACAAATATTAATTTATAAGGATACATTTAAGAAACTATTTTTTAGATGGGGTATATGTCAACTCAAAATCAAGTTGTTGATATCATGGCAAGGAAATACCCAATGTATAATTTGAATGACATTGGTTAGATCTTGGTTTCTAATTGAATCCATCTACATAGATGGAATAAAGAATATCATCACTACCCAATGGTAATTTCTCTATGAAACATTGTTTTTCTAACAACTTATGTAAAATATTTATATTTATAACTCAATTTTTAGATCCTTAAAATAAATCCCATTAGGTTTTTTTAAAAGTGTGGAAATGTATTAATTTTTCTATTTGGATGAATAAAATCTATGAAAAAAATGAAAATGTGGTAGGTTACCTGAATCTTCATCTAGGAAGAGATGTTTTTTGTTTTAAAGGAAGTAGTATTTGATGATAAAGTTTATTAGTCATGTCGATCTTTTAATTCCATTCCAATTTCGCACACTAAGCATAGTTTTTATATGATTAAAATTAGTTTATTATTTATTAATTAATGATAACATTTCAATTTAGGTGCTCATATTTGTTTTACTAGTCATATATTATGTTTTTGAAACATATTTTTGGAGAAATATGTTTATCCTCAAGGGAATGTGTTGTAATTTTCAACAAACCAAAAGGGATATATTTTTATAAAAATTACATAATGAGGTTTTTTTTGTTGTATTTTTTTGACAAAGATTCATATGTATTCATCTCAAAAAAATCATTAATTTCATTTGGAATATTATGTTTCGTGAATAAAAGTATTCTAAATGGTTTTATTAAATAAATCATCCACTATAAATTAAAATAAATTTTGGTGAATTTGTCCCAGTATTTTTGAATTTATAAATAGATGGAATAAAGTTTCATTCATATTTTTAATTGGAATTTTTACATGTATATTCACATATGGGAATCACTAAAGAGGGATACACTAAATAAGTTTATGTGTTTCATCCGGTAAACAAATTTAATGTCAGTAGACAAGATTATTCTACTACATAAATATATATAGGGAGATGTAGAAGGGTGACTAGGTGAGGCTTCATCAGTTTATTCACCATATGTAATCATATAAATAAATATAGATGGGTATCATTAAAAAAATAGAGTTTGTGGAATTTCAATTATATCCTTTTTTCACACAATTTTAACTACTGAAATCAAGGGTATGAAGTGAATGAACTCTGTTTTCCCAACTAGGTTAAATACCATGAGAGGGGGATGTAGGAATCTGGTAATGAATGATTAAGAAACGGATCCTTTAGATATATTTATATCCTAAGAAACACTAGTATCCCTTTCATATAGTAATGTATGAACAAAAATTAAATCATCCATGATACATAATAGTTTTACTTGTTTCACCCTCGTGGTCTTTGACTAAGGAGCACACAATAGATATTTGATGATGTAAAAAATCAACAAAGTCTCAGTTCCAAAATACATGGTTTGTTCTAGATCACTTCTATGCCCAATATCACATCCTTTACAATGTTTACGGATAGCTCACTACATTCTCAAGGGTCACCCCTAACTATATTTTGATGGATCACTACTGGTGGGATGTATCATCTTCTTCAAATTAATTTTCTCTTAGCTATAGAAAGGATTCAAACATAGTTTGTAGACATGTATTTCACTTGATTATTAATATGGAATTAATCCTTAACTGTAGTAATATTCTATATTGAAGTCATGTTTTGATGCAGTAAATGAAATACACTTTTCCAGATACTGTATGTTTGTTGAAATTACATTCAGAAACTATTTTTTCCCTATGATAACATCCATTAACTCATTGTGAACTATTCTATATTTTCCATAAGTTATCTTGCATCATCCATGAACTACATTGAATCCACCTTGAACTACTTTTCACAGCACTGTGTGAGTGCTTCATGGTCATCTATTTCTTTACAGACTGCCCCTACTCTAGAGATAACATTTTATCCATGGGATACCTATAATATTTGGTCTATTTTATTTTGAAAACTACTAATCCACATAATCTTCCTTCTTAAATTATTGTCTATTCTATCTCCTTCATGAAATTGACACCGCTGAACTACTTCCCCCTTCGTAGAATCCTCCCTCACGAAATACTCCATACTTCCATGAATTCTTCCAGCACTAATTCTATAATGAAACTACATATTCTTAATGATGTGAGTAGGATCATTTATATATATATAAATTCCCACAAAATCTGATAATCAATAATATCAAAAACTCTGATGTGGGATAGTATTCACCATGAACTACAATGTGGTTCACATAGCACGTTAATCTTTGGAAATGACCATTGTCTTCTGAAAACAAAACAATTTGGGGATCCTCAAATTACAACCTCAATTAAAAAATAATAATCCTACCATGAAATATGGGAAACCTATTAACTACAAAAATACCATGAACTAATTTCGTTATATATTTTTCATAGGGTTGTTATACGGAAACTCATCTCTCGTGATTTTCGTTCATCATTTCAAATACCTCCTTTGTGTTCAACAAAACTTGCTTTTTATTTTGTAAAATATGGTATTCAAAATCCTTTTAAAAAAACCCACATCTTATATAAAGAAATCGCCCAATTTTGGTTCCCAAGAAATTCTTAAACAATGGTAACCTACACCACCATAAATGTCTACTTCGACAACACCAACAATACTAATTCAAAGTAATCTGGCTTTGTTAAACAAAAATAATCCCAAAACCACTGATATGACATCTTGAGAAATTTTTCCCAACATAATGTTAAACATTCAAAAATGTTCAGCTAGGGGGAAAAAATCCATTTAAATTTTCTTGATACTATTGTAGTTCACATATATAAAATAATAATCCCTCAATAGAAAATTCAGGGAGAATATATGGCTTCTAAAAGCTGAATCTATGGTTACTGAGTTGGAATATAAAATGAAAATTATCTATGGTTTTGAGCATGTTGAAGGTCTTTTTTATGTGGTGATTCACTACACCATATTGTTGTATCACAGATAAGAGTGTTTTAGAGGTATTAGTGTTTAATAATTGGATGTTGCAAATAGTTTTGTGTATTTTGTGCTTCAATAAACATTTAAAATTCATGGATCGACTATTAGAGACATTATTTAAATCTATTACTGAATATTTGATGATATTTGATCTAATGGATAGATTTTAATGTTTGGAATCCATATGTTAGGTTACATTTGAATTTAAAAATTAATATTCAAAATAATTATAGTTTATTAAGGATCTAGTTTATAGATTATAAAATGCATATAAAAAATTAGATGGATAGAATGTAAATAGGGATATCATTGAATTTAAGTATGACATCACAAATCACACTACCTTTGATAAATTTGAATTGGATAAGTGAAATTATCTATAAATTTGTTCATTAGAATATTTAACATAAAGAGGATATTCTAGGAGTAATAATTTACATGATGACTGTGAAATATTAATAAAAAGTAAAACCCAATTTAATGTGTATTTATAATCTATATTTATAGGAGAATAATTAAATTATTGAAGGAGAAGTGAGAACTTTTTTACAAAGAGGAGAAATGTGTTTATCGTTGCAGAGAAGAGGAGAAGATAGTTATTCTTTTCCATTTTTGATAATGATTTTGAAGGATGAGTAAGGATAATATATTGTGTAAGAACATAAAAGTTTTACGCTAATGTGTTTTGGGTGCATCAACACATCACAATTTTCATGGTCCATAGAGTATTCCAGATTTTTGGAATAATGGAAAAATATTTTGTGTTATTTACTAATTTTCTCTATCTAGTGAGATTTAACACCAGATAATGAAGTGTTATTCATATTGAGTGAAGTATATCATGATAAAGGAACAAAAATAAAATTTTAACACATGTATTATTACATTTATTAGGGTTCAATCCTTAATAAAGACCTATAAATTCATGCTCATAGCCATATCCAATCTCTTCTTGAACATCTTATCTATCTAAACAAATGAATGATTACTCTAAAATAACTATTCTACAAAAGGGTTATAAATGAATCTTAACATATAATGTCCCAAATAGATCCAATTTAATATATATATTATATATTTTTTAATAAATTAATGCCTAATAAAGAAGTTTTTCATCACAATCCAGAACAAAAATTAACAATACACCTGAAAATCATATCCTCTAGAATATGAGAAATGTGTATAGATTTAAAATTGATTTTTAATTATTATCCATGATTACCTTTATTAGAGTTAAAAATAAATATGTAAACTATAATAAAAGTATGACATGAAACATGAATCCTGATTAGCCACAACATGGTTTTATATCCTGTGATGTGTGAAAAATTATTTGACAAAATTCATTCCAATATTATTAAACTAGGTGATCCTCAATGATTAATAATAAAAATAATACATTAGATAATTGATTAATAATAACCCAAGATAAATCATTTACTAATGATTATATCAATAATATTTTTAGGAAATACATGGTATATCTATCCAATTTCCACTTGGGAATTTGTAATGTTTGAAGTAATCCCATTAGTAATTGATATAAACCTACACTATTTAATAGGTAAATAAACACAAATTGGATATATCCATGTTTAAATTTAATCATATCCTCCAAAATTACTATCAAACACTATGGTTAATATTAAATATAAGATAAAATAAAAAAATAATATGAAAATATATGACCACTTTCTCTAATAGAGCCTACTTATTAAAAGGGATCCCATGGAAATATAAAAGAGAATCCACATCAAGATTCCACCTCGGCATACATGACCCATCATGCAATATTATATGAAGAAAACAACATCCACAATATTATCATTGAATCTAATTGAAATTTTCCATCAATAATGTTGTAATTCAAATGTTCCAAGGTGACAAATTCTTCTTCCTCAGATATATCATGGTGTAAATTAGAGGAGAGTGATATAATTTTGCATGCATACAATAATTCAGTGACAATATTCAATTGATACATCCTTAAAAAAGTATCATAAATTAAATACCCATTTTCAATAGTATATATCATGATAAAATCAAATTTTACATGTCATTTAACCAACATCCTACATCATAGATTTATGTTCTACTGAGAATATATATATATTAATATCGATTGATCGATATATAAAATAAACCTATCACTAAAAACATAATTATTAAAACTCTTATGTGTATGTTTCATCATGACTAACTAAATATTAAAGTATTGGTAACCCTTTTCACCTAAGGTACTTAGGACCATATACGATACCCAAACCTCTTATATTAGCAAAGACACAGTAAATTCACTCTGGTGGAAAACAATATACACCACAACACTTCCATAGCCATAGTAGAATGATAATTTTTAATATTTTCAGTATCCTATTTAAATATTGAAATGTACCCTCTCATATATTTTCTAACTAAAAATTTACCCCATTTTAAAAAAACATATATTGAACTATGTGCTAGAATTCATTAATGAATCAGTGATTATAATTGATAAAGCCCTTGAAAATATAGATATCTAAGATAAAATTGAAAAAAAAAACAATGAATAATGACTCTAAATTTCATAGGATTAATTAATATACTAAATTTAGAGGCACTGTAACAATAAAAAATTAGATCTGTGAAGTAAAAATTAAAATTATCTATCATATCATCCAAGTGGAATGCTCCCAATGTGTCTAAAATAATGGAAATATATACTTGATTCTTATCATAGTAGCATGAATATGAAATTTAATTATTTATAATACAACCATGAAATGAGCCAAATAGATATTAAGAACCCTATTTATTAATAACATAAGAATTGGTGGAAAATAAATCAATCAGAATGACATCAAACCAATCATCAAGTGGACAAATCTCAATAAAAATGTTGGATTTGTACAATATAAATCTTTTAAACTCTGCAAATGATATCTTTATTGATGATTGATCTATATGAAACATTATATTTTTCATAGATAATCAAATGAATCATAAATTTCAGAAAATAAAAACTAATTCTTATTGGTATCCTGATTTATCCTCTTGTAATAGACTCACAACTAGAAGATCAAAATAATTTTCTAGGGAAAAAATCTGGTTCACCCCGTAGAGGAATATTCTTCTATATTAATCCTCTAAATATGGTATATTTTGACTATGTTTTCTATTATCAGATATCACCAAGTGCTATATGATAAATTGGTATATATTTTTAATTGATACATGGTAATGAGTCAATCATGAACTCTTCTGGTATTTATAGTCATAAATATTAAAAATATTTAGGTAAATTATCTCAATATCATTATAACATAGTAGAAAAGAAACACTACTTACAACCTAAAATTATCCAAAACCCATTTCTACTAACTATGAGGAATCATACTCAGATGATAAAATCATAGCTTTCCCTACTAGAATGACAGTCCTAATATCCTAGGAAAAAGTAAAGGATTCATCATAAGATAGAAATTGGTCACTCATATTTGGTAATCATCAATATTTTTCTCTATATTTTCTAACTAATCAATTTTTATAATTATATAAAATAATTTTCTCTAGTTAAGAAATGGTTTCCAGATATTTCTATATACACTAATTATAATAGATATTTATAGGAATCCAATAATTAACTCACCCTTAATTCCCAATGGGTTAATAAAAGGTAAACCTTCATATATAATCTCAACACCCAAATCTAGTCTAGGGGACATGTGATTATAAATTATTGAATGAGAAGAACTATAATCAAATAACATAGCATATAATATATATGTAATTAACATCATAACATTATCCTTTTAAGACAAATAACCATAAACCATCAGCTACTACACTTGGGAAAATAATTCCCCATACCATTCTCCTTGACCATGCCCCTAGGTTGGCTAATTACAATGCCCTATATCTCCCCATAGATAATATATGAGAGAAACAAATTCATTTTAATGACCTAACCTATAAGAGGATGTGCTTGTAACAATTTTTGATACATTATTTAATGACCTATGTATTCAAATATATAAAATTATTTTGAGAAATAATATAATTATATATAAAACATTATATAATAATGTTTTACTAGAAATTACTAATTTATTTATCATGATAGTTTCTGTCCAAATATATATATATATACATATATATATAAGTGTTTTGATAAAAAATTAAATCCATAGCATAAAGATATTTAATAATTGAAATTTCTCATAAAATATAAAAACAGAAATCTAAAATGAATTTACAATGACATATAAAATTTAGTATCTAAAAACTAAAATTATTTAAAAACATTATCGAGTAATATATATAGCATACTATATGAAAATAAAAATTTAATATAAGGTATATAAAACACAAATTATAATTTGAGATATATATATTTTTTGGGGCTTATTAATAGATAAGAATATATATTTATAGATATATAAAAGTTGTTAATACATATAAGTGCTATAATGAAATAATAACCATGTATGTATACATATATTTATATATATATGTGTGTGTGTGTGTCCATGTGTGTTTATATATACATATGTGTAATTCTTAATAAAATATAATATTCTACTTATAAATTAATATTTTATATATTTATATATTTATGAATAATATATATATGTATATATATGTGATGAACCTAACCCAAATAATGACTCAAATTAGTAATTGAACTGAGTCCTGAAAATCATGAAGGGTGTGACAAATACCCACGAGATTCCATCTAGCACTTAGGAAATAAAAAAAATAGGGGGAACAATTTTTCCCAAACTGTTACAGAAAAAATGATATATAGAAACATGTACAGAAAGAACCCGTGGAAGGAAATGGGAATATATATATATATATATATATATGTTATAAAAAAGAGAAAAATTGAAATGATACAACTGAAATGGTATGAAAACAATCTCTAAGGGAGATGTCCAAAAAATAATTTCTATAAAATAGAAGTTGATACTCAAAAATTTTCAATGTGATAGTTTGAGAATACTCCATTAATCTCAACATCAATCCACCCAAATCCAAATTGATAGAAAACCACACCACCTCATAGAAACACCATTCTGTTCCCTGAATCAATTGAAATAACATGGTATATGCACTGCAAAAGGGGTACACAGGGTGTGATCTAACAGGCTTAGTATGGCCATGTCTTGGTGTTCCATATCATGTCTCTGAAAAATAATCCATGATTTTAAATATTATATAAAACAAGTAATGATATACTGTTTAATAGTTTTTTATTAAATAAATAATAAAAATTAAATCCCCCCATTTCCTCATTTCCAAATAATGTGGGTAAATCGGATTCAATGAAATTAATTTATATATATGTCAATAGATATATCATGTCAAAACCAATCAGGCATCACATATCAAATAAAATCCATGGAAGTGTAATCATAATAGTACAAGCCAAAATAAAGCCAAATCAGCGAGGAATTTGTATAGGTAGTTCCAAACATAGGATCACAGTAGGTCAATAAATCTAGGATACTCATACCTAAACATAGAAAATCTCATGTGCATCAAGCCTCCAAAAAAATTCCATGAGCCTAGAGAGTAGATGAACATAGAAAAATGTGAACCCCAGAAAGTTCTAATGAGTATATACAACAAAATTTCTTGAGAGTAGAGTAAATCCCCATGAGTAATACCTTGATAGTGGATGAGACCAATTACTATTCCTTCCACCTATGTACACAAAACTTCCCATGTTCTGTATTTTTGAAACCATTTCAAAAAAGCATTACACCATATCAATCATTGAAAAAGTTTTCATAAAAATACTTCATAAATATTTGACAAACCATTTCATTTTACCAATAATAATAAATATAATATTTTATAAATTCCTAGTTCCACACTCACAAAAATGAATCAGTCATATCACACATTTTTATTTAAAAAATAATACTTATAAAAAATAGGAGAAATAAATTTCACCAACATAGTCTAGAGAATGAACAACCTAACTCAAAACATTAGACACAAATGTTCAAAATGGAATTCAACAAAATAAATCATCAAAAAATTATAATATATTACCTAGAATCAATGTACACATCTCATAATTTATTCAATTGAAGAAATGGATTTGAAGAGAAGAGGAAACATAAAGATTTGGAACACACACCCATTGCATCACAACGAAAAATAAATCATCCGTTAGAACAAGGTTATACAACTGATCAAGAAAAGAATAAAAGGATTCAACACTATATATCAAGAAATATATTAGTGAAATGAAACAACTCTACCGTGATCAAAGAGAAAAAGAAGCAGTAAAAATTATTTGTTAAGTAGATATATGCAACACAACTTCCTGGATAATCTAAATTGAAAGAATCAATTTATAATTAAAGGAGGCTCCTAAATTTTCTTGGGATGACATTTAGGGTGAGACAGATAAAAATTCATAGAAAATGGAAAAAACATGTCACTCACCCAATGACATTAAATCCTTGTCCACTACATTTACACTTAATGTAATCCATTTACACATTCAACAATACCTGGGAATCACTTACACTGTAAAATCCATTTCCATCATATTAAAAACCAATATATTTACATTATAGTATGTTTAAATATTACAAAAAATGTAATCATTATTTTTAAGTACTCAACTCATGAGTTAAGACTAGAAAACAATTACACAGTGTTTACTACATATGTGGTGTGTAATATTCCTGTAGATAGGTAAGACATCAGATTATTTACAAAAACTAGTATCCATATTGGCATTCTTAGAATAGAGGGAGAACCCTACCAAGACATCAAGATATTTATACATAATTTTTTTTAATTTAAACAAACATACTTCCCCCAACATAAGGACATATTTCAATGAAAATGTTCTCCATCATTGGGAGTCTGATGAAAAACCGAATTCAAATGGAAAACAAGTAAAGGGAAAGAAAAACATGAAATAGGGTAACAGAATGTTACATGATCCTCACCATAAGTATTTCTATCCACAAGAAGTCCTATAAATTAATGATGTCCAATAAAGGGTAAGGACACTAATCCATCATCAATGACATACACTCCCAATTATCATGACAAATGGACTCTTGATGAAATAACACTCAGACCAATAGAATTGAAATCCCAAACAAGACATTCAATGGAGATTCAATGATATCTACTAGTTTCTCCACATAAACATCAAACTCTACCACCATATATTCCCATTATAGAACATGAGAGGGATCCATTTGGTATTTACTAAGCTGTGATATATTGAAAACATCACGAATGCCTATAAAATGAACAAAAAATTCTAATCATTAAGAAACCCGCCAATTTTGATCAGTGAAATCAAATGTGTGAACATATCTCAGAGCCAACATTCCTTGTTTTCCATGATGATATTGATTAAACCAAGCAGAAACATTAAAGAAAACTTAGCCACATATAGAAAACTCCAAATCGTGGTGGTATTGATACATATATGATTTCAATTGACTCTAATCTATCACTATATTTGGATGTATATATAAAATCCTTTTAGACATCTCCTAAACTAGATTTGGTCACACCAAATAATCTTCACCCACATCATCCCAACATAAAGGTAATATGCATGAGATACTATAAAAATCCTCCAACATACCCATTCTAATAGAAAACAGATAAAAATTTCTAAAGAAAACTCAACTAGTCCAAGATGAATAATCCATGATCCACCAAAATCCAAGGAACCAAAACTAAACATTTACCCTCATATATGATAGAATTATCTATCTTAACGGCATTATATGGATGACATGTTGTATTCAAATTGACCCAAGTACCCATTTACTCTTGGAAACTCCAATGAAACCTCAATGTAAACCTAGGAACTCATTCTAAAACTATGGGGGATGGGACCCCATGTATCCTCACCATTTTTAAAACATAAAACATATATAGTTCTTCAACTTCAGTGGTGTCCTTGATCAAATTTAAAGGATCCAAAATTTTAAACCAATAAAATCACCACCGAGATAGAATTATTACTCCAGGGAGTTCATTGTAATATAACTAAAAATTCCATGGATACCTAATCCGATTAAAAAAATGACACCAACATAGGATGAAGAAAACTAGAGTGTTTGAGATTCTCCACCTTTATATGATGGAGAGTGAAATAGTGGGACACATAATCAGCAATGCCATTCTTTATAACTATCCCCCAGAATCTTCTTCTTAGGTCATAATACATCTTTATAGTTCCTGGATGAATAGACTATGATGAACTATGAAAATTAAAAAAATAGCTTCTCATAGATGTAGTGACAAAAAAACACACACCCTAACTAATAACACTATTTGAAGAGAGAGACTAACTAGAAATGGTCTTCCAACCACATATGGTTTTTTTAATTTATCATAACTCATCATCATACTACTAATACTATATAATAGACTCATTTAGTGATGATAATAACTAGACATTGGTAAAATACATTCCCAATACATCCTCCTGAACATATAGATTCAACTCAGAGAAAATCCCCACAGAGATCCACACATCATTGAACTCTTAAAAAAACATACGATGCAAATTTTTTAAGTTCATATTTAGTGATATTTTCCTTCCATGGGGTGTAATAAATATCAAAGTCATACATCTAAAGGTATTCCAACCATCTGCACTATCTACGATTTCTGAATTTTTATGTAATGATAAAACACAAAATTGTATGGTTAGAAAATATTGTGAACTTATCCCCAAAAAGATATTTCCTCTAACACATAAGTGAATTCATAAATGTAGAAATATATAAACAATGAGTAGGGTAATTCTTACCATGTGGTTGAAGCTAACGAGAGTCATAAAATACCAAATTATCATCCTACAATAGAACAAAACCAAAAACAAATCTTAAATCATAACAAAAAACTATCAACACCATACCAAGATTAGGTAAGATCAAAATAGGCTCCCAATACTGAATAAATGTCCACTCCTCGAAAGAAAACATACACGTTATATACTATATTATCCTTACCCCTTTCATGTTAAGAGGAGTAAAATGTGATTCTGTCCTTGAGAAATCATTAATAAATTGTAAAAAAAGTATCTAGGAAGACCAAGGAAGCACCAAATACCAATGATATTACATAGCTATTTCCATGAAAATACATCCTTTGGCTTCATAGGATCAACTGTTAAAACATCCTCAAAAATAAAAAACCTTAATAATTTCACATCTTGAATCCAGAAATAAAATTTTAATAGATTTCCATACAAATTGAAACTCTTAAGGATTTCCAAAAAAATAAAATGGTCTCCTGCTCATTATTATTTGTCTATTAACACAAAATATATTCTATGAACACTAACTCAGAAGTGTTATGACATTGAAATAATATATGATTCATTAAAAACAAAAAAAAACCTAAGGATAATTTTTCAGACCAAACAACATACTATATTTTTAAGAATGACCATACCTTCTCCTGAAATACATATATGTATATTAGACTCTGAATATAAAATATAGAGATAACTTAAATGATGAATGTTCTGCAACAACAACATTCCTCAATTAAACTAATCAAAAAAATCAACCAAATGAGGAAAAGTATATTTGTACTTTAGTGTTACACAATTTAAATTCTAATAGTTCAGGAAAAATTGGTCAGAACAGTATTCTTTCTTATAAAAGATAACACAGGCTTCCCAAGGAGAAACAATAAGGTGAATCAAACCCTTTTCCATTTAAAATTTTAACTGAATGTTGATCTGTTTCATCTATGATGGTTTCACATGATTGTACATACAAAAAACAAGATTTATACCCTAAAATAAGTCAATAATAAACTCCAACTACCTAAAATGTGGAATTGTTAAATAATAATAAAGGAAAACCAAAATAAATTCTTGAACATTAGTTAGAAGATCAAAAATATAAGAATGTTAATTGGTCTCATTTACAATAGCTAACAACAAACTATTGAGCACTAGGTGGGAAACATTTACAAGCCCAGACTATAGATCCCAATCTCCCTGAAACCACTGTAAACTCTTATCAATTGCATGAATCTAGAAAAATCAATAAGAAAAATAAACTTCACCCGGATATGAAACAAGACAATATATCTCAATTATGAAATTAAATAGATTTAGTCAAAAATAAAAAATTACTGGACTAAATCCCCATCATAAATCAATAATGAAAAGGAAACCAAAACCCTTACTCATTCCTCATCCAAAGAGGTGTCAGTAAATCTATACAAAATTCCATGAGATTTATTACATGGTTAATAAAATCAATAAAACAAAAAGATATAAAATATCTAGAGAACTAGTATACAATAATAAAATAGGCTCTGAAGATGCAATAGATATAATACCTATCACTATCATTGAACCTGTATGATCCTCTACTGAAAACACAAATACAACATGAAGGTGGTTCACCCATGATGCCTCTGGCTAGATCCATGTATTCTTATAAGCAACTAACTATTCCACAATAGCCTTTGGAGCCAATTATCGCAGTCCATATGGAGGTGTAGAAATAGAATAAAAGAAACAGAATAGATTACTATAAGATCTGTAATGGTTACTCATCATTGTTTTTAAAGGATAATAATTTCATGTGTCTCTAAAAATTCAACTATGGTTGCGAGTAAAAGAAACACCACATTCTAGAACTTGTGGTTTCAAAGCAATATGTTACATAGAAACACCTCCACCACTCCTGCTATGATTCCATCACTTCCTTTTTTCCATGGTGTGATACTGAAGCTGTCACTATGTGGAGTATACGGGGCATAATATCCAACCATTGCTTAGATATTAATCCCTACCATTACCTACCCATCCACTATATCCATACAGGTTTAATGATTTAACATAAATACCCTTGATATAATATCTAGCTACAAAATGTGAAGGTACATCTAAGCATTCAGATGGTCATTCTTTACAACCTCTGGTGAAAAAAGAACCAGTTCTGCAAACCAATTTGTTTATGCCGATTATGAATTCTCTCCATAATTCAAATAGAGGAACTATAGAGAATTCAAAATCACCAGTGACTCTAGATGAAAAATCTGTAAGAAGAGAGTATTTAATCCCTTCCATTCCAAGATAACATGCTTATTATCATGTACCATGGAATGCCACAAATTATTTCTTGAAACCTCAAGTATAAAATCTATGCACTTCACAATGATACTCTAATGTGTATCTAGGATGCTGAAAATTTGATCAATCTTTTCAATCCAATTTTTCATCACTATATGATCATTCATAACTTATAAAGATAGTGGAATATCATAGAAGAACTCCTATGATAGATCTCTATCTTAAAAAACACCCTCTTGTACCTCAATAACTGCGTTATGATCCTGCAGCTGGTCAATAGTAATAACTACCTATATGATTAAATCAAAATAAAATTAATCTTTATGAGTATCACCTTGTGGAATATCAGCTACACCCTCCCGAGGAACTCATAGAACTAGTCTTATAGGCCTACTGATGCAGAGAAAAACAAAATAAATGAGTATATAATAGGACAATACCTATTCAAAAAAGAAAAACTAGAAGGAAAAAAATAATATTAAGGTCAAGAACATAAGACATGATACAAAAATACAAACATCTCATGCCAATATTAGTCTCACCATGTGATGATCTATCTAGGTACTCACCGTAATATACCTCTCGAGTCCCCAAAATCTTATCTCAGGTCTACCGATCATCCCAAGAGATGGAATATTTTGGAAAAGAAATATAGCATATCAAACGATGATAAACACTAATTAAATACCCTCTCAAACTTGTACCCAAAAAGATACTTTACATTCCAAAAATGGAATTTTTGATCCCCATAATATGGTGTCTAGCACCCGAGAAATAACAACAAACATATAGACAAATTCTAACCTACCTATAGAAAACAACATCAAATATATACATATGATCATAATGAAATAGTTGATGGAAATAGAAAAATATGCATATGATTTAATTGAATGATAACATCAGAAGTGATACAACTAAAATGGTGAGACAAATATACAAGTTACAAGTCCAAAAAACAAAGGACTATAAAAAAAGTGCTACTTCAATAGTATCAATGTGATAGAGTGTAAAAATTCTTATAATATTACTATTCATCACTGCTAAACCTAGGAAATAAAAAACAACAATTCCTCACTATGGTTCCATTTCTTTTCCTACAATGAATGGCCTAACCATGTATAGGCACCACCAAAGGGGTATAAATGGTGCGAGATAATAGTCTTGGTTGGGTCCCACCTAGGTGTTCAATATCATGACTCTGAACAATAATCCAATCATGCTCAACATTAAAGAAAATAATTCATGATATACAATTTAATAATTTTTTTTATCAAAATCATGGAAAACAGATTAAATTTATAGTTTTTTTACATTATTATTAATTTAGGTAAAGTTGTTTCAATGAATTTCATATACATATATAAAATATATATATCATGTCAAAACAAGAATGCATCACAAATCATATGACATCCACATAAGTACAATCAATATAGTACAAATAAAAAGTATCCAAAATCAACCAAGAAATAACATAGGTAACATGACACCAAGGATCACACTAGGTCCTTATATAAATAACACTTAGGCATAAACATAGAAAATTTTTCATGCATAAACCCTCTATAAATATCCATGGAGACTAGAGAGTAGTGGAATACCTCATAAAGTAAACCATCTGAATATGTATAATAAGTCCATAGAACATCATGGAAAGGGAATAGAGGAAAGAACTATGTGACCCCCCCCCCCCACAATGAATGTATCCTTTTAATATATCATACACATAACAATTAAGGGGTTTTCATATGGTCTATTTACAAAATATTTCATAAAAACATTTCATTATATAATTACATGAAACAACTTGATAATACCATTTCAATATAATTTGAAAAAACCTTTCTATTTTCCAAAAATATGGGAAAACCATCTCTTATAGAATCTCAGTTCCACACAAACAAAACAAACAATTCATAACATTCCATTTAATTGAATAAATTTATTTTTCCAAAAAATGAGAAATGTAGTTCACCAAAATAGGCTAGAAATGGAACCACCAAAATCAAAAATTGAATTTCACACTCACGTAGTAAAATCCATCATAATAAATGATGGAACAATGAAATTATGCTCTTGAATCAATATATAAATATATGAATCGATTCAATCAAATAGAAGAGTTGGGAAAGAAGATGGAATTACACATACCTCAAGAATGCTGACCCACCACACTACAACCAACAATGAATCACACCCATGAATAATATCACACTATGTATATAGAATAGAATAAAATTAAGAAACACCATGGATTAATAAAATCTATTAGGTAAATTAAATGATTCTACCATGATCAAAGGAAGTGAAGAATAAGAAAGGGTCTCTTACCTAGAGAAATTCAACATAACTAAGCTGATAATCCCACACCAATTGAATCAATATGGAATGAATAGAGGCTGTCAGAATCACTAAATAATAGCTCTAGGTAAATAGTTAATTGAATTCACTTTGAAATAACAAACATATAACTCACAAAACAGTGTTAAGCCCTTTTACATAATATATACATGGAGTACACTCCCTTTAAACTTCATGTAATCCATGGAACTCATATATTCTGAAAAATGATTCATTTTTATCAAAAAAAAGATAATATATCATTAATAGGTGTGTAACCCTAACACATTTTGTAATCAATCATGATGTTTACTTACATCATAATTTGATCCTGGAATAATTTTCAATTGGTTTATTCCATACATGACCTGTAGAGTTCTCACACATTGAGAAAACTCCAGATTCGTTACAAAAAAAACAAAACCACTCTGGTGCTCTATAAACATAGGGAGAACCCTAAAAATCCAAAAACCCATTTATACCTAGACTCCATTAATTCAAATAAACATACATCCCTAAACACTAGGTAATATTCTTTGATAATGTCCTTTATCCTCAGGAGTTCGAAGATGCACCCAATTCCATAGAAAAACTAGTAAACAATAATAAATTAACTGAATGTGGGTAACTTGAAGTTACAATATATATATATATATATATATATATTTGGTATACACACACACATGTATTTAAGAGGTCTATTGTAAAAAATAATAATAATATGAATATATATAGCGCAAGAGAACTTAGAAAATATAAAAAAATTAATGAAAAAATAAAAAGAAAATTTTTGTGATGTGAGTTGTGTGGTGGAAGGAATAAAATTATATATATCATGTAAGATGTATGAGTGGAGGACTTATTAAAAAATAAGAAAATAAAAAACTAGAGAAGTGTGTGTGTGAGTTATTCGGAATAAAGAATCAATATATATATGATATATATATAAATATAAATTGATATATCTATATAAGTTATATATAATTTTATACATTAAAATAAATATTAATTATTTGTTAAATATATATATATATATCTCTATGTGTGTGTGTGCGTCTGACATGTAAGAGAAGGAAGAAAAAGAGAAAATAAATATATGTTAAATAAATATATAATCATATACATGTTGTAATATATATATGTGTTTAAAAATCTGTATGTTATAAATATATATTTTATATAAATTAGGTGAAAATAAAACTGTTATATATTGGTTATATTTGTTATGTATGCCTATATAGACACATGATAAATAATGTTCCGTAATGTTAATGAAGAAAAAAATTAACTATTTACAAAATATCATTTTATTAATGGGTAAACATATATGGACAAATCCAACACTAGTTGGAAGTATTTATTAATAGTTTTTTCAAAAAATAAATATATAATTGAAGGATTTGATTAAATTTTAGTTTTTATAAAGAGTAACCCTTCCCTTAGGGTTTTCAACTAACTATACTCTTTGAGGATCCATGAATATCATATGGGATTTGTTATGGATATAGAGACATTGTTGGAGTAAGTTATGTCTTTAGGGGAACAGGTTAGACATAATTTCAAGAAGTATAATCCTAGAAAATTCGGGTTAGAAGTTTCAGGTAAGGGGATATTTTATTTTAATACTCTATTTCTTTTATTTATTAAAAGGGGTTATATTTTCAAAAGGGTGTATATTATTATAATTTAAAAATTAATATTCTTTATAATGATATCATTTTAATAGAATTTAAAATTTAAATGTGTTATTCCAAACCTTCTTTATGCAAGGGATATATATAGTGAAAATTATATTTTGAAATAGATATTTTTATTTCAAAATTATTATTCTAGGTTTAATGTTATTTAAATATCCCTATGTTAGAGAATTAATTTTATTTAGGAACTGTATTTAATTTTTTTAACTATATCAATATTCTATTTTTTAGTATAATGTTATATTTATTTAAAATTTATATGATTTTATGTAAATGATTTTTATTTTCAAAATTTTATTTTAGGTATGAGAACTAATATTTCAAAACACTGAATTTTTATATTATATAATTCATCTACAAATGGAAATTTTGTTTTCCATATAGAATGGTGAAATTGATATGAAAAACTGCATCATTTTATTTTCATGGATATTAAATAAACTGTTTTGTGGTATAAATGGATTTTATACGTAACATTTTTGGAATTAAATATCATTTTATACATATAGAAGTTTATCCAAATTTTAGATGTGTACATATTCTATTATGATATTCATATTCCCTACTTTTTAATATATTTATTCTACCACTATTTATTTCCATATTTTTATATACTATATATATATTAATTTTGAATTATGGATTTCTCCTTTCATATGGGTTTCTCAAAAAATTATATTTTTTCAAAAAATATATGATATAAAATTATTTTTTCTTGAAAATAATTTATATTTTTTTACAAAATATTATAATAGTGAAAAATAAATTAGAAAAATAACATTATAAAAATTGTTTTTATAAAACTCGACACTTGGGTATAAAATGTGATTATGTGGAATTGGGAAGGAACACACAACCTAATGTGGAAATTTTCCAAAAAAATATTCAAAAACTTGTTAAATGTAATTTATAATGGTTTATATGTATCATTTCATTCAATATGATGTAATTATTTTCAAAATGATGGATTTTATAATTTTATGGATAAATCCATGTATCTTCAAGGGATGATATATTTTGAAATTAAATATTGAATTTAAATTGTTATGTATTTTCAATGGAATTGAAAATTATTTTTTATGGTTATATAACATAAAAAAATAGTCTCATATATTTCTATATTTTTTTATCAATTCATTGATATAAAGGGAATTTTTTTCAAAATAATTTTTTAAAAGTGATTTTAATTTTTAATATTTTTGAAATTTATTTCATAAGGTTATATTTTTTAAAATAATATAATTATATTTTTGATGTGTATTTATCCATTGATTTATATTTGATATAAAATATTTTTTTTCGAAATTTGGATGTAAATAATTATTATCAATATTATTTTCACTTGTTTTTATAAACCCGTTACTGGGTAATTTTAGTCTCATCATAAATTTTTTTCCATACTCTCACTATAAGATTCATTAGAGATAGCCTTTGTTAAGGAGATATCACTAGTGATGTGAAATAAAATTTTTCTAGATTATTCAGATAAAACACTAATTTATTGTAGTTGTGTAACTCTTCCAATGAAAAGGTAGACCTGAAAAGATATTAGTTATTGTAAATGAAAATATTATCTTTTAGTTACCTTTAACAAAAAAAATAGTATGTTTTTTACTATATCTTGGAGTGTGAGTATTGGACTCTTAGAGCTGGTATCAGTAAAATGGCTTAGAAAACTTTGTATATAATGAATATTTTCTTGATAATAATTTATGATGTAATTTTTTTATTTTGGTTCCTAAAATAATTTCTAGAAAAATCTGATGTATATAGCCCTCTTAAAAATATTAGTTTTCCGAATTATGAATATGGAACCTCATAATTTCTTATGGTTTAATGAAAAAATTATGAATGAAATATTCTTTTAAGGGGGTTGAATTAAAAAAATGGTTTTCAAATATATAAAATTCATTTGAGAAATAATATGATTATAAAAAAATTATATTTTATAATTTTGTACTGAAAATTGTTATTTTATTTATCATGAAAATTAATGTTTGAATATATATGTGTGTGTTTTTTTAAAATATAATTTTTGGAATAAAAATATTTTATATTTTAAATTTGAATGAAAATATACAAAAGTAATTTTAAATGAATTTACCATTATTTGAAGAATAAGGTTGAAAAAATTAAAATTAGATAATTTTCCTTGAAATGTGATATACTTTTTATGCTTTCTGAAAATAGTTATTTATGATAATACATAAAAAATTTAAAATCTGATTTTAGATATATTTGTTTAGTATGTTCTAGTAAATAAATAAGAATATTTATGTTTATATTTATATAGAATATGTTAATTTGTATATATATATATTTGTGTGTGTTTGGTAAACTGATATAATAACAACGTACATATATACACACATATCTGTGTTTTTATATATATATGAGTAATGGAGAATAATATTTAATATTGCATTCATAAAATGATATTTACTATATATATACATTCACATTAAAAATTTTCATATATATATATATATATATATACAGTTATATTTTTAATATATATATATGAACACACATATTTAAGGTTTTGATTATATATGAATATAATATATATATATTGGGAAAATGAGAAGCGATAATTAAAATAAAATAAAAAATGAAAATAAATGTGGAGTGGCATTTGGTATGTTTTTTATGGAACCAAAAAATAATATATATCATGTGTGGTGCATGATTGGGGTATATATAAATAATATTAAATTAAAAAAGTGAAATGGTTGAGTGTGAGGGGGGTACCGTAAAGAACTTATGTGTGTATATATTATATTTATATGTACATTGAAAAATATATACATATTATATATATGTTAAAATACATGTGAAAACATTTTATATATATATATATATATATATATATATATATATATATCTGTGTGTGATGGTTTCTGACATGTTTAGGAACAAAAGCGGGAAATTATATGTTATATATATATACAGTCTTATACACATTGTAATATATACATATATATGTGTCAAAATTATATGTTATACATATTTATATGTTATATGAATTATATGAAAATATATATGTTATATATATATATATGATATACATCTTATATTTTTTATATACACACAACATGATAAATATTGTTCCTTAATTGCTAAAGAATAAAAAAAGAAAGCAAAGGGAAAAACAATATGAAAATAATATCAATTTTTAATTGGAAAGGAATATGTATGGAAAAATCCACCACTATTTGGATGTCTTTTAAAATAGTGTTTAAAATAAATAAATAAAGAATTTATTTTTTTTAAAAAAATTTGGGGCTTATAAATAGGATTCATTCCCATAAGTATTGAATCCAACTACAACCTGTCAGACTCCCAAATAAAAATATGTGAGTTTCATAGGTTTTAGGGATTGTGTGAGTGTGATTTGAGTCTTTGGGGAAGGAGGTTAAATTTTTTTCAAATGGGTAAGTCCAAAAAATTACAGTTACCAGTTCTAGGTAAGGATATATTATATTTTCAAACTATATGATTGTTTAGGAATTTTATTTTTTAGTGAATTATATATAATTATATATTAAAAATCACTAATTAAAATATCAATGTTATTTTAAATGAATTAATTTTTTCCAATAAATTATTTATTTTATAAAAAAAATTATGCTAGCGATATATATTTTGAAAGTTATATTTTTATAGGGGTTTTTTCATTTTATAATATACTATTTTATATTTAAAACCCATGTTTAATATTGTAACCTTTGTTATATAGTTGGTTTAATAATCACAACTCATGCCTACTTACAAATCCAGATGATTCACTTATTTTCTGTCAATTAATGACAATTGTTGACAATGAATATTTATATGTGAACAAATTATGTCAAATTTCAATGAGTCAGTAAATTATGGATATTTTTGTTTCAATATATTTAAAAGTGTATATTTATATAAAATTTTGAATTTTACTTAATCTCGTATTCTTTTGTACAACACAGACACTATGTAAGTCTTTCAGAGTCCCTGACAGTGATAGTTCAAAGGATTCACCTTTGGATGAATCACCTATGAGGACTCACAAATCAATGAACTCACCGATTGAAGGATTCACCAATGGATGAAGTTACTGATCGAATAAGACACTGATGAAGGACTTCATGATAGAAAAAACAACTGACTGAGGGAAAAGTCACTGATGATCTGTCACACCAATAGTTCAAGTGACTCACTATTGGACGACTCACCGATGGGTGACACACCGATTTATGAGTCACCGATGGGTGACAAAATGATAGTTCAAACTGAGTCACTAATGATCACTCACTAATGCTAGAATAAACTGATAGGACAAACAACTCACTGATACCCAGACTCACCGATACTGATGGAAAGGACTCGCCGATACCGAGAGTCACTGATGCAGACAAATGGATGATGCTGAAAAACTGATGATGCCAGACTGATCCCAAAGAGTAACCAATTATTAAGACTCACCGATTGTCATAAAAAATGTTTCTGATTTATTAATCCAAATAGATATCTAACAAGAATATTTAGACAAATTAATGTTTCTTACATTATTTAATTACGTCTATAGGAAATTTAGTAGATAATATGATGTACATGCACCTGGGGAGATCTTCATGTCTACTAGATATCTATGTATAAATGGATTATAAGCTATATCATATAGATATAAACATACAATAGAATCCTAAAAATAAGAACCTGCAACTCCTAAGCTTACATAAAAATCCCAAGAACTCGAAAGAAAGAATATACAGGGTGATCAAGAAGTGAAGAAAAACCCGCTGAGCTTATCAGAACATCATTCCCACAAAAGCAGAATATATCACTCCTAGAAGACATACCCTAGAGACAATGATACTATGTTTTTGAGAAAACATCCAAGGGGGGACTTGAACATTTTTTCCACAACATTAAATGAGTCCAGAGCTTCACTGTATACCACACAGTTATTTATAAACCCAGTTCTACATCTGTAGTGATGTTGTGTTCTTTTATTGACATATTTGAGCATTGTGTGTATCTGTCTTTCAAACACACACACACACACACTGAATCCAATGAGTCACTAGAAGACACCTTATATCCTCAAACTCAATCTCTATTTATTATTTTTCTCTAGTATAGAATAGTGTAAGAGGTCTACTATGGAATGTTTGTTGTTTTTCCCACAAATAACTATGGTAGTGGTCAAGTGTGACCTTGACAGACATGTTTTCTATTGTGAACCCCAATCCATGATGTATAACAAATTGTTTATTAATTTAAATAGCTTGGTGGAAGGAGATCACCAAGTTGAGAGGACTAAGTCTCATCTTGAAATTGAACCTCTTATTTATATCTGCTATGTTTTTATCTTTTAGTTTTATTTTATTTTTTACTAATAATTCATAAAACTAAATTGAACTTTGATATTTAGTTTATCATGTGTTTATATTTGTTTTGAACTAGTAGGTCAGTTTCTAAAGTTGTATTAATCTTTATGTTAGTATTGTTATGAAATAATAAATCTTTTGAGAAATTAATTGAATATATAACACTCTTATAAATTCACTACAAACTGACTCAGAATATATTCTTAATTGGGAAATTTTTTCAAGTAACCTATTTTAACTGATGTTTTTATAGATACTCAATTCACCCCCCTCTTGAGTACTCTACTTTGATTGACATTTGGTATCAGATTAATTTTGAAATATTTTAGTTTTTAATGATTTTTAAAATCATTTTCAACTATGATTTTAGTTGGATTCCAAATATCATAAATTTTTTGTTATTTATAAATATTTATCTCTTTAAAATATTTTCAAAATAAATATTATGGATAATAGATCGGAAAGTGCTGCTACCAACAGACCGCCATTTTTAATGGAAAAAATAAACTAATAGGAAGTTTAAAATTTAAATACATCTAGAAAGCGTTAAATTTGAAATCTAATCTGCTATTGAAAGTAAATATATAATCCCTGAAACTATTATAAATACATTGGATGAACCTACCAAGGCTTCCTAGAATAATAATTGTAAAGAAATGAAGGCTCTATACTATGCACTAGGAGATGAAGAGTTTAATCACATTCTTTCTTGTAAAACTACCCATGAGATTTTCAATACATTGTTTGTTTCCCATGAGGTAACATCAAATATTATTGAAATTAGATTAAACACTTATACAATTAAATATAAAAGATTTTGAATGAATCTTGGGGAATCTATTTCTGATATGTATCTCAGGTTCAATGAAATTTGGAATACCATGATTTCTTTAGGAAGAGTTGTCATAATAAAGGAATATATCATGAGGATTCTTTGATGCTTTTTAGAGAGATGGCGAGGGATATCTATATTCACAGGAGAATCATGCAATATTGATAAGATGACAGGGAAGGATTTGATTGGAAAATTAATAATGTATGAAGAGGAACTTAAAGTTAATAATGAATAGGATGAACCAAAAAATAAGATTTGTATCCTTTAATACTCCCACTTCCAAGAGTATAGACGAAGAGAAAGTCCATGAAGATGTGGAGAGCACAGGTAGTGAAGAATCATCTTCAAAAAGTGATGAGGATGTGGCCAAGCTAGGTAGGAGATTTAGAAAATTGTATAGAAAGAAAAATTTCTTCAAGAGACCAAACATTAAAAGAAATTATGATAATAAGGTAATCTTGAAAAAAGGATTGGAAGAGAAATTATTAATAATAAGAAAAAATTTTCTGTGAAAGAAAGAGGATAGGACATGTCAAAGTTGATTGTCAAAAGATAAAATTCAAAACATTTTATGAGAACAGGGATCGAAAATATAAGAAAGCTATGAAGGCCACATGCATTGACTCTGTGGATAGATCCAGCTAATATTCTCCTTCTCATGATGGGAAAGAAGATATGACAAATACATGTTTTAAAACAAACACGTCTGAGGTAAACAACCTATAGAGTTTCTGCTGAAAAAAATAGTACATGGACATTGGATGTTCAAGACACATCACTGGGGACTACTCAATCTTCAAGGGTCTTGTCAATATTGATGCAGGTCATGTCACATTTGGTGACAATGGGAGAGGAAACATCATCGTCTTAGGCCAGATTGGTAACCCTAACTCTATTTCAATTTCCAAAGTACTCTATATTGATGGATTAAAGTATAACATTATTAGCATATGCCAACTGTGTGATGATGGATTTAATGTCAAATTTAAAAATGATTCATGATATGTTTTTTATGATAATAATAACATGGAGTTTTTTGCTCTTATAAAAGATAATGGATAGGCTATAAACATAGACACACTAGCACCACAAAATGTTTCTTGTCTAAGTGCCTTTCACAATGTGTCTGGGATCTAACACTGAATAGAAGGACACCATAATGTACACTCCCTTAATAGGATGACCAAAAAAATATTAATTAAAGACCTATCAAAATTAGAGTTTCCAGATAATAGTGTGTGAAATTCAAGTCAAAAAAAAAGAAAAAAAATATCTATCAAACCGAATAATGAAGTTACGACTTCTCAACCTATCAAGTTGGTTCACATGGATTTGTTTGGACCATCTATAGTTTCAATTTTTAATGGGAGGCAATATATTCATGTTCTTGTTGATGACTTCTCTAGGTATATTTAGACCTATTTCTACGCTCACAAATGTGAATCTCTCTCTCATTTTACCAAGTATGCTAGGACTATAGAAAATATTTGTGGACTCAAAATTAAATCATTATGTTTTTCCCATGGCCATGAGTTTGAAAATCAAGACATTGAATCTTTTTTCTCACAAAATGGCTATAGGAATAACTTATCTACCCCTAGGACGCCTCAATAGAATGGTGTAGTATAAAAATGAAATAGAACATCACAAGAGATTTCCATAACTATGCTCCATGAATATGACCTACCAATTTATGTTTCAGATAAATCTATTAATGCATCTTGTTACATAATAAATAGAGTCTTAATTATAACTATTCTAAAGAAAACATCTTATGTGTTGTGGAATAATAGGAAACCCAAAGTAAATTATTTTATAGAGTTTGGATGTAAACATTATATTTTTAATGTTGGATCGGATTACACAAAATATATAGAAGAGGGGGGTGAATTGTGTCTTCTCAAAAATCTTTGCTTGATTGTGTTCTACCTTTTAACATTAATCTGATAAAATGATGCAGCAGAAAATTAAATATCAGAAACACAAGATGTATAGTGGTACTGGTAATGGAAGGACCATAGTCCACTCCACCAATGCTCTACTCCACGAGCTTGGTGATTTTCACTATCTGGTCCTCGTTCCAACAGAGAGGTACACAACAGAGTACAGGCAGTTGACACCTTTATAATCCAAGGCAAAACAAAGCCTTCTGGTTCAAACATGAACCTACTCAGCTTAGTATGAGAAGCTGGTTACTCAAGATAAATATAATTCTAGAAAGAACATTTCTAGTTGATCTTCACAATTGCAACAGAATGAAATTGACAGCAGATGGATCGTCGTCTCTAAAAATAATGATTTTCAAGTCGAAGCAGTTCTGAGTTGATCTGGTTGTAGTAGTTATAAGATATAATTCACAACTTCAGATGTAGTAGATCCAAATTAAATATTTGATGTATAAAAAGAGAATATTCTATATAGTTCTTTCATCTTAAATAAACAGAGCTTTGACGCTCCTTTTAAATCAACAAATCGGTGTGATTTTTGCAGTCTCTGTTTTCCACTTTTTTGAATAATAGATTGATCACCACTCACCTGTGCCTGGTGCTTCAGAGAAAAAATATATAATAAATCCGAGCATATCCTTTGCACATTTAGATCCATAAAAGTCTCCTTTTGATTCACGATATTAAAAAAATTTAATTTACAGTGTAGTCGTAACTTCCTTAAAGACTCGGCATAAAAAGCTCCTTTTAATTCGATCATTAATCCATTGATAAAACGGATTTGAATCGGTCAAAGTTTTATTTTGAAATCGACTTTAAATCCGGCTTGAAATCCACCTAACAACCAGCTTGCTGACTATTGCATAAAAATATCGTCTTTTAAACTTTCCGATGCCAAATGTAAGATTGATGATGTGGCCTCTAAACATAGGGTTGACAACGTAAGGTTGAACATAAACGTAGTGTTCATGTTACATTCTTGAAACATAAGGTTGATCATAAACATAGGGTTGATCATCCATACTTTTTCTTCAACTCTCAAATGTATGGTAAAAGATACATACTTTTACTTGATCCATACTTTTCCAAAAATGTATGGTTGTTTACAAAAGTAAGGTTGATGAACCATACTCTTGAGAAAAAAATTTAACGTTTAGTACTTACGTACGGTTGTCTTTCCATACTTTATTGATAACCCAAACGTAAGTTTCCTTCCTAACGTAAGGTTCTTCTTCCATACTTGTCTGATAACGTATGGTTGATTAACCATACTTTTCTCTTATCTCAAAAAGTATACACGCTTTTCATCCTTATGCTATGTTTATCCATGTAGGGTATGAACAGTGATTCTAGAACATGCTAAAGCAGATTCCAAATAAGTAGATCATGAACAATATTTCTAGAATGTGATAAATAAGAATACATTAATGATAAATTCCCATAATTTAAAGAGTAAAATAAATTATTAAATTCCTACAAAATACTAAATAAAATCATTAGAAAATAATTAAGGGTATTTGTGAACATCAAAATTATCATAAAGAGATAGAGTATTATTTTCAATAATCTCCCCCTTTAAATAAAATTACTATGTATTGTTGAAAACAAAACTTTTCTCAAAAATCTCCCCATTTTTTATGATCACAAAACCCATAAAATAATAAGGCTAATTAAATGAAATTATATTTCAAAATTAGTTACATAAAGTTTTAGAATTTTTAGAGGATAAAACAGTATTTAATTTTTACAAAATCATTTCAATAAATAAAAATTTCTCCCCCTTCATGAAAATAAAATAATTTTTCTTTACAAAGAAAAGTTTCTAGTTTTATCCAAATTTTTCTCTCTGAATAAAAAGAAAAAGAAAATTTCACTTAATAATAAATGACTGTTAATAACCTAAAATAGTTTTCTGTATAAGTATAAATCTGTATAAATCCAAAACATTAAATATACAGATAATCATTTAAATATGGTTTTTAAAATAAAATGTTGTGTTTATCCAAATTTCTCCCCCTTTTGTGATATAAAAAAGAATGATAAATCATGGATTTTAACACATTTAATGTTGCACTGAACTGTAGGTAAATTTTATTATTAACTATTTATTAATAATTATATTTGCAGTACTGGCTTATTAAAATAAAGACAGTAAAATAAATAGAAAGAAAGAAACAGATTTTCATTAAAAATAAAAAATATATACAAGTATGATAAACACATGAATCAAGGTTTGGGCAAGATATTCAATAGGTTATATCTCCTCTGGATTGCAGACTTGATTTCTGTAAACTGTTCCCTGAGTCTCTTCATCATCCCATCATCATGTTTGATAATGAGCTCTCTGTTCTCCTGAGTCATATGAATATCCTTGATTAAATTGATCCTAAAAAACTCATGCATCCTTTTCTATTTTTCTATAAACACTGACAGCTTCTCTGACATCCGATTTAATAGTGTTCTAATTGGTGTCCCACTATATGTCAGTTGATCCACTAAAAATTTCTGATTGTCCAGCAACACTAATAATAGAGCACTGTTACATCGAATATCTTGAAACCTGTCATTCATGTTGCTCATCGTGGTTGTGATAACTTGAAATCTTATGATTAAATTAGGTTAAGTACCTGATCTGCTAATAACACTATTTGAAACTGATGCAAATTGGTTCTCCATAAAATATTTTAGACTTGATAAATCTATCTTCATAACCATTTCATATTTCAACTTGACAACTACATTTAGCATATCCTCTTTAAACATTTCAACTTCATTCCTTGAGACTGTACTCTCCTTCATCTTTTGAAATCTTAATTGTTATAAGTCTAAGTAATTTCTCAAAGTGATATTCTCAGATTCCAACTGAGAAACCTTTTTGTACAATTCTTCAACTTCTTTCCTCTTTGAATCATAGGCACCATGTGCTTGATTCGCATTCTCAGGTTCTGGATGATGTTGTAGTACCAAAGGTAATGATTCAACATCAGATTATTCTTTCTCCTTGTCCTGAGTAGGGTGGTCCACATATTTTTCCTCAGAGTCCTTTCCAGACTCTTCCATAGAAAAATCCACTTTAAGTACCTCTATTGGAGCATTATAAATATGTTCATCACAAACATCAGCATCTTTGTCTTCCACTAGAATTTCGAGAACAATATTTTCAGGAGTTTCATGACGTCTGGACACTTCCTCACTAGGATATCCCTCTTTATCTTGTTCCTATTGAAGTGTAACTTCAACATCATCTACAATCTGTTTCAGAGTCTCCCTTTGAGATTCTTCTTTAACTCATTATCCCTCTAATGGTGCTATCCTTTCACTAACATCTTCCATGGTATTATCAATAGAAGCTTCTATTACAAAAGTATAAGAAAATAAAGCTTTTGTTGTTTCCAATGAAGTGGAAGTAATTTCCTCATTAACAGGACTAGTTCTTCAAGATTGAAGTCCCTCATGACTTCTTTCTTGCTCAGCATCTTCCACTTCAAATCGGATCCTTCTTGCTACATTGCTGACTCTTGATTCAGTTTGTCCCTCCTTGGACTTAGCAGGTTGATCCTGAGCACTCTTTGAGTCATCCTCAGCTCCTACTAGCAAAATTTTTCCTTTAATGGTGCTCCAGAAATATACAATCTTCCTTAAAGTTCCATCATTAAACACATTACTGTGATGATAGTGTATGCGGGCATCCAATAATCTCACCAAGTCCTTCTTAAGCAACAGCTTGGAAATGAATCGACCAAAAGGATACAAGTTCATCCAGGCATCACTTTGAAAACAGTAATTGAGGTACCTTACCATGTACCTTGGGAAGTTTAATTTGATATCACTTAACAGAAGATATATTATATACATATTAGGATATAATATTTTTTCCATTTCAGACATCCTTGGTGCAATCCCTATTTTCACAAATCTGACCAAAATTTTCTGATCAGGCTCCAAATCCTTGATAAAAATTTTCTTTATAGTATTAGTAACAAAAGGAAATGACTTTATATCCTCGGATTTATGCACAAAATATCCAATATTTTTCAAATAGAAATGAAAAACTCCCTAATGAGGGAACTTGAGAATCTGACCAATTTCTACTAATGAGATTGAGAAATCCCTATCCTCTATCTTAGCCATCATACTGTCTTTGGCATCTCCCAGACTAAACTGTACAGATTTGAAGAAGTATCTATGTTCTACCTCATACATAAATTCCATATTTTCACTATTGAACATCTGTTCATGGTTCTGAAATGACAACGCTTCTTTCAACAGTAGATTTTTCTAAAATAACCAGTTGAGATCTATTATCTTTCCCTGTAAGATTTTTATTCCTTAGGAGCATTTTCTCTTTGCATTTCTTGTCTCAGCTTCACTGGATCATTTAGTCCTTACCATATCTACGAGAATCTGTGAAGGTTTAAAGCTTAGGGTTTCATATGTACGAAGATTAGTGTTCACGAGCAGAGGTTCGGTTTGCGGGTTCAAAAAGGTTTTGATAGAAATGAAATGGTTTAGAAGTCGAAAGGGTTTAAGAAAACCTTGATTCCCATGTTTTTAAAAATAATTACACATATTTAAAAATAAATAAAATAGATTATGTGGGGAAAAGAAACTTATTCTGTTTGAAAAACAAAAATAGAAAAAAAAATTAAGCAGAATTAAAATAAATAACTAGGATTGTAAAATAAAATTTTATTTAAAATCAAATAAACCCAGATCTCCATTAATAAAATCAAACCTTGCAGTGGGAAGTGGTTTAGTAAAAATATCTGCTAATTGAATTTATGTATTTATAAATTCTAAAAATATATCCTTTTTAATAACATGATCTCTTAAAAAGTTATTCCTTATATCAATGTGCTTAGTTCTAGAATGACTAATAGGAGTTTTTTTGAAATATTAATTGCACTTGTATTATCAAATAAAATAGTTTTATTATTAAAATTCAATCCAAAGTCCATAAGAGTGTTTTTGTTCCACAACACTTGTGAGCAGCAACTGCCAGCAGAAAGATATTCTTCCTTGGCTGTTGACAGGGCAACTGAATGTTGTTTCTTACTAGACCATGACACTAAATACTTTCCTTAAAAGTGAAATATTACTGTTGTGATTTTTCTATCTAATCTAAAACTTCCAAAGTCAGCATCTGAATATGAAATCAAATTGAAATCATATGTTTTAGGAGAAATAAGAGATTCAAAAATAGTTCCCTTTAAATATCTACAAATTCTTTTAACAACAGTTAGATGAGATTCTTTAGGATTTGATTGAAATCTTGCACAAAGAAATACAAAATACATTATATCTGGCCTGCTAGTTGTAAGATATAATAAAATACTAATCATACCTCTATATAACTTATTGTTAACTGATTTTCTAGTTTTATCCAAATCAAGTTTTATATTAGTACACATAGTAGTTGTATATGTCTTTCTGTTTTCAAGTAAAAATTTCTTCAACAAATCAGTAATGTATTTTCTTTGATTCATAACATTTCCAAAATCTTTTCGATAAATTTTAAGTCCTAAAAAGAAATTTAGTTCTCCCATCATACTCATTTCAAATTCTTTTTGCATTAACTTTGAAAAATCATGACAAAGGGTTTTATTAGTTGATCCAAAAATTACATCATCAACATAAATTTGAACCAATAAAATATTATTTTTCACAGTTTTCTTAAAGAGTGTTGGGACTTCCATTCCAACAGTAAAATCATTTTTCAATAGAAAATAACTTAATCTTTCATACCAAGCTCTTGGTGCTTGTTTAAGGCCATAAATAGCTTTAGTATGTTTAAAAACAGAATCAGGTTTTTCAGAGTTTTCAAAACTAGGAGGTTGCTCAACATAAACTTCCTCCATTAAATAACCATTTAAAAAGGCAGATTTAACATCCATCTGAAAGAATTTAAAGTTTCTATGAGACGCATCGGATAATAGGATTATAATGGCTTCTAGTTTAGCTATTGGTGAAAAGGTCTCATCATAATCTATACCTTCTACTTTATTATATCCTTTAGCTACTAATCTTGCTTTATTTCAAGTTATTATGCCTTGGACATCCTGTTTATTTCTAAAGACCCATTTGGTTCCTATTACTGGATAATTTTTATGTATTTCCACTAATTCACAAACTTCATTTCTTTTAAACTGTTTTAATTCATCTTTCATTGATATTACCTAGATTTCATCATCTAACGCTTCTTCTATAGTCTTGGGTTCTTGTTGGGATAAGAAGGAAGATAATTCCACTAGGTTTCCTAAGTTTCTTCTAGTTTGAATACCAGTTTCTAAGTCACCTATCACTGTTTCTAAAGGGTGATTCTTTAGGGTTCTAGACTGTCTAGGAAATACATTTAAAGGTTCTTCTGTATTATGTTCTTATGAACTGGAATGAATTTCTTTTATATCATTTTCAAAATCATTCTTTAAGTTCTCAAGTCCCATGTTATCATTAGAGTCAGATTCATCCATTTGATTTGTCCTTTTCTCAAAGGGATCAGATTCATCAAATTTCACATGAATTGATTCTTCAACAATCCTTGACTTTTTATTATAGACTCTATAAGCTTTTTTGGTAGCAGAGTATCCTATGAAAATACCTTCATCAGGTTTTGGATCGAACTTACCAAGATTATATTTAGTGTTCACGATGTAGACCTTGCATCCAAAAACATTAAAGTAATTTACTTTAGGTTTTCTGTTATTCCATAGTTCATACAATGTCTTTTTCAAAATAGGTCTAATTAAAACTCCATTAATTATATTGCAAGCTGTATTTATAGCTTCTGCATAAAAATATATAGGTAGGCTATATTCAGTTAACATAGTTCTATCCATTTCTTGAATTGTTCTATTTCTTCTCTCTATAATCCCATTCTGTTGAGGTGTTCTTGGTTCAGTGAAGGTATTATTAATACCCATGTTTGAGTAAAAGGAATATAATTATTTATTCTCAAATTCTCCACCATGATCACTTCTCACTGAAATTATATTAAAACCTTTTTCATTTTGAACAGATTTACAGAAACGTTCAAATAAAGTAAAAGAATAATTTTTAAATTTTAAAAAGAAAATCCAAGTAAATATAGAATAATCATCAACTAATACATAAACATATAATTTACCAGCTAATCCTGATACTCTAGAAGGTCCAAAAAATCCATATGGATAAGTTCTAGAGTTTTTGTTGGAGCAACTTCATTAACAGATTTGAATGATGATTTGTGTTTCTTGCCAAGTTGGCATGCATCACATAATCTATCACTTTCAAATTTGAGACTAGGCAAATTAGAAACTATATGTTTCTTAGATAACGTATTTAAAACATATATATTACAATGTCCAAGTCTCCTATGCCAGATCCAAGATCCAGTCATTTTAGCAGTTAATCAATTTACCTGTTGTTTACACAAGGAATTTAAATCCATGGTATACACATTATTAGTTCTTGGTGATCTAAATTTAAGAGATATATTTTTTAAAACAGAACAGAAATTGTTAGAAAAATCAATAGTATATCCATCATCACAAAATTGAGAGATACTTATCAGGTTGTGTTTTAATCCTTGTACATAAATAACTTTGTTTATTGAGACTGTTTTTGGATCTCCAACAGTTCCAATGCCAATGATTTTTCTTTGGTATTTTCACCAAATGTGACAAGTCCTCCTTCATTTTGAGTGAGTGAACAAAAATTCAATGAGTTTCCACTCATATGTCTTGAGAAGCCACTTTCCATGTACCATATATATTTTCTACTCTGGTGGCCTGGTACCTGCAAAGACATTCAAATAAATTGCTTTGGTACCCATATTCTCATAGATTTCTGCCATGAAACACATGTTTGATTTTAGATTGACTTATCATTTCTCTAAGCATGATTCAAGAGTGCTAATGGATTCCTCATATACACTCCATGTGTCTTTCATATCTTTCTTGTCTTTTTGCTCATAGTCATTTCTTTTGAATAATTTCTTCTTCTTTTCATCTTTAAATTGTGTGAAATCTAGTCTGATATGCCCCATCTTCTTTCATTCATAGCATCTTACTTCCTTATCATCTCTCTTAAAGAATTTTTTGAGGTATCTTTTCTTGCTGTAGAATTTTCTAAATTTTCTGTCTAGTTGAGCTAGTTCTTTATCTGATTTTGATGAGTCAGAGCTCTCTGATTTACCTTTGACTTCTTTTTTCTTCATATTTCTATTCCTTTGTTGTGAAGTTACCTTCAAGGAAGTATCTTCTATTTTGATAAGCACTTTATGTTCATTAGCTTCATCTTCTATCTCAACATCATACATAATTAATGTTCCAATTAGTTCTCTCAGGGTAAAATCTTTGATAGGTTTCGATTGTCTAATTGCTGCAGAGATTCCATTCCATTTTGTAGGCAGTACTCTCAACACTTTTAAAGCATGATTATCTTGTTTAATGGGATCTCCCAATGTAGTTATGTTATTGAAAATCTCTGTCAATCTTCGATTCATTTGAGTAATACTCTCACCTTAAACCATTCGGAATGTATCAAATTTAAGCTTACAGTTGCATATCTCATTTCCCTGATATTTTTAGTTCCTTTGTAAGCAACAGAAATACTTTTCCACATTTCATATGTTGTTGGGCATTAAGATACTTTGTTAAACTCATCAGGTCATAGACCACATATAATTACATTAATTTCCTTTGAATTCATATCATATTCTTCTTCAGTAGTTGTACTCCATGTTTCAGGTTTTTATGGTATATCATATGGAGTTAGAATCTTAGAATTGACTCTGTATCCAAGATTTTTCAGATAGATGATCATTCGATACTTCCATCATCCATAGTTTTCTCCATTTAAGTACGGTGCTCTGACCATAGAAATTCCCTCTCTTGTATCAGTCATCTTGATCTATGGATAATCACTTTCATCTTGTTAAAGCTTTGTCAGAAATCTCAACCTCTAATACCAATTGTTGGATCAGATTACAACAATTATACACAAAGGGGGGGGGGGTGAATTGTGTCTTCTCCAAAATCGTTGCGTGATTGTGCTCTGCCTTTTAACTTTAATCAGATAAAATGATGAAGTGGAAATTTAAATAGTAGAAACACAAGATGTATAGTGGTTTGGGGAACAGAAGGCCCCTAGTCCACTCCACCAATGCTCTACTCCACGAGCTTGGTGATTTTCACTATCTAGTCCACGTTTCAACAGACCGGTTCACAACTGCGTACAGGTAGTTGAAACCTTTACAATAAATGGTAAAGCAAATCCTTCTAGTTCAAACACGAACCTACTCATCTTAGTATGAGAAGCTGGTTACTCAAGAATTTTAGAAAGAACTTTTCTAGTTGATATTCACAATTACAATAGAATGCAATTGACAGCAGATGGATCGTCATCTCTAAAAATATTGATTTTCAAGTCGAAGTAGTTCGGAGTAGATCCGGTTGCAGTAGTTATAGAGATATAATTCACAACTTCAATAGTAGTAGATCCACATTAGATATTTTATGTAGAGAAAGTGAATCTTCTATCGAGTTCCTTCTTCTTAAATAAACAGAGATTTGATGCTCCTTTTGAATCAGCAAATCAGTGGGATTTTTGCAGTCTCTGTTTTTCAACTTTTTGAATAATAGATTGATCACCACTCACCTGTGCATGTTGTTTTAGAGAAAACATATATAATAAATCTGATCATATCCTTTTCACATTTAGATCCATAAAAGTCACCTTTTGATTCGCGATATTCAAAAATTTGAATTTAAAGAGTAGCTGTAACTTCCCTAAAGACTCGTCATAAAAAGCTCCTTTTAATTTGATCTTTAATCCATTGATAAAACGGCTTTGAATCGGTCAAAGTATTATTTTAAAATCAACTTTAAATCCGTCTTGAAATCCTCCTAACAATCAGCTTGCTGACCGTTACATAAAAATATCATCTTTCAAACTTTCTTACACCAAACTTAAGATTGATGACGTGGCCTCCAAACGTAGGATTGACAACGTAAGGTTGAACATAAATGTAGGGTTGATGTTACTTTCTTCAAACATAAGGTAGATCATAAACGTAGGGTTGATAATCCATAATTTTTCTTAAGCTCTGAAACCTATGGTAAAAGATCCATACTTCTACTTGATCCATACTTTTCCAAGAACATATGGTTATTTACAAAAGTAAGGTTGATGAACCATACTTTTGAGAAACAAACGTAACATTTAGTACTTACATACGGTTCTCGTTCCATACTTTGTTGATAACCCAAACGTAAGGTTCCTTCCTAGTGTAAGGTTCTTCTTACATACTTTGCTGATAACCTATGGTTGATTAACCATACTTTTATCTTATCACAAAAAGCATACACACTTTTCATCATTACGCTACGTTTATCCATGTAGGGTATGAAAAATGATTCTAGAACATGCTAAAGTAGATTCCAAATAAGTAGCGCATGAACAGTGCTTCTCAAACACGCTAAATACGAATACTTTAATGATAAATTCCCATAATTTCAAGAGTAAAATAAATTAATAAATTCCTGCAAAATACTAAATAAAATCATTAGAAAATAATTAAGGGTATTTGTGAGCATCAAAATTATCATAAAGAGACAGAGTGTTATTTTCAATAATCTCCCCCTTTAAATAACATTATTTTGTATTATTGAAAACAATACTTTTATCAACACTTAACACTAATGATAATCTAGATAAGGTTTCCTTCAAGAGTGGTGAGTGAATATTCCTCAGATATTCTACATCAAGAAAATCTTATAGAGCCTTTAATAAGAAAACCAAATGTATGGAAGAATCTGTATATCTCATGTTTTATGAAGAAGATCCACATGAACCAAAGACATATCCAGGAAATCATGAAGATTATATATCAAATATGGATATTAATGCTAATCCCTCTAAAAATCCTAAAAAGGAATCAGTAAAAACATCCAATTCTGAAAATTTTCCAGAATCTAGCCATAATGAATAGTAACTAAATGATGAACCTAGAAAAAACTAGCCCTACATTTACCTGACCAACTATGACCCTTAAAAACCATCCCTTTTATGCTATAGTAATAAATATAGAAAAAGCAACACAAAATAGAGCTTCTTTGATGAATCAGGTTGAACATCCAGCATTATTGTCCTAAGTGGAACCTAAAAATATCAATGATGCGATCATTGAAGAATTTTGTTTGATGGATTTGAAATAAGTGCTTAATTAGTTTGAGGGAAATAATATTTGGAATATTTTTTATAGACCAAAAGATACCATAACCATAGGAACTAAATGGGTGTTTAGGAATAAAGAGGATGATTCTAGAAATATAAATTAGAAACAATGTGAGATCGGTTACACAAGGCTATAATCAAGAATAAGGAATTGATTATGAACATACCCTTTCACCAGTATCTAGACTTGAAGCCATTATAATCTTACTTTCCTATGAAAAACACATAGATTTCAAAAAATATCAAATAGAGGTTAAAAGTGAATTCCTAAATGGCTATATAATTGAGTGTGTTTTTTTGAACAACCCCCATTTTTTATAAATCCGCATTTTCCAATCCATGTTTTCAAATTAACAAAAGATTTATATGGTTTGAAACAAGCTCGAAGAGCTTGGTATGAAAGGCTTATTAACTTTCTTATTTTCTAGTGTTTTACAATAGGAGTTTCTAATTCTATTTTGATTATAAAAAAATTTATAAATATGTTTTAATAACTGAAATATATGTTGACTAAATTATTTTTGGTCTTCTAAAAATTAATTATGTTATGAATTTACAAAAATTATGTAAAGTGAATTTGAAATGAGTTTGGTGGCTGAAATTAAATATTTTATTATATTTAAAATATTATAAAACAAAAATGGTATAATTATAAATTAGAGTGAATATAATAATGACCTTTTATAAAGATATAGATTTGAAATCATTAAGAGTAGTGAAACCCCAATGAGTTATACAAGTAAGTTCAATCTTGCTGAAAATGGGAAATCTGTTGATCAAACTACTTACATCGGAATGATTCAGAGTTTGTTGTAAATAACTTCTACTAGGACATAAATTATGTTTACTATGTTTATGTGTGGAATATTTCATGAAAACCCAAAAGATTCACATTTAAATGATGTCAAAAGAGTTTTCAAATACCTCAAATATACAACTAATTTAGGATTGTTCTATTGAAGAGGAAAACATTTTGATTTGGTTAGATATTCTGATGCTGTATTTGGTGGATGTAAGTTAGATTAAAATATAACCTATGGAACATGTCACATTTTCAGAAATTTTCTAATTTTATGGTGTAGTAAAACGAAAAATTCAGCAGCATTATCAACTGCTGAAGCAGAGTACATTGTTGTTGGTAGTTACTGTGCACAAATTTTGTAGATGAAACAAAATTTATTAGACTATGGATTATAATTCATAAATATCTACATAAACTATGTCAATAAAAGTGCTATTATAATTTCTAAAAATTTAATAGCACATTATAGAAAATAACATATTTATGTAAGACATAAATTTTTGAGATACCATTATAAAAAAGGTGATATAACTCTTGAGTTTATTGGGACCGAGCATCAACATGCTGACATATTTACCCAACCATTAGTCTCTAATAGAATGATCTATATTAGAAATTAACTAGGAATGATAAATCTATAAATAATATCCAACCTTATCCCTTTAGAAAAATTTGTTTATCTATGAAACTGATCACTATCCGACTGATATGTCAAATCGATCTACCAAACTGATATGTCAAACCGATCAAGGAAACTGATTACTGAAACCAATCTGCGAAATCGATCAGGTGAAACCAATTAGGTGAAAACTAACATTGAAACCATCAAGTGAAATAGTTTGGATGATCACTTTTTCATGAAGTTGATCACAAGAAACCGAGCATGTAATACCTTTCGAATGATACTGATACCGATTTTATTATTTTTATTATTTTTATTTTTATCATTTTATCTATTTTATGTAGAACTAAACAGTTTATTTATTTTTTATTTTACCATTATCCAATATTTTATTTTACAATGAAAAACTTCTGAATGATAAATTCACTTCAATCCACACTTCAAACATTCACTATCGTCACTCAACCTTTTCAATCCGTCAACCTTTTGACTCCCTCCTTCAAACAAAAACCATTAGAATATTGAGAACAAAGCGTGTGATGGAAGGGAAGAGTGAATGCTCAGTGACTAAGAATTTTAAAGGATAATTAAGTGGTTCCACAATTTCTGGGAATCTAGGATTAGGAATCCTTGTAGTAACTACTGACAAGGAAGTGACTACCGAGTGGTTGTGGTCGAGTATGTCACTTTTGCTAAAATTATTGGAATCTCAAGGATAAATCATCTTATTTTCAAATAATGAAAGGTTTTTTTTACACCAATCTGGTACATGAGTTCAACCATAACATTAAAGTGTCTTTTGTATAAGCCGAGGTGGCTAGGATGGATTCAGTGGTGAAGGGAAAAGTGATTTCATTCTTTTAGGAAGAATGGGTTGATTGTTTAGAAATTTCATATGATGGAATTTATGCAGACTATTATGGTCAAATTCCTCCAACCTCAGACTTATTATCTTATGATAATTCCTTAATGTAATTTAAGGTAAATGAGTAGTTTATGATACCTACTTTTAAAGAGTTATATGGAGAATCAATATTGCTTTTCATGTTCACTGAACATCAAATTTTCCCAAGGAAAGGATATTATGCACTAGTGAAGTATCTGGAAGTCTTCTTGATTTTTCTATTGAAGAATTGGGTGTAAGTGAACTTTTGTAGGTACTTCATGGTACACATCTATAAAATGATAAAACCACCCCAGACGGAAACTTGTCTATACTACCCTAGGATGATTTTGATAATGCTGAAGAAGATGGGTTGTATAGAGGATGGAGATGGAGTAATCACCCCTTCTAGTGGAATATACCTACACAAGGAAATATCCAAGGGGATGAATATTTTTTTGGAACCCATGGAAAATATGTTGGGTAGCTGATGAGGAGAAAATACATGAATATTACAATCCTATTGACCATCCTAGCAGAATAAAGGATAACATTTATCCAAGTCTTTAACCTGGTGAAGAGGCTGTTTATTTTGATGAGGAAGCTGAGATTGAACTTCCATGTGAAGATAGGTCTCCTATAGATGATAGGAGTTACCCAGATATATCAGAGATCCAAAAGGATATGTCTTATGGACTTTCTAGTCCACCATTGGAATTACCATCTCGAGTGACTTTGTCAGTTAATAAGGAAAATGATGAGACTGATGTCTTTGGAGTGGAAGGATATATAAGAAAAACTAATGGTGATGATAAGGATGATGATTATAATGACTAGAAGGATAATGGTGACCATGTTAATGACTCATTAAAATCTTGAAAATAAGTTATAGACAGTTCATGTGAGGAATTTGTGCGTGGAACCAATGCAGAGGTTGATGGGTAGGGTAATGCTGATCCAGTTAGACATTATGCAGATAGAGATGGTGACAAAAATTATGTGGATTAGGATAGACCCGACCACCATAATGATGATCGAGACATCATTCAAGAGATTAATGATATTATGGATAGAGGAAAAGAGGAAGAGTATGAGGATTAAATTTCACATATACCCCTGATTTATGAAGTTACTGGGGTTGGTGGAGTTGTTGGAGTTCAAGAAGAAACTAAATTTCAGATTATTCCAGTGCCTAGAAATGTTGTATTAGCTAGAGTACAAGAAGAATAAGAATATGATGTTGTGATTGTACCTAAGCCTCAGGGAAGAATATTAAGGATAATCATTGTGGAGAAAATATATTGTCCATGTTCTATTGAATTGAACATAAATCCATGGCTCATTCTACTTGGGTTGTAATATGACTCAGATGATGAGATGGTTCCTCCTCCTCCTCCTTTTCCACAATAACAAGTTAGAGTGGAACTGTTTGCACCTACTTCCCCGGTCTTACCTTCTGATGTGCCTGATGTCTATATAGTGCCTAGTGACTATGTCACCAAGGCTGATTTCGAATAGTTCATGGGTGATATATTTGAGTTAGTGAGATCTTCTATTTGAGATAGAAATAAAGCCTATACATCCATGGGTATTTTAGATTCTGATTCTCCTAAGATTGAAAGGATAGTCATTCAAGAGATCTCGGCTAACCTAATCACTATAGCCGAGACCATAATTAGACACAATATTATAATAAGAGGAGAAGTGTTGAGAATGGGTAATGAGTTTGAATCTCTGACCACTAATTTTATGACCACACTAGGTGTTGTTATGGAGGTTATTAAGAACTGGGATACACATCTAATGAGTATAGATTTGATGAAATTAAAAGAGTAACATGGAATGATGACTACTGGTGCCTTGAGTTCTAAAGGTACAAGGCATGATCCTACTGATATAAATTCCTTTATGTTTTTGGTATGGGAGGAGCTCAAATTTAACACCCCCAACTTCCATGGTACGCTTCTCTTTGAATAATACAATAGTGTGTGATGTACGCAACACCGAGTTCAAGCAAACCAAGACCTATCAAACTAGCTGTTTTGAAATTAGTTATGAATAGTAATAACCACATTTTGAAATATATATATATATCTTATATAATTTTAACATTCATCTTTTGTGTTTTTTATATATAATGTAAGGATAAATTCAATTTTTTACATAAAAGAAGTATTTTTCAAAAAAATGCAATGTTTCCGCCTTTTAATGGAGAACCCTTTATAAATCTAATATTTGGAACTTTTATGTGTTTTATTTGAAAAAATAAAATTCTTCTTTAGAACTGGGACATCAAAATTTACTTTGGGTAAATTTATGGTATTTTTCTAATAAAATTCATCTTTTTTATGAATAGTGAAAAATAGTGTATTATAATTCAAAACTGCCTTTTAATCTAATTTATTTATATGGATTGATTCTTTTATTAATTGGTTTTAAAGTGTAATTTTATTATATATTTACCTTTTATTCGAATTCTGGTCATTGTAATTAATTTTTCTTTGAAATTAGACAGAAACAAATTCGAATTTTTTGATAGTTATTATTTCTTAATAAACTCATTTTTTACCACAATGATTAACGTTAAATTAATTGATGCAACTTTTATGTTTTGAATTTGGTAAAATAGAAATCATTTTTGAATTCAAAATATTAAATATAGCTTCAGCTGAATTTTTGGTATTTTTATGAAGAACTTCAATTTTCGATGAATAGTGAAAACACTAAGTAGTAGTTAAAAAACTGACTATTTCATTTAAATGAAATTTTACCGCTTGTGTGAATTGAATTTCAAAAATATGAAATTCATGGTTGTTATTAGTAAGTAAATTATCATTCAATAAGATGAAAATATTTTTTGGTGAATAGTAACTATTGACTTTTTTTACCACGGTTAAAAGAAAATAAGGTAAATCAAGGTAAAAATAATATTATAATAATATGAAATTATAATAAAATGAGTTATAATACAATATATTGATATATTTTTGACCATGGAGATCCTTAGGTCGATTTTGGGACCCCGAGGAACAACTTAAGAGTGATAATGACACTTTATATTAATTAATTTAAAGCAATGAAAAAATGAACTAAACATATATCTTTTAGTAAATCATTTCATACATGGGGTTATATATGTTATCACTTCGACTATAAGTATTACTTCTAAATATAAGAATATTTACTATATCATGGTAATTTTTTTTATAATTTTTAGTCATCAAATATAAAAATTAAATATGACACAATAATGATGCAGTCTTTACCTCATTAATGAATGATTTAAATAAATAATATTATAAATACAAAAAAATATCCAAAACTAGTCCAATTATTATTGGATGATTTTTTTAGAACTATATTCATCTTATCTTTGAATTTAATAAGTTTTGGACTATTATAAACTGAAAATCATTATATAATAAATTAATATTTCAAACCTTCCTAAAGAGCCCCCCTATAAAAATCCCTAACATAAAACTCATTAGTCACACCACTCAAGCCACTTGGATCATCCAAACTCTGCCCAAATAAACTCTCAAGATCCCTCTCTTCCTTCTAGAAGTTGTACCTTAGGAATAAGGCACTTTAAAAAAATCTGTTTGGTTCAAACCAAAGGGAGTTAGCCTATTTAAAGGTAACATCTTCTCTTAAGTTATTTTCTTTTATTTTACATCTCTAAACCCCTAAAATATTTTATTATTTTATTTTACAACAAAAATAGTATACTCAATATAATAGGTTTTTTATACGAGGATTATTCAAAATAAACTTACACACACCTTCGTCTAATGGATAAAGAACATACTGTTTCTATGGACAACGAACTACAACTCACGAAACAATGATTGTTCAATTTTCCCATACCACCTCTCATGGTGGACGTCATGATGTAAATATTAATAAATATGATATTTATTATATTTATTATTCCTTTTTTCTTCGGTTTTCTTTATTTAAATCATACCTTTATGGTTTCCATAGTGGGTAAATATGATAATTTCATTTGAGGAAGTGCGAACTACTGCCCTCTCAAAGTGTTATGACTCGTTTATTCCAGACATGGAATGTATAAAGGATCGAGTTAATTAATATAAATAACATATATATTATACTATAACTATAACATACCTTTTTTATTATTATGTTTTCATTCCTCTAAATATAAAATAGAAATGAATGTAGCGTTCATGTGTATGTATGACTTATCGTCTCCATGAACAGTGTGTTTCATTTCTTAACTTCAATTGATATAGAAAATTATAAATACATATACATGGGATATATATTATATATATGATATCTAAATCTTGAATATAATTTTGAAGATAATTTAATTTTGACCATATGGAAAAATTGTAATTATAAAAAGATCATTTTTTGACTAATGTTCCAAACATCGACAAAATGTCCTATACGAACTCCAAAAATTATCTAATTGTTATAGCTATGAAATAAGTGATATAAAAGAAATAATAAAGTTGAAAATGTTCATATAGAATTAGAAATTAACTTAAGTTTATTATTCAGGAAAAAAAGGATTATACATGTCAAGACGAACATGAGGTAAGGGGATTTTAATCTCACGTTTAATTCGGTGAGATTTACATTGTTCGCCGCATATTTATTGCATGTGCTGTATTATTAACTTCCATTTGATATATATTACCATGATTATATTTATATTCATGTTATTATGTGATTAATTTGGTGGGTATTAACTATTTTTCATACGACTCGATTGATTACAACATGGTAAGGGGTTTTCATCTCACATTTTATTCCCGTGAGATTCATGCTATATTTACCACTATTTACTTTTGAGTGGGGTATATAATGCCCACGATTGTATTGTTGGTGTAACATACTTTTATTTATGGGTATTTACATATTCATTTTATGATCCTACTTTAATGGTTTGTATGATTCATATGATACCAAATCAGAAAGGGAATTTCAAATTTCAATTTCAACTCATTGGGCATTACACACACTTCATTGATTATTTTACTCCATGATTATCTATGGAATCACTATTTATTATTTATATATTAATTTCCACTCCCCTTTGTGTGGATATAATTTTGATACACATAATCACTCCATTAATAAATTCTCATTCCATTGATATGAACTTCTTAAGGGTGATCATAACTCAATTTCCCTTCATTGAGTTAAATATCCAAGCCATTGGTATTGTTTATACAAGAATATGTTTGAATGCCCTATGATTGATTTAAATTGAATATCAAATTACAATCAGTTTATTTATAGTTTCCAAACATAATTATTTCATTTATTTATCCTTAATATAAGGATACAATCTTTATAATGAATTCCATCCCAATTTACATTCCGTTGATAAATCATTGTCATTATACACCAATTCACTTTTATATGGTTTATATACTATACTTTTAAATATTATATCATGAATACCTTTATTTTCATTATATTATAATATTTAGATTACCTAAATTATTTTTATTCAAACGTTTCTCTTTTGGTTAGTAGCTCTAACTAAAATATCATTTTAAATGTTTTAAGGATTTATTTTTCAAAATATTTTTCATTAATGTCCATATTTTAAAAATGGTTTTAAGGATTTATTTATATGGACATGAATGTTTGAAAATTAAATTTCTGTTTGAATGTTTCAAAGTGGTATGGGTAACATTTATTAAAAAAATCTAATTTTAACAACATCTTGATAATTATGTGACTTTTAAATTATTTCAAAAAATAACGAGATATTTCTATAAAATAGTTTTGATTTCATCTATGTTAATATCATTTGATGGATTTTACACTTGTTTGAAGTTGATATATTATGATACAATATTTCATATTTCATTAAAAGTCTTGTGATATGTTTTACTATGGATGTATTATTTGTATACCATTCATGGTTTATGGTTAAAGCATTAAAATTTTATAAGCTAGTTTTAATATGAATTTTTAGGTTATTTTTCAATCTTTTCATATGATAATTGAATTGGAATTATTAAGTGATGGGTGGAGCCTTTTATAGCTCCTCGATGCATTGGTAGGCCTCTTGAGGCTAACAACTGTCTTTGAAGAAGGCCTTGAAAAAATATTTTTTTAGTCTTAGCCCGAGGCTTTGACTATGTGGTTATTATGTCCAACATTATGCATTCCATTATAATGAAATTAGATATTGATATTACATGTGATTATTCGATAAGTATAATATCCATGTGAAAAATTAAATGGAATTATTTGTTTTATATTTTCCATATTATTTTGAATTTTATGTTTAAAAGGCCTATGTTTTAGTCTTATACAATGCCTAAAATGTTTATGCTTATTTATGAAGGTTTTTGCTATATTTTCATCCTTACTGAGTATCTGAGCTCACCCCTTTCTTTGTTTTATTTTTCTGAAGACGTGATGAATTATTTTATGATTGAATTTCTAGGATAGGCTAGATATAGGTGATTTCAAAGGGGGCACAATGTTATTATTTTTTCATTTCATAATGTAACGTAAAACCTGTGTATGTACCTAGTACATACAAGGCTACTAAACTAATAATTCTTTAGAGACTTGATCTATTTTCATCATGCTGATGTTATTTAATAATGCATGGAAAATGGGTAACTAGGGTTGGGGTATTACATAAAAAGTTTTCAAAGTGATTCTGATAAGGAAACTCATTCCAATGTACACATGAACACTGACCTTGTTTACAATATGGTTAGACAGTGTACAAATGAACCATATGTTATTCAAAAAGAAATACAAGAGAAGGTGGATGATTATTTCTCATAAATCTATACCATGTATGATCTGATAAAAAAATTCAAATATTTGGATAAAAACATCAAAATACCTCCAGTGCCCGAAGAATTCAAGAGGAAAGTGGGTTAGTTGAGAGATTACACACCCATCTTGGAGAAATTCATATAGAACAAGGAAGATGTTGATAATCCAATGCAATATGGAGGTGAAATTGTCAATGATTTCATCAAGATTATGAAGCCAGACTTGCATGTGCATGTTGGGGCAATAATAGTCCCAGTTGCTACTTCCATTGGACCTAGTTATCTACCTCCTGTTCTAATGATATTATCTCAAGTGTTATCTCAGATCTAGCTAGTAATCATGGAGCAACCTCAAAGTAATTTTTTATCAAAGAGGAGACCCAACATAGTATCCAAAGTTCCTATAGGTGTAGCCTTACCTTGTGTCCTTATTTGACCAACCCTTCCTACATCTACCACATCATCTCCTACAACTTCGGTTGATCCTTTAGCAAAAGGTAAAGCACCTCAAAGGCCAAAGACATAGCTATGGATTCTTTATTTGATAGGGATTCTTAATTTTCTTTTTGATGGCCGTCTTTTTATGGTTGTACTCTTTGAACCTTAATGAATATCAATTTTTCCTTCATTATATTTCCAATTTTATTTACATTATTTTTATTTTTTTTCTTTTTCTTTAAACCTTTTTTCTAATCTGAAAAGGGGGAGAAATATATGTATGGCATGCCTCAACCCTCAAATACTAATTTAGGAGAAAGATATGGATACCAAAAAATTTTACTATAAGGGGGATAGACATTAGAGTAGGAAAAATGGCATGCAATCAAAATAATATATATCATATCTGATTCAACTTAGACTGTTCTAATGAAAATGGGGAGCATGAAAATGCTCTGATTTAACTCTCATAAAAGGAACCGTCTATATCATTCCTTTGATACAATAATTTTCTAGGATACATAAAAGGAAAGACCTTCATTATATTGGGAAATCACATTCAATATTGGAATGATTTTTCAAGTAATTTTTATTTCCTAAATCAAGTATAAATCATCAATTCCACCATTTGTGATTATCAAAAGGGGGATATTATTGGACCCTTTGTGAGGTAGTTGTTTTAATAATCACAACTCATGCTTATTTACAAATCCTAATGATTCCCATATTAGGTTTCATATAATATCAATCATTGACAATGAATATTTATTAGTGAATAAATTATGTCACATTTCAGTGAGTCAATATGTTATGGATATTTATATTTCAATATATTTTCTAGTGTATATTTACATACAATTATGAATTTTATTTAATACGGTATTGTTTTCTATAAGGAAGAAACTCTGTAACTCTTTTAGAGTACTTGAAACTGATAGTTCAAAGGAGTTACCATTGTATGACTCACCGATGAGGAATCACATATCAATGAACTCACCAATCAAATCTGTCACCAATTGTGGAAGTCATTGATAAAAGAAGACATCTATGTAGGACTCACTGATAGAACAAACAAAACACTGATGGAAAATTCATTGATGATCCATCACAGCATTAGTTCAAGAGACTCACCATTGGATGACTCACTGATGGGAGACACACTAATTAACGAGTCCTCGATGTGAGAGACACCAATATTCAAAATGAGTTACCTATAAGGACTCTCTGATTCCCAAAAAGACTGATATCACAAATGACTCAATGATGCCCAGAGTCATTGATACTAATGGAAAGGGTTCACCGATATAGAGATTCCCCAATTCTAATATAACGATGATGTTAGACCGATGCCAATGAGTCACAAATAATTATGACTCACCGATAGTCATAAAAACTATTTTAATTTATTAATTCAAATTTATTTCTAACGGTCATATTTAGACCAATTAATGGTTTTGACATTATTTAATGCTGTCTTTAGGAAGTTTCATAGAGAGTATGAGGTATATGCACATGCAGAGATCTTCCTGTCGGCTGGAACTCAAAGTATAAAAGGATTACAAGATGGAAAATGCACATACACATGTAGAAGAGAATCATAAAAAATTACCCACAACTCTCGAGCATATTTCAAAATCACAAGAACTCAAAGGAAGAATATACAAGGAGAACCAGAAGTTAACCAAAACCCACTGAGCTGATGAGAACAGATTACCAATATAAGCTAAATATCTTACTCCTTGAATCAATACTACATAGACTATGATACTTTGTTTGGGAGAAAGCTTCCTTAGGAGGACATGAACAAAAATTCCACCACATCAAATGAGTACAGACCTTCACTGCATAACACACAGAGATCTATAAGACTTATTCTACATCTCTAGCTCTGATGTGTTCTTATATTTACATATTTAAGAAGTGTGTGTATCTATATGTTTCACACACACTAACTCCAATGCGTAACTGGAGGATACTTGATATCCTCAAACTCCTTCTCTATTTATTCAATGCGTCCCACATTGAATAGTGTAAGAGGTGATGTGTCACATTTTTTTTGTTTTTTAAATGAATATCTGTTGTAGAGGTCCTGTGGACCTCGACAACCTTGTGTGCTATTGTAAACCCCAATCCAGGGTGTGGATCAAATTGTTTTTTAATTTAAACTACTTGTTGGTAGGTTATCACTAAGTGGAGAAGACTAAGTCTTAGTTTTAGACTGATCCACTTTTTATATTTTATATGTTTTTATATTATAGTTTTACTTTGTTTTTATCTCATATTTCATTATTCTAAATTGACCTTTGATTGTTAGATTAGAATGTTTTTATAACTATTTTGAACCAGTAGGATAGGTTCAAAAGTTGTATTAATCTTTAGATTAGTATAAGTGATAACTAATAAATCTTTTGAGAAAATAATTTAACATTCATGACTCTTATAAACAAACTACAAGCTAACTTGGATTATATTTATAATTAGGGGAAATTTTAAAAGAACCAATTTTAACATAAATTTTTATAGATACCCAATTCATCCCCTCTTGAGTACTCTACTCCGAACAACTTTTAAGTTAATGCTTTTCTTATAATCGTTGTATATTACCATGAATAGTATATTATCATATATAATTTTCTATAAGGGTAGTAATTTGAAATTACTATTATATTATATAATTTAATTATATTTTCAAAAATTTATTTTATGCATTCCACATTATATTTCCAAATACCTAATTTTAAAATTAAGTATGTCCTTTAAAATGGGAATATTAGTTTCATTATTATAACATGAATATAAAAGGAAAAGTTATATCATTTTATTTACATATATTTTAACAAAATTATATAAAATGTATAATTTATTTTATAGTAATTCTTTTTTGAAGGAAACGTCATTTTATGTATATATATTTTCATTATAATTATAGATGTGTATATATTCTATTTTGATATTGAAATTCCATATTTTTATTTGTAAATTTCAAATGACTGTATTTAATTATATCCTTATATATTTTTATGTATTTATTATGAAGTATGGATTTAACCAAAATTATAGTGTTCTTATAAAAGTAAAATTGCTAAAAAAATTATTTGATATAAAATTGTTTTCTCTTTAATATCATTTATATAGTCCCCAAGGGGATATTTTAGTTTATATTAAATGAGAAAAAACCCCTTTTTTTTTAAAGAAACCCAATTGGGTATGAAAAATGACTATGAGGATCAAAGAGTGAATTCACGACCTCATGTGGATATTGTCCAAAAAGTGATACTACATGTGTCCACATGTATTTCTTATAGTTTTCCAAGAATCATTTATCTAATTTTTTTTATTATTTCTAAAAGAAAGGTTTTTCAAACATTAAAGACAAATCCATGTATTCTAAATGGTTACTAGGTTTTGAATTTAAATAATTTTATCAAAGTGATTTGTATTTAAAATTCTTTCAGAATTATTTTCTATGGATATATATTTTGAAAACCCTAGTTATATATATTTGAATAAAAATATTTATTATATCAAGGATTTGATATAAAGGGAAAATGACTAAAAAATATTTTTTTCAAATAGATTTTTATTTTTGAAGGTTTTTAGAATTATTTTATACAGTTATATATTTAGAAAACCCTTGAATTTAATATCTAAAAATTATTTATCAAATTAATTATATTTAATATAATAGAAACTATTTTCAAAAAAAAAATTGAATGTTATTTATAAAATTTATTTGCACTGGTTTTTTTAAATCCCATTATAAATAATTATTATGATCACCCTGTGTTTTAAATTGTTTTTCATAGGCTCATTATAAGATTCATGGGAGTTTTTCTTTATTATAGTTCAAGAAAGATTGAATTAAAATAAATGATTTTAGATAAATCTAATTAAACTCTGATATTTTTAGTGGTTTATCATTTTCATCAGAAGCCTAGAATAGAAAAGATCATGAATTTTTTAAGGATGATATATTTTTAGTTACTTTTTTGATAAAAAATATGTGACATGTTTTGTACCAGATTCGAGAGTGTAGGTCTTCAGATTTTACACATAGGACAATTTAACAAATTCCTTCATTGTGATTGTATCTTGAAATACACACCTATGAGATCAATTCAAACAATATTTGAGAAGATAACCTATTACATAATAGAAATGATCCTCTTTCAGCTCACTTAGACACACAATTTTGGTTTGAAATTTCTTGATACATGGATGATACACCAATAACACGCTTCCACTAGATGAAAGAGATTTAAAATGCCAACCCTTACCAACTAATTACATATTATCCATAGGATACTATTTCATTAGTCTATTTTTTGTGCCCTCCAGATCCACTAACTCCTACTAAAGCCATTATTTCTTCCTCAAGATCTTTCACTTCCAGGAGATTTTTTTAAAACATCCATGAATGTAGTTATATAAAACATATATAACAATTATAAATATATAACTACAATAAGTACACAAATTGATGTGAATTAAAAGTCTCATCACCTTGAAATTAGGTAGATAAATACTACATATACATAAATCTAAATCCATAATTAAGAACGTTTATACTCCTCTATTTAAGAATTGTTTACACCTTACCTCTATCTATTATTAGATTTTAAATGTATATTTACTCATGGAATATATCATGAGAATATTCCATCATAAGACCTAAGATACCATCATAAGGAGTATAATATCCCACCATCACAATGTATGTCTTCCAAGTATAAACATATATATCTTTACTTTATTACCATGTGGTGTATCAATATACTAAAATATATTTTCTGAGAATTCCTACTAGACCTCCACAACCTGAGACCCAAAAACTCAACTATAAATATGATCACATCATTCTCAAATAAATAAAACCACATCATATACCACATCCTCCTCCTAACAAAGTCTTACTTCAAGGATCTAAATCATTTTATAAAGACACATTGACATCTTCTTCTCCTATCGTGTCTCATGATTGAAGTACCCATAAAACCCTGAGAGTGGAGGGGTGAACCAGGGAGTCAAATTTTTCTTCAAAAAGTTCTGGATCTTGTTCCCAAGTTTGTAGAAACTTTTAAAATCTGTTAGAAAAAATAATGTAGGGAGATGACACCACACTTTTACTTGGTTCACCACAAAAGGCTACTTCTAAGGATCTTATGCCGACAATGTGTCTGTTGTACCTAATCCCACTAATCTTAAATAGTTTAGGAGTGCAAGAGTTCGGTCACAGTCACTCATGCTGGATAGAGTTAAAGACTCCAATTCCAATCTATTCAAACAACCTTCAAGTCAATAAACTGAGTTAGAATTCTCTCACATCAGTGAGCTAGAAAGTGTTTTTGGAAGTATACAAACCTTCACGAAGCTCAATACCTTGCAGAGTAACCAACCTTGTGAAGCTCACTAACTCACAGTGAACAACCTTTTGTGAAGCTCACTGCCTCACAATTAAACCAACCCCATGAAGCTCACTGAGCCAATGAGGAACCCCATATCTTTGTGAACCTCATACGCCTTAAGAGAAAAACCTTATTCATAAAATTGGAAGTATCTTTGTGATGAAAAAGCTTTCTTATGACACCTTTCTTCACAGAGAACCCCTTGCTTCGTAACGTCACAAAGAACACATATTTTATCTCTCAAAAATAATCTAGAATGAAGAGGGCCCATCTTATTTATAGGCATGGTTGATCACGAAGCTCCACTTCTTCAGGAAAAAAATCTGGATCCATCAAACCGTCTCCGTGGCATTTCCTTGATCTCGCGAAGCTCTGAATAAATTTTAGGTTCGCAGAGCTCATTGTAATGGTAGAGCACTCCGTCAAAAGCCTTCACATCGCTGCAAAAAATCACCACAGTGATCCTTCCCTTCATTGTTCACGATGATCATCATAACCACAAAGAAACACCATCTCAAAATGAGATGATTCATTTCTTAGAAATTCCCATGCTAGTCTTCTCGAAATCCACGCCTTTTCTATAAAAAAAGTTGATTCTAAAAGAATACATTTTTCGAATCTCAAAAATAAAACTATCATAATCAGAGAGCACACCACCTCAAATCTTCCAGTATCTGTGAAATCCACCGCATGAAGCCTATCTTCGTAAAACTCTAGACTTTTCCAAATTTTCATATGTTCTTCAAGAATAACAACTTTTCGCAATTATTTCCATTCTCTATATTTTGGACCCCAATAATTTGGCTAACATTGGGAAATTATGCAACCTCAAAGCTGCTTACTACATGACCTATATAATCCCTTTCCTTGCAATATCTCCGATCATCCATTCAAGGATCAAAAATAAACACAAACTAGGCTCCTTTTCCAGGAAATAAGATCCTTGGTTCCAAAAATTTCCCCCTTTGGGTTTGTTGTCAATATCCAGATAAATTCACTAATGAGATGACTACAAAGAAAACTATAACCTTTAAGAAAAAAATCATCCATCACTCTAAGATTATGTGAGTAGTGCTAATTGTATAAAACAAAAGGGAATACATGAACTGTATTCTCTTGTGTTTGAATGAAATATCTCTTGATATGATATTCTTCATATTTCCACATTGATGGAATTTAGTTGTTTCTCCCACATTGGAAATAAACCCAAAGACCGTAATTTAAACATTGTATAGCTCAAAACAGACTCCCCCTGGATTGTATCTCACCCATATACATGAAACACTTCAACAAATAAATTAATATAGTTAAAAACATTAGGGGTGAGGGGTGTTGGGTCGGAAAAAGACGAGGAAAGATGGCAAGAGGGGGGATGAATTGCCTTTTAAAAAAAATGATTAACAAATTAAAAATCAAAGTTGAAATGCAGCGGAAAGTAAAGAGGCAATCACACAAGAAATTGTTAACGGAGTTCGGCCAAAACCCGGCCTACGTCTCCGCTCCCAACTCAACCGTTGAGAGATTCCTACCGCTTTCTTTTCAATGGTTTTAGCAAGAAACCCACTAGGCTTTGAGGTAGCACTAGGACCTATTACAGCTTGCTTTTGAAATGGTTAAGCAAGAACCCACTTGCTTTTGATGGTTTAGCAAGAACCCACTAGCCTTTTTAACGGGTGAAGGCTAGCTCACCGAAACACAAGCCTTTTAAAAGGAAAGGCTTGAAGAAACCTCTACACACCTTAATGGTGGTGTGAAACCCAAAAGAAAGAGGGGATGAGAAAAGTTTGGGGTTTGTAGGCACAAACCCAATTTTAGAGCTCAAAATGAATATAAAATAAAAACCGTATTGGAGGAAGACTTGGGCGCCAATTGGATGATGGAGTTGATGTAGCGTGATCTCCCAAGCTTCTTGAGGTGCTCCTTGGATTGGAAGTTGGTTGGAGCACTTGGGGTTCCTTTGAGGAAGTCCGCCCGAGGATTGCCGAATGATGGAAAAAGTGTCCGTTGGCTTCACAATAGTTCCGGTTAGTGTCCGGGGCTTCCTTGGCCTTTATTTATAGGCATGGAACCCTTGGGGAGGCTTCGGAGCCGTTGGAGAGGCTAAAAGAGCCGTTGGAGGCCAAAAGAAGGTTGACTGGTCAAAGCCAACGGCTAGTTTGACTGGGCTACCGGCTGGCCGGTACAGCTCCACCGGCTGGCCGGTGCCTTGGTAGAGAAGAAGAGTCTTGATCCAGGCTCCACCGGTCGACCGGTGGAGGAGCCACAGGCTGGCCGGTGGCAAGACAGTAGCAAATACTATTTGGGCTGGGTGCCACAGGTCGACCGGTGACAGAGCCACCGGTCGACCGGTGGAACCTGGCAGTGGGCAATCCCTCTGCCAGTTCCACCGGCTGGCTGGTGCTATCACACCGGTTGGCCGGTGGACTGAATTTCAGTCCATTTCTTGTCCATTCTTGGGCCAATCCTTTGGCAATATTTTGCCTATCATCCAAAACACTTAAAAACAAAGTTAAACATATATGAAAGTGATTGTGATCATGAAAATCAAAGAGTGTGGGGTACAACAATCTCCCCCTATTTTGATGATCACAATCACTTATCTAAGCAATGTAAAAACTTAAATGAAAGGCATGCTTTAAATGAAAAATTGAAAATAAATACTAAGCATGAGAGAAAAGATTCTCCCCCAATCAATCAAGAAATTTCTCCCCCTTTGTGATTATCAAAATAGAATGAGGCATAAAACTTGATTGAGGGAATGGGGATTTGAAAAACAAGTTGAGATTTGAAAATCAATTGAAATGAAAATTGTAAATACAAATTGAATTGAAAGTTTTGAATCAAAAACCAATTGAGATTTGAAATTTGAAACCAAATGAAATTTTTGAAATTGAGAGTTTGGAATCAAAAATGAATTGAAAATTTGATACCAAGAGTTGAAATTGAAGGTTTGAATTGAAAATTTTGAAATTGAAATCAAAAGGGCTTAAACGATCCTAACTCCCCCTAAATAAAAACAATAAATCACCGGGGAAAGGGATTTTGAAAAGAGACAATTTTAGGCCCGGAGAGACTCGCTAAGAGGGATTTTTCAATCCACACTTGCCTTGTAGCGGGTCTTCTCCTATAGAATTCATCTGAATAAAAAATCGATTTGGGCCTACCATACCGGGCGTTTTTGCAATTACATTCATATATCATGTGCCCGGGTTTTTTGCAATAGTTACAAAATTTAAAACAAGAGCTCTCCCTTACAAAAACAGTTGGAGCATGGGAGGAGGAAGCTACATTGGTATATCCTAGCCCTTGGGTGGTTCTAGATATACGTTGGGAACCAAGCAAATTGTTCAAATTTTGTTCACCTTGGGTGAACTTGGCTAGGGTCTCCCTTAGGTCTTTGATGGTTGATTCCAAAGAATCAACATTTGGGAAATTTTGGATTTTGAGGGACATCTCCTCCTTCTCTTTGAGAAGTTGTTCTTTTTCGGAGGAGAGTTTTTTGAAAGACTTTTTTAAAGCAACAAATTTTGATGATAAAGCATGAAAACCTTTTTCTAATTGGTCTCTAGCATGTGAGAGTTCTTCATAAGAAAGATGATTTAAAGAATTGGAATTTGAAGAGCAAGAGGAAGAGGAGTCGGAAGAAGTTACCTCATGAAATGCCATTAGGCATTTTGTACCTTGGTCGCTCGAGGAGGAGGAGGAGGAGGATGATGAGGTGTCGCTCCATGTGTCCTTGAGGACCTTCTTCTTTCCCTTCTTGGCCCTTTTCTTGGGAGGTGGGCAAACGGGCTTGATTTTTTCGTCGGGTTCTTGCTTTTGAGCGGGTTCTTGCTTTTGAGCCATGCTAGTACCTTAATAGGTTAGTTCTAAATATTTCCAAATATCATAAGAGGTGGTGCAAGAAGAAATACAATCAAAAACATTACGGTCTAAGCCACAATGAAGAGCATTCATGGCTTTGCCATCAAGCTCGAAATTTGCAATGTCGGCGGGGGTCCATTTAGACTCATCGGGAGAAGAGAGCGTAAAACCATGCATAACAATTTTAAAAATTGGATAACCAATGCTTTTAAGAAAGGTAGTCATGCGGGTTTTCCAATAATTATAGTCGGTCCCATCAAAAAATGGAGCCCGACCCAAAGAGTAGCCCTCGGGGGCGAAAGAGGTAGATGCCATCAAAAAGGATCTTTAAATTTGAAACCGTTTAAGGTATTACTCAAATTACCCCTTTGATACCAATTGTTGGGTCGGAAAAAGACGAGGAAAGATGGCAAGAGGGGGGATGAATTGCCTTTTAAAAAAAATGATTAACAAATTAAAAATCAAAGTTGAAATGCAGCGGAAAGTAAAGAGGCAATCACACAAGAAATTGTTAACGGAGTTCGGCCAAAACCCGGCCTACGTCTCCGCTCCCAACTCAACCGTTGAGAGATTCCTACCGCTTGCTTTTCAATGGTTTTAGCAAGAAACCCACTAGGCTTTGAGGTAGCACTAGGACCTATTACATCTTTCTTTTGAAATGGTTAAGCAAGAACCCACTTGCTTTTGATGGTTTAGCAAGAACCCACTAGCCTTTTTAACGGGTGAAGGCTAGCTCACCGAAACACAAGCCTTTTAAAAGGAAAGGCTTGAAGAAACCTCTACACACCTTAATGGTGGTGTGAAACCCAAAAGAAATAGGGGATGAGAAAAGTTTGGGGTTTGTAGGCACAAACCCAATTTTAGAGCTCAAAATGAATATAAAATAAAAACCGTATTGGAGGAAGACTTGGGCGCCAATTGGATGATGGAGTTGATGTAGCATGCTCTCCCAAGCTTCTTGAGGTGCTCCTTGGATTGGAAGTTGGTTGGAGCACTTGGGGTTCCTTTGAGGAAGTCCGCCGGAGGATTGCCGAATGATGGAAAAAGTGTCCGTTGGCTTCACAATAGTTCCGGTTAGTGTCCGGGGCTTCCTTGGCCTTTATTTATAGGCATGGAACCCTTGGGGAGGCTTCGGAGCCGTTGGAGAGGCTAAAAGAGCCGTTGGAGGCCAAAAGAAGGTTGACTGGTCAAAGCCAATGGCTAGTTTGACTGGGCTACCGGCTGGCCGGTACAGCTCCACCGGTTGGCCGGTGCCTTGGTAGAGAAGAAGAGTCTTGATCCAGGCTCCACCGGTCGACCGGTGGAGGAGCCACCGGCTGGCCGGTGGCATGATAGTAGCAAATACTATTTGGGCTGGGTGCCACAGGTCGACCGGTGACAGAGCCACCGGTCGACCGGTGGAACCTGGCAGTGGGCAATCCCTCTGCCAATTCCACCGGCTGGCCGGTGCTATCACACCGGTTGGCCGGTGGACTGAATTTCAGTCCATTTCTTGTCCATTCTTGGGCCAATCCTTTGGAAATCTTTTTCCTATCATCCAAAACACTTAAAAACAAAGTTAAACATATATGAAAGTGATTGTGATCATGAAAATCAAAGAGTGTGGGGTACAACAAGGGGAATTATGTAAACTCCTTAATCATTGGGAGGTGGCTGAACACTGAGGTTCAACGGATGTTTCTCAAACGCAGCTGCTGATAGTGTCTTGGTCAGGATATCAACCACTTTCTTTTCAGTTCCCTCATGATCTATTTAAATCATATCATGTTCAACATTATCCTTGATAAAGTGATATCAGATTTCTATATTCATTTTACAAGAATGATGAACATGATTCTTTGTAAGATAAATTGCACTCCTGTTATCACAGTAGAACACAATTTTTTGTTTCATCTCATCCCCAATGTTAGTAAGTTGCTGCTTCATCCAAAGTAACCAAGTGCATGACTTTGTAGTAGAGATATACTCAACTTCATTAGTACTCACATATGTACTCTCTTGTTTTTGTCTCAACCAGAGAACACACTTCTTCCCAAAATAAAATGCTCCACCACTGGTGGAATTTTTGACAACTACATCTCAAGCCCAGTCACATCAGAAGATGTTGATAATTCATTGTCTCTACCTGCACAATTGTACAAGCCATAATTTTGAGTACCTTGAATATACCTCATGATTATTTTCACTACTACTATATGTTCTTATTTCAGATTACTCTGAATGTGGGCCACTAATAATGTTGCGAAGACAATTTTTAGTCATGTCCTTATCAAGTACAATAAGATCCTAATGATGCTTTTGTATATTGTGGGATCTACAGATGTCCAGTCCTCATGATTTACATGTTTTCTTCAAACTGCATTTGTGGTTGACATCGATTTGGAGTCATGCATATTAAATATCTTTGGCACCTCCCGTGCATAATTTTCCTAATAAATAAATGTATAATTCTTCTTTTGAATGATATGCATCCCTATGAAATATGTTAGTTCACCAACCATGGAAATTTCAAATTCTGATTTCATGTGATTGGAAAATTCATCCACAGATCCCTATCTACTTCTACCAAAAATTATATCATTCACATATACCGATACAATGAACTGATCTTGCTGATAATTTTCCCATAGAGGTTGCGATCCAATTCCTCCATTTTTTAAATTCATGACTTATTAGATAAGAATCCAACTGAGATTATCCCACCTGTGGTGCCTTTTTCAATCCATAGAGTTCTTTCTTTACTTTCTAAACATTTTTTCATCAGTTACAAGAAGAAAAACCACTTGTTTTTTAATGTATACTTCTTCATTAAGAACACCATACAAGAATGTTGTCCTAAAATCAGTTTGATATACATAATATCCTCTTTGGATTTCCATGGAAAGAAAAATCATGATTGACTCCTATTATTCAATATCAATCCCTCCAATATAGGAGTATCCTATATATACCAGTCGTTCCTTGTTTTTTATAACACTTCCATGATCATCAATATTATTCTTGAAGATCCACTTTGTACCAATCACATTGTGACCTTCGGGTCTCTTGACTAGATCCCATGTCTGATTCTTGTCAATCTGATCTAACTCTTCATTCATTGATTTCACCCAAGATTCATCCTTGGTTTCTTCTTCAAATGTGGTTGGTTCCACAATAGTTAAGAATACATATTATGCATTATTCTTCATTATCCTTGTTTTTGTAGGTGCACTCCTATCCCCAATTATGTTAGATGAATCAATCTCAGCTCTTCAACTTATCCTGTAAGGTTCAGTTGAATTCTCTCCAACCATGGTTTCCTCTTCATATTCTTCTTTTGATTCAACATCAAGATGTGACTCCTGATATTTTTATACAACTTCCTCTATTTCTTTATTTTAATTTACTCCACATTCATTGTCGTATTCATTTTATATCACATCATCATATGAAATACTTGATGAGTTTGGGGTTTTCACTTCAATGATCTTAACATCACTGCTTCAAACAATCCTTCCTAAGAAATTATTGAAAACCTTGTAGGATTTTCTAGTCATTGAGTATCCAGGGAAAATTTCTTCGTCTAGATTGTCACCATACTTCCCTGGGTTTCTTTCTTTGTTTTTGATGAAGCATTGTCTTCCAAAAACACAAAATTATTTCAAAGAGGGCTTCCTTACATGACATAATTCATATGGTGTCTTCATCTCACCCATATAAATCCCAGTTTGATTTTTAATATACACTACATCTTGAACAACCTCTTTCCAGTAAGGTTGTGGAATACGACTCTCAATTAACATAGTTCTTGCTATATTTTTCACCAGTCGATTCCTTTTCTCAAAAACTCCATTTTGATATGGAGTTCACATAGAAACTACCTCATGTGGTATCCCATGCTTCTCTAGGTAATTTTAAAATTCAATGGATAGGTATTCCCCTCCTTTGTCAGATTGCAGCACTTTGATTGTTCATCCATTATGATTCTCGCATATTCAATGATATGATTTCCTACATTCAAGCATTTGTTGTTTCCCGGGTATAACAATCACACATTCCATTCTACTATAATAATATTTCAAAAAGGATGGAGTACCTTTATCTATGAGTTTCGACAACATTTATCAAGCCACATACATATGTATGCTTGTGATCAAAAATTATTCTTGGGACGATATGAACTGTAGAACAACTTCCCACAAATACAAGCATTACTAGATTTTTCTCATTCATGCTTTAGGGAATATCTATCAAAAATTAGTTTTGATATCTTCACCATGTATTTCTAAATGATGTTCCCTAGTCTCCAATGCCACATGTTATTTTTTAATTTAACAGTCATGTAGGAAAGTTTTTCATTACTATCAACCTGATACATGTTGCCTTTTGTTATACATCCTTTAATGAGTGAATTTCTTGTCTTTACATTAATAGTGCAACATTTTTTTATTAAAAGTAACTATAATTCCTGAGTCACAGATTTGACCCACACCGAGGAGAATATGATATAGGCCATCCACAAAAAAGAATTCAGATTTCTTTAGCTCCCCATTAATATGTTCAATACTTCCATTCCCTTGTATTTTTAGATATCTATCATTACCAAACCATACTATTCCATCAACCTTCCTATTTAAATTATTCAACAAGTCTGCATTACCTATCATATGGGATGAATAACCACGATCCAGAATCTGGGTTCTACTAATTTTTGTAGCATTGAGTGCTACCTTTTCATGATTGAATTTATCAATTTTCTTCTTTTCATTCCATGATACCTTGGATTGAGTGAAGGACAATAATGGCCTTTCAATTCTACCTTATTTTTTCATGGGTTCTTCATAATCAAAGTCTTCTTCAAGAGAATAAAACATACTTTAAAGAGAAACACTATCTTTTTTCACGAGCTTTGACTTATCCCGAGATTTGGTTTGAGGTGTTCATGTTCCTCCTCTACCTGCAATCAACAACCTTATTACCAAAGTTATAAAAAATTAAAACAATATCCATAAAAATTTATTCTTCTATAAGAGAAAGGATATGAGTTTGTTCTACCCTATTGAACTCCTAGATCTCCCCCATTCAGATAGTTCCTTGCCTCTTGGATGTATGAAATAGATTGATCTAGATATCCACAGAACTGACACTTTATGAGGGGAAAGGTCATCTTGCTTCTATTGGTACTCATTAATTCTTCATTGGGTTAAATATTTGAATTCATATAATTTTTGGAATCTTGAGGAAAGTATTATGTTATCCTTTCAGTTTGATTTAATGGCCTCTTTTTCATCACTTCTAGTGATTTCACAACATGATCACCATTCAGATTTCCATTATTCTGGACCACTTTATTTGCATCATTTGATGTTTCATCATCACAACTGATTCCACTATTTCTTATGTTTGTGGGTATATGATCATTAAAAATATTTTTACCACCATCAGAACCTCATTTTTCTCTCTCATACAGCTCAACATCTAGGATCCTACCAAATAATAAATTTTCCTTTACTTCAGTTGAACTTGATTCACATTTGAGCCAACTCCAAAGAGTAACAACTTCTTCTTCGATTCCCTCAAAATTTTTGAATGTATATTCTAGTCTCAAGTAATGTTCATTGATGACCTTTTCATGTTCTTCGATTTTGAGTTTTAGTTCTAATATATCATTTTCCCTTTCATGAATCGATGATTGAACATTCACTAGTTCGTTTAGTCATTCAATTTTAGCTTCAAATTGATCATCATATTATGGTTATTCTTCTACCATTTTTTTTCCACTTATTGACTCTCTTACACATATTCTCAAGCTTACCAATAGCTTCCTTAAGTTTTAACATAGGATCTATAGTGGTTGTATACTTCTTATCATTATCTTTATCTACTGATGGTTTTGAATTTTCAATGGTATCCATCATGGATGCATGGTTTCCAATTTTAAATTCTAGTTATTTTTCATCACATAATTCATTATCATCTTCTTCCACTTCACAGACAAAACTCTTCTTCTATACTTTATTTCAATATTAGATGTCTTTTATTTTGAAAAACCTTTTCCAATGATTCTTAATGTGTTCATCCTCTCTTTTTTCTTCATCTAAACTTCATCAACACTAAGAGGAAATGATCCTATAATTTCCACAATGAAATAAAGATAGAAGTAATTCCCCTATTACCTTCCCTTTTCCCTTAATGTTCTACTTGCAAATGATAGAAATAATTTCTTTTTCCTCATCATCTTCACCACTACTATCTTTTGAAATTTTTAGTTTTTCCATGGATTTGAATGTCATTTCATTGTTCACATGAGTGGTAGCATTTTCTGGCGTGACTCTAATTTTTTATACCACCAAGATACTTATCTGATCATCCAAAGAATGTTTGGAATGATCTCATTTCTCAAAAGATGATTCCTTTGAATTATAAAACGGTGGAAGTCTTCTCAGTATTTTCTTCACAATATCAGCGTCTTTTATTTCATCGCCTAAACCTCAAATGGCTCCAACCACATCAGTAATTCATTTAAAGAAAGAGTTTTCATTCTCATCTGGATTCATCTTTAGATCATCAAACCTATAGTGCAAGACTTATTATTTCACCTCCTTCACTTTTTTTCTCCTTTAAAAATATTTTCGAGCTTATCCCACATGGAAATTGCTAAGGTGTAGCTCATCACATTTAGATAGATCTGATTAGAAAGGGTTGTAGTGAGCACATTCTATGTTTTAGCATCTGCATCTAGAATATTCCTATATGAATAGGTCATAGTGAGATCTGTTGGATTAGTAACTTGTATTCCTTGCTTAGTAGCAAAGAGAACTTACATTCCAATATATCTTAGATGAGATCACATTCTCTTCTTCCAGATTGAAAAAATACTTCCATCAAAGAGGGGGACTCCCCTAACTTTTTCTGAATTCAACATGAAGTTAAGAAAAATCAAACACTGGTAACCTGCCTCTAATACCACTAGAAGGACCCCAAAAAAACCTGAGAGGGGAGTGGTGAATCAGGGTGTCAACATTCTCTTCATAAAGTTGTGGATTAAATTCTCATGTTGGAAGGAACGAGTAAAATATTTCAGATAAAAGAATGTTGGGAGATGACACATCACTTTTACATGGTTCACCATAAAGGGCTACGTCCAAGGAGCATACACTGATAGTGTGTCGGTCATACCTAGGTACACTAATCTTCACTCGTTGTAGAGTACATGTTTTTTGTCTCAGTCACTATGTTCCAGGAACACTACCTTTACAAAATTTCAGGGATAACTCACCACTTCCCTCAGAACACTTTTGAAAAGTCCCCTAGCTCACTACTATGAGAGTTGTTTAACTCAGTTTATTGACTTGAAGGTCTCTTTAATAGATTGACATTGGAGTCTTTGTCTATATAAAATACGAGACACTAATTGCATCAAGGACTTGAGTAGATGCTCACTGAAATCCCTAACCACTCTAAATCGATAATCAAAAACTACCCTTGGAAATGCCCCTTAAAAATGCTCAACCCTTTGTGAAGCTCACAGCCTCGTGGTACACAAAACTTCACGAAGCTCACAGCCTCGCAGAGCAACCAACCTCACGAAGCTCACTGCCTCACGGTGCACAACCCTTCGCAAATGTCACTGCTTCACAGAGAAACCAACCTTGCAAAGCACACCAAGCCAACAAAGAACCCCTGTCTTCGCAAACCTCATACACCTTAAGAGAAAAAACCTTATTCATGACATTGGAAGTCTTTTCGCGATGCACAAGATCCCTTATGACAACCTGCTTTGCAGAGGACCACTTGCTTCACGAAGTCAAAACAAACACAAATTTCCTATCTCAAAAATTGTTTTGAATGAAGAGGTGTGGCCCTTATTTATTGGCATGGTCGATCCTGGAGCTCCTCCTCTTTAAGAACACATTCCAGATCGGTCAAAATGTCTTCACAGTGCTTCCTCCATCTCTCGAAGCACCATTGAAATTTTAGTTTGGTAGAGCTTATCATAACCGTGGAGATCTTTGTCAAAATCATTCACATCTCCGCAATGCACCACTTCAATGCTCATTCCCTTCACTATTCACGAGGCTCTTCGTAATCACAATGAAACACAGTCTCAAACCGCAATGATTAATTTATTTAAAATCCCCATGCCAGTATTTTTAAAATCCATGCCTTTTCATAAAAAAGTTGATTCTAAAAGAATACCTTTTGCAAAGATCTAAGAAAAAACTTTCGTAATCATAGAGCACACAACCTAAAATCATCCAGTATCTGTGAAATCCACTTTATGAAGCCTATCTTCACAATTCTCTTTCCATTTCTATATTTTCATAAGGCCTCCAAGAAGAACCACTTTATTCAATGCTTTCCATTCTCCAAATTTTGGACCCCAAACATTTGGCAATCATTGGGAAATTAATTCACCCTCAAAAATGCTTACTGCATGACTTGTAAAATACCTTTCCTTGAAATATCCATAATTATCCATTAGAGGATTGACAAAAAACACAAACCATGATATTTTTCAAAAAATAATAACCATTTTTCCAACCAAGATCTCATACTTGAGGAACATATGATAGTTTTACATCTATATTCCCCTCATAAAAATGATTACACATAACTATATTTTAACGAGTCCCATCAGTATCATACTTTTACATCGTGATTCTAAAAAAATTAAAACTATAATTGGTAATAAACATTAAAATTTTATGTAATTATACATCTCTTGCATCACATTTTACAAATTTTCATAATGCATTTAATCAAATTAAAATTTATCACATTACATCATGAAATTTAGTCTCACGTATTCTAGTTCACATTCCTATTTATAATTACCTATCTTTGAAGAAAATAATTATTTTATTACATATTCAACTATTTATCTAAAATTAAAACACTAATCATTTATAATATATTGAAAACACTTAAATTTCAAACCTGTAACTTTAAAAATGATTCATGAAAAACCATTTACTCAATATCAACACGAGAGTGTCCATTATCGCGAAATATCTATTATTAAAAACAAAATTTCGTCCCAAAAGCCAAAGATACTGGTAATCCAACCATGAATACGTTTTCAAAGAACACACACACACAAATTATATACTAAGAAAAAACTCATAATCTTTTAGTGAATAATTCTAGAAAAATATTATATCTTTGAAAATGAAATAGATGTAGTACCTTTTGTAACCTAAACTCTAGTATAACCATACTAGAAAGAATAAATTTTGTAATGACAGAAATGTTTTTTCTATACACTATGGTTAGTTTCTAGTGCCTAGGGTTCAAAAATATTGTCTCATAAGAGATTTACCTACTATAGGAACGTCACAACACCACTACCTATGTAAAAAACATAATATAAATAAAAAATAGAATGAATATTCAATGAAATAAATAATTTTTAAAAACATCCAAAAATTTTCCATAGAGTACACATTTACATAAAAGATATGAAGTAAACATTTATTAACCATAACATGTAAAATAGAATTTAAAAGAGAAATAATGTAATGTGTGGAAATATACTCCACACGAGTTTAAATTTTTACGAAAAATACATCCATGAAGCCTCATGAAATAATCTACCAATAATTGAGGAATATTTCATATACATATAATATTATTCATTTACTTTTTCTGACATGATGTATGTATTTATATAGGGTGGGAAAATAATTCATCCGTAGAAACTCACTTAACCCAAATTACATTTCAGTGATTAATGTGATCATATTACAAAATATTTGTATACTAAATTTAAATATATTTTTAAAAATATGTAATTAAATGTATTAAGTTCTACTAGATTCATTTTTGAAAATATTTTTCTATTTAAGGAAATATAGGTGAAAATTTTAATGTCATCCATTGGATGAGTATCAAAAAAATAACCCATGGGAGCACTATGAAAAACCAATGGAATATAATAAATCGCCAACAAAAAATCATATAATATTCAAAACTGATGGCTTTAATACCATTATCTTAAATCATAGGCTAAACCAAGGATTCTTTCAAGTCACCACCATCATGTACCATTAAAAATAATAAAATATTAAACATAATATTGCAAGCATCATGTAAAATTTTTCATGATAAAATATTTTTAAATCCTCATTTTATTATTCTAAATTATACCAACTCAATATGGAATTATAAAAATCACAATCACTTATTTTGAAAGGAATAAAAATTTAGATCAATCAGGTTACAATTAAATTCAATAAATTTTGATAACATAAATACCCATTACACGAATGTAATCAATAACCAAGACACCAATCATTAATTTCCATTTCCATTAGTTAAAATAGAATTTATTTTAACAATTTATAATATTATAATTTAAAATCCTGTTAAAAAAATCTGGAAACCATAATACCAATCCTATAATTAATTATCTTGAGTTTAATATAAATTTTTGTGTATTTTCATATATGAGTTCCAATTTTATATCACATAAACCCAAATAGAATATGAATAATGTAATAATATTAATTAAAACTCATTGTTTCCATTATAAAATATAATAGTAAAAACATATTTATTATAAAACATAAATTAAACTCAATAAAATAGTATTAATACATAATTTTCAATTTACATAATATCATTAGGAATTATGATGTTGAAGATCCTGTAAAATTGAAAATTTAATACCAGATTACTTACTTTTGAGCATTAATTTTCATACACTTTTAGACATTTCATAATTCACAACATATATGATAAAATATATTCACCACTTGTAAAATAAAATAAATTTATTATAAATAAATTAAGCTTAATTTACATTACTTTCAGATCACACATGACAGTAAATCGAAAGTGTAATATAATGATTTGATGTAATCTTTATTTAAAATATGCAGGTCATAAGTGGTCCCCAACAATTTTATTAACAAATAATCTATACCACAAAATGAATAATAATTTAACTTTAAAAAACTATAATCTTAAAATATATTGATCTATAAGCATAGAATAAAAATCAAAACATGACACTAAGAACACCTAAAAACCCTCATAAAAAATATAATCCTTTTACAATTATCATCATAATGATTCTAATGCTACAAAAAGATAAAGATTCTTCAAATAAATGATGACTAATTTGCTCCCAAAATGTAGAGATTGAATGGGTGATAATATAGTGGTGGATTTTCATTAGAATAATGCCATATATATGTGATAACCATGATTTAATATGAATATTATGACATAAATGGAATATAAATTCCCCATTAACACCTACAATCTTATTGGGTACACTTTGAATATTCATGAACTGCCCAAAGTCTCACTGAACACCTATTTTCAAGACACTAAGCATTCGATTAATGGTCTAATGGAACACAAACCAACATTATAGTGATCCTTGAATGTTTATAGAATAATTTTATCTGAAATAATATCAAAACATGAGTATTTTAATGTATTTTGGTTGTGAAAGGGTCTATAGGGGGATTGTGATGATTTTTAAAGTAACATGATAGGTTGTAGAGGTCTTCTTGGGAGAAGATGTCCCACCAAAATCCAAAAAACAAGCTACTCGTCCTCAATTGGGTATTTAAGTGATATGTATCTTAATATAAGGGGTCTAGTTACAATCAAGTATATCCCTAGTATCCTATAAATGTGTTAGTGGGGTTCCATTTGAGTTTTTAAGGTGATATAGTTCCCCCAATATATGGATGATGTATTGTAGTAATTTTACTATTTTTAATTTTGTGAATAAATATTTTACAAAACCTCTAAATTCCATAAGAATAGACACTCCACCTCCCATAAACCATTCTATTTAATTAGATTCAGATCCCTTGATCCTTATAGGAATCATATTTTATTTGTTTAATTTGATAGATATAGGTACGGATTACACAATGGAATTTTAATTCCCTCTTTTCTCTAAAAAATTCATTGATATTCATTAAAAATTATTTTTTGGGATATTTATATGATTTTTAGATTACAAAACATTTGGTTTAATTATATTATTAATAATCTATGAGTATGGTTTTACTATAATGTGCTAGATGGTCCCTAAATATTCTCATTGGGTTGTATGGCATTTAATTTTACATTGATATAATTTTGGAAAATAATGTGTTAAAAATATTTTATATCAATATATGATTAGGGTCATTATACTATGGGAGTTAAATGAGAATAATTTATTCTTTTAGAGGTACCTATTTTATTTTTCTCTATTGTTAATTATTTTTTATGGACATTATTGAAACAGATAGTGTTACATGAATTAAAATTTAAACCTTAGAGGTATTTCCATTGTATTTTTTGTCACATTAGGAATATTATGTTACCTAAAGAATCCATTGATGAGGCTGATTTTGGTTATAGTAATGTATAACATTTTTCTTTGCTCTAGAATGTAATTTCAGTGATGTAATATCCATGTGGATGAGTTTTCTTATGGAATTGGTGTATGGTTACTCATATGACATTGGAAGAAACATTAAAATTTAGAACCCATGTTTATTAATTTGAAAAAGAATAAGGTATAATATAGAATCTTGTATTTGATGTTATATATATTGGAATTATGGTAATCCTTTCTTTTATTTTTTGTTGTATGGTTGATGATATGAATTGAGGATCCTTATTTATAGATGTTATATAATAATATTAAATAATTTAATCATTAATTGTTGAATTATATGTTGGATGTTATACCATATAATATGATTGATTGAATGGAAAAAATATTCCCATTCACTATAATATTTCATTTTGGAATTTATAGTTAAAGGATATTCCACCTAATATGGATTATGTAGTGGAAGGATATTCATATTCCCTACTGTTTTGATTGTTACATGGAATGATATTACATTCATTTTCATTTAGAATAAAATAATTTAAGTTTATTCCATTCATTATTGTATCTAGGAAAGGAATGGAATCATGTTTCAATTCCTTTTTCCGCTAATGGTTGAATGGAATAAGATTCCAATATATGTTGTCTCTAATTACAAAAGTGAATAACATTCCATTTATTTGAAATTTTGAATGTAGATTTGCTATAGTTTGAAATGTCATGGTCATTAAAATCAATATATCTTGTTTCATGATTATATATATATGGTAAAATTATCTTCCAACTCATGTGTGGTATGTGATATGTTCATATCGATATCGAAATTGGTAGAAAAAGGAATGGTCTCTCACTGGGTGGATAGTTTAGAAAATGATTATATGACATGTTGTGTATTTATTTTTGATGGTATTTAATATTTTTTTAAAATAAAATTTTATATGGTTATATATATCATGGAATTGTTTTGGGGAACCATTAGTGGTGTCACACAAATTGTTACATATATCTTACAATGGAATAATTTATGATGATCATATTTTACAATCTGAAATAGAGGTAATAAAATTGGAACCTACAGTTGGTTGGTGATTTAGAGTGATGAATGGAGTGGGAGACGGTACTATTCATATAATTTCACTCATTTTTTAGTATTTATAATTTATTTTTTTAACAAAATGTATATTATTAGCTCAAGATGTGATAATGTTTACGTATATACGATTTCTTGTCATTACACTAAGTTCTAATTTTGTTGCATGATGTGGTATATTACTTTTTTAGTTGGATTAATCTATAATGTAAATATTATATTTTAAATTATGGATAATTTATTTATTTTTTCCCTCCAAAACTATTTATTTTTTTTAATTTAGGGGTTAAATTCTATATATATTTTCTATGAATCCTCAATAGTAATCATCAACTTCTAGAATAAAAGATCAGATTCTTGGTATCATGTGGAATCTCTTGTTTGGATACTATTTTAGTATTCTAGGTTTTGGAATTACATCAACATTTCTACAATTTACCTTGTTCCTATAACTTTGTTCCCTATGGTCCTTGTTGAATCATTATAGCATTTAATATACTTTAAACCCCTCATATAACATCCATACCATAAAAATCACAAATTTAATTTATAAAATCTCAAATTGAATCATAGAAAATAATTACTAAAATAAAAAACACGTCAAAAATACTGGTGTTGTGACAGTTTTCTCTTCATTTTAGAGTCTCCTGACACCTTTTCATAATATAGTGCAAAAACGTCTTGGGAATTCCATCTCCTTATGGAATTATCTATTAAACAACAGTAATCAATTACTAAGTTTCAATTTTGAATATTTATAATTATTTTCTCTAGGAGATTATAAATGGATTTTAAACACCAATTGAACCAAGATCCAACCACAAAATGGATGATGGTCTAAAGTTGGTGTGTTTTAAAAAGTATTATTAGATCCTTATAATTATACAATATTTGAAAAAAATTGATTATATATTTTATTTGAAACATGTTGAGAATGAATAAAACAAAGTGGCCTAAAAGAAACTCATTTGATAGTGGTAAACTGAAAATATTAATACCTAAAAAGAATAATCATATACATTTTTTTATTAATTTGATAAACTAGAAAGTAGTATATAGATTATTCTATTGAGTATTCTGATGCTTTTATAAAACATAAAAAATTTATATTTTGAGGTGATTTTTATCTTGGATGTATGTAAATTTTGGGGTTGAGAAAGCAGTGTGTTTTTTTTAACTTCTAATATTACCAGTAAAATATATAGTTTCAACACATTCATTTATATAGTTATTTTTTTGAATAAACCATATTAAGATATCAGAGAAATTATTTTTGTGAAAAATAAAAATTCATCATGATAATAGAAATGTGATAAATTTTACAAAAAATATAGTTCAACATTAATCCGAAAAAAAAATATTATGAATAAATATAAATTCAAAAAAAAATATAGTTATGTGAGATGTTAAATTGATTGTTCTCAAAATCATTTATCAAGTTGTTCTTCTAAAAACCAACGTATTTTGAAGTGATGTTTTCAATGAATATAAATTGAATCATAGTGTTTAATAATTTTACTCATCTTCATGGAATTTGGAAACATTTAATATTGAAATTTTACTTATTCAAAGACATATTATATATAATCCAAATCTGTAGTAACATTTTTTGAAGGAAAAAATTAAAAGGTAATCTAATTCAATAGATAATGTGGTTCAAAGATAGATAATTACCAAAGTAAAATGTGGATAATATGGAGAGTGTAATTATGGTTAGATTAACGAGTAAGGATAATATACATTTTTTAGGATTATATAGTGTATATTAGATATGAGGAGTTTTAAAAACAGATATAAAATAATATTAATGTTATAAAAACAATGAAAAATAATTTAAGTGAAAAATTATTCATTTAATTTTTTAATATTTAAATTATCACTATTCTACATGAACACATATTTTATGTTATATAGACATAAAGTGAATATTTTTTTTATAACCATTTATCTTATAGATAATAATTTCATTAAAAAATTGAGTGCACTATGAATTTTTTTTAATACAGATATATTGATGGACTAACCAAAAAATTTAATAGTGGGAAAATATTTATCAAAATTTGTATTTTAGTGTTTTAAAAAATTTTATTATAGAGATGGTTTTGTAAAAGTTCCTCGATTTTTTGGAAGAGGGTATCTCTTAGATAAACATTCAAGAATAATAATGTTAAAACATACCATAACATTTCTTAAATGAAATGAAAATGATATATGAATATGAAGTGAAAAATTATAATTATATGTGGTAGAATATGTTTCTAATGGAAACTCTATGATTGAATGTTGTAAAAGACCATTTTTGGTTCATTATTTGAAACAATTCATGTGATAAGTAGTTACAAAAAACATATACCACATAACATATACATAAATTGTCCTCTTATGTTATAAAACATAGTGGTGGGTGTATTCCAAAAAAAGTATAGTCAGCTGATTTTATACAATACACCATTTTAATGAAGAAACATCATGATATTTAAGTTAACAAAACACATATAGTTTCTAATTTTAGGAAATATGTAATGGTCTAATATTTTTTAATGTAAAGGATTTATGAAATCTCATTGAATGTAAGATAGTTAATGGAAATATTTTTATTTATAAAAATATAACGTATTTTTTTGTTGATAATAGGAAATAAATCATTTTAGGTCCAAGAGGTAATGTTTTTTGAAATTTATAGATGGAATTTTATTTTTTCTATTAGAGGTGATTAAGATTTCATGCATGATATTATTGATTTGGATTTTGAGAAAATATTTCCACATCATAGTGAAAATATAATTATCATGATTCATCCAAAATAAGAATTATGTTTTTATTTATAATTACTTCAATATACATATTTTTTAAAATTTAATTATTTATCACAGATTGAATTTTATGAAAATTACAATGGATGTTTGAAAAATAATAATGTGGAATATAATCATATAATATTAAGGGATACATGGAAGAAATATATAATGATACATGGTGTATATCTATAGAATATGACATAGTATTTAAAATGGGAATATGATTTCTCCATGATATAAAAAGAGATTAAATTTTTATTTATATATATCATAATAGGAAGATTTTTTTTTCAATGGGGGATATATTTTTATAATTTCATGCCACTGTGAGTAGTTTAATTTAAACATAAAGGATAAAATTTGATGATAATAAATAATTCTACATGGTGATGGTTTCATATTTTTTATCTTAATATGAAACATTTTATATATAAGGGATCTTATTATAGTATGATATGTGATTATTTAAATTGGGATGGTTTTAAACCTTAAAGGAAATTGATTAATTACCAAACATTGTATTTAGTGATTTTTTATTTGTGTGTAGTAAAAAATGAGACTATTTTTCTCTGTCAATTAGATTCCATAATAGAGGGGAAACAAGTAAATCAATATATTAATTATTTTATTTACACCAATTGATTATGAAAGTTGAAACCAAGAAAACCAAATGGTCTAACTAATTATATTTTCATAATTTAAAATAGGGGTAATTTGAAAAAATAAATAAGTTAGACAACTTTATTCACCCCCCTCTCATGGAATTTACCTTTTTATCCAAACATATTATATATATCACTTAAATTCATTGATATTATCCTAAATATTTCATATTAAAAAATATGTAGTTCCTTATTTAGGTTATTGATATTTTCAACATAATTTTCAATGATAAAAATGTCATCAACATAATATAAGAGTGAAATTATGTTATTGTTTAATAGTTTCTATAAAGTGAGTTAGTGATTTTGTAATGTCCACTTATATCCCTGACCCACCATGGATGAGTTGAAATTCATGTCTCATTTTCAGGGACTCTTCTTTTGACAATTTGATATATTTTTTAATTTTATCTTAATCAATTTTAATTGTAAAACCTCCAAAACACTATGATATTTCATATATATCTCCTTAATAGGGTGAATATGAAAAAAAATATATGTTTACCTATATCTTCTAAAATTTTCAGTCCCTATCATTCTCAAATACAATATATTTTATTGATAAAATTCATCATTATCATAAGTAATAAAACCATTATAGTTTTCTCTATCTTATAAATGTGTCATTTGAAATGTAATCATTCTTTTTAGTCAACCTACAATCCCCTACCACTATCATTGAGATTCTAAATGCAGATATTTATTTTTTTCCCATAATATTTTTTTAAAAATTACAATGAAAATATCATTATTTATACATTAATGGATTTATATCATACTAAATTTTATTTAACCAATTGTGTTTTTATCATGATATAATGACTGGTGAGAGATTGTTGTATCCCCTAATCCAATCCATAATTTTTACCTCTATATTTAATTTTTTTTTTATTTCTTCCCTATGTTGATCATAGAATCTGTGGAAGATAGTTTCATGGGGAATAATATCACCAAGTTACCTTTAGGTTTCCATTGATATTGGTAGAAAGGATTGATTCTCACCATAATAAATCCTATATTCTACCATCACTTAGACTATTATTGAAATTTCATTTTATTTTATATCTAATTTTTAGAGGAATTACTTGAATACATGTTGAACAAGGTATTATTTCATTAACACATTAAATTTGATACGTTATAGTATATTGGATATTCTCAACCATTTATTTCTCTTGAAGTATAACATATCAACTTGTGTTCAAATTATTCACCTGTAGGTTTATAGTAATGTATATAAAATCTCAATATTTATAGAAAACTATTATTAATGTAACAAATCTTGTACCTAGCTTCTATAAGTTCTTATTATATACATTTAAAAAGGATAAAAATATAATTCTTACAACATGCCACTCAACATAAGTTTTCACAAGAATATACTTGGAGTATTAGATAAAATTATCATTAATATGTTATTCTATATGATATACTTGTTCTTACTCTATATAAATCTATTATGATTCATGGTTTTATGGGAATATATATTCATCTTCAATTCCTTGACTCTCAAAAAAGGTTGAAAAATCATTAATTTGATCTATTCTATATTTATTAGTCAAATTAACTTTACCTTCATCTTAATTTAACACTATAACATAGTTCATAATATCATATTTTACTTTTATTACTTTTTAAAATTATAAAAAAACTAACACAAAGTACTACATATAAAATTATTCAGTAAATTATAAAAAATATAAGTTTCATATATCATACTTAAATTCTAAATGGACATATAAATTAGTGTAAACTTGACAAAAAAATTGATCTCCATAATAAAATATTATTTAATGAGACTTTTTGTTAATTCCTCTAAAAGAAGTGGTTACATATATCTAGTAAATAAAATTATGAATTCAGATTCAATAATTCTTAATTTTGATGGATACTCTTCTTTCCATTATAGGATCAAATCTCTTGTACCTAGGTTTTGATGATGACTCTCCCTATATTTTTATGGGTTTCATTACATATAATCACATGAGACCCTCAAAATATTCAGAATATGTGTCCTTGAAAAATTATGATTGATATTTGAGAAATTATATATGAAATTTATGAAATTTATTTATTTAATTTTTAATCAAAGCTTATTCCCTATAAAATATTAATTTATTTAGTTATAGTGTCTCAAACATAGATAATTTTTATTTTTCTTTGAAAATTTATTTTTATATCAATACCACCCATGGGAATTATATTTGTAAAACTAATATTACCAATTTTAACAATACAATAATATCAAATTTTATATGTCACTAAATACTCACTACATGAGGTGACATTTTTTGACAATAAATATTAATAATTGGATTTATTTCTCTATAGTGTGATTTTTTTTTCTAATTTTCCAATAGAAAAAAATGAAAACTTATCCTATGACCACCATGTGTGTATATAATATTCTTATTTAAATTTCACTATGTTGAACCTTACACTGATGAAAACTCAAACAATACTCTTTCTTGTGTGGATTAATTTTATAATGGTATAAATTGTATATTGGCCTTATATAATCCATGAAACTTTTAAATTCTTGATTTTAACTCATATATAAAAATATCAAAAAATTATTTGTTATGTCCATTTCTACATCCTGAATGATTGTTTTTATAGTTATAAAATCGGTCTTTCCTTTATCCATTCACATTTAATAGAAAATATTTTACCATTTCCACGATACATTTTCATTAACGTAATGAATTTTTGAGAAGGATCATCATTTTATCCAAATTAGTTATAACTGTTTAAATAGTTTGGTTTTATATATATTTTTATGTTAGAGTCTTTTCATCCTGAAAAAATAATTTACAATTCATTAAAACATATAGTTGTATTCATCTATATGGTCTAAAATGTGTAGTCATAGTTGCATCAACCATTTCAGCAAGTGGATATTATATAACATAATAATTTTTTGATATATATTCTACATCTTCATCTACATTTTATATAAATTATTTTCAAGATTAACATGGTGGTAATAATTATGAAGGATCCATTATTGATTTTTTCCAATAATGTTTTTTTGATAAGTTTAATGGTTAACATACTTATTTGAAATGATATTGTATCTGATGGGTTTAAAGGGGTCAATAGGATACATATAAAGAGTATATATTATATTGAATAGTTTCGAATGGGAATGTAGGACTATGTAAAAATTAACTTTCCTCTAATATATTATCCCACTAACTAATGACAATACTATAGAAATTAGATTAGAATTGGAGAATATATAGTGAGTTGTTTTTTGTAGTGATAAATAGAATATTTGATTATTCATATATTGAAATAAAATATTTCTAGGTCTGTAGAATGTGAATGGACAATAAAAGGGTAATTTATTAATAGTTTTAAAATAATATAAATACTTATAATTAATTTTTTTATATGAATTCCAAATTTAATGTTATATTTTTCTATTTTTTTAAAAAACATGGGTATGATTATTTAATATTAATAATAACAATATACACAATAAATGTGACTTATAATGAATTTTTAAGTGATAGGAATCCTATGTATGACTTTGAACTCAAATAGTTTCAGTATTTATGTTCATTGGAATTGGTATTATTATTTCTCCCCGTTATATTTGGCTTCCAAGATAAATAATTTTTTGAAGACTTATTTGAGTTTAAATATCCTCTAATTATAACAACCCATGTATTTATAGGATAAATATTTTTCATTTATATTAATATTTATGAATAAGATATATTTTTAAAATTAAATGGGATTCTTAGTCTGATAGAGTACTTAACATGAAATAATAGGTTTCTTTAAAATCTTATGTTGCACAAAACTTTGAGTTATACAAAAAAATAATATAATAATATAATTATTTTAAATGGTAGATAACGCCTATCCATTGTATAGGTGGGAATGAAAAAAACTAACTGAAATATGATTATATATTTTTATTAAATGTTTTTACATTTATTCAAAGAATATTAGTGGCTTAAAATAAGTATGAATTCGATTTTAGGCATGAAATAATCTAATATTTTTAAACGGCCGGTTTATGGCCTTTTGAAGGCGATCCCATTTAAATCTAGTTTTTCACTTTTATATGATCTATTTTAAAAAATTATTTTTCTATATTGAATTTTGACATCAAAATTTACTTTGAAAATTTTTTAGTAATTTATTGATAAAGTTCATTTTTTAGGAATAGTGAAAAATACCACATTTCAATTCAAAACTGCTTTTTCAAAAAACTTATTTATATAGTAAAATTGTCCTTTTAATTTATATTGAAGTTTAATTGGGCTTTATTTTTATCATTTAATCCAATTATGGTCATTTTATGTAACTTCACTTCAAAATTGGACATAAACACATGTCAATCGTTTGGTAAATTTGACTTCTTAAAAACACGTTTTTTGGTTTTGACAACGAGAAATAATTTTAAATTAATTACTAAAAATTATGTGTTTTGAGATTGTAAAAACTGATTCAATATTTTTAATCCTATGGTCAAAATTGTGTATATAGATACCTTCTATTTTTAGATATTATAAACAGTAACTTGAGTAATTATTTTATTTACCTTGGTTAAAGGGTAAATATGGTAAATAAGGGTAAAAAATAAAATTATAAAAATATTAAAAACCTCTAGAAAGTTTAATAACACTATTAAATGAGATATATCCAACCATGGTAATACTTGGGTAGATTTTGGGACCCATGGATCCACTTTGATGTGAAATGTCATTTTATAAGAATTAATTTAAAGTAACAAAAAATATAACATAAACATGTATTTTTTACTAAAACAATAATTATATGGGGTTATGTAAGATATATCTTCTATTTTAAATAGTCATTAAAAATAAATCAATATTATCTAACTCATGGTATTTTATTTATAATTTTTAGACATCATATCAAAAATATATATTTATGACATAATGATGATGTAGTGATTACCTTATTAATGAATGATTCAAATAATTGAGATTATAAATAATAAAATAAAATAAATTTAAAACTTTATATGCCATACAAAAATTTTATGGATGACTATGACTTTTTATCTTTTAATTAATGATGTTTTTTTTGAAATAATCAATTTTTTATTGAATTCTTTTAAAAAATCCATGATATCAATATTATAAAAATTGACAAAAATGAGTATAAAAAAATACTATTTTACTAAATGATATAAAAGTCCTAAACATATAGGATTCATCCAAATAAATTAGATGATTTCGAACATGAAATTAATGAATAAATTTTGTTTCGGTCATCATGTTATAGTAATATATTAACCATATAGTACGAATATACCAGAAGACATGGTAAGAGACAAATTAGTTAATTATGTGTTAAATCTAAAAGATAAGATCACATTTGTGTCCTAGACTTCTCTAAAACATTTTTGTTGAGATTTTTTCAACTCAAAATAATATTATATATGAAATAAATGACTTTGGTATCATTTGAAACCAAAAATCATTTTATAATAAAACAATACATGAAAATATTCGTAAAGTTCCCCTCCTCCCTCATATAAAAGAGCATCACCCCTACCCATTTAATCACACCTATAAAACCCATTGGATCATCCTAAAAATGAAACAATAACCTCATAACATCCCTATACTCCTCCTAGAATTATTAACTAGGGTATAAGGAAATTCAAGATAGCATTTTGGCTCAAATCAAAGGAAGATAAACATTTTAAGAGGCAGCATCTTCTCAAAAGATCTATTCAATTATTTTACTTCTTCACTAAAAATTATATTCGTATTATTTGATTATATAATTACACTAGAATAATAAATATACTAGGATGTTTCTATGTTAAGTATTAGAACAACACTTACACACACCTCCATCTAATGGATATGGACATACTCTTTCTATGGACGACGAACTACGGCTCAGGAAAACAAGATTGTTCAATTTTCCCATACCACCTATCATGTTGGACATTATGATGGAACTATATATATATGATATAGATTATATTTATAATGCCTTTTTGTCTTCTGAATTTTTAATTTAATCATACCTTAAGTCATTCCATAATCTGTAAGTATCATAATTTCATTTGAGGAAGTACGAACTACCGCCCTCTCAAAGTGACATGACTCGTTAATTCCATACATGGAACATATAAATTATTGAGTTAATGAACTTATTTAAAATATATATAATATGATATTATAAATTAATTATAATATACCTATGTATCATTTAGTTTTAATTCCTAAAAATATGGAAAATGAATGAAAGTAGCATTTATGCATACGTACAACTTTCCGTCTCCATGATCGGTACATTCCATTTATTATCTCCAAATGTTATGTAATATTAGAAATACATATATATAAAAGTTATATATGATATTTAAATCATTAATATAATTCTAGAGAGAATTGAATATTGACAACATTGATAATGTATAAATATAATAATTTCATTTTTGACTTAAGTACCGAATATCAACAAAATGACCGATATTAACTTGAATAATTATGTAATGTTTATAACATGGTAATAAGTGATATAAAAGGATTAATAAACATTAAATATGTTCTGAAGAAAGTATAAATTAACATAAGTTTATTATTTAGGAATAACAAGGAACATACGTGATGAGTCAGACTCAAGGTAAAGGACTTCGTCTCAATCTCTATTCATTGAGCATATTTTAATTTATACACGACATTCATTTATAAGTTGTATAAACATCCTTTACATTTAATATCATTGAATGAGAATATTTTTTACAAATCATTTTACCAAATGAAAAAAAAATCATTTTAATATACGTGATGACAACGACCTTTTCTCTACAGCGAGAATTATTTTTTATCTAGAATCCTTAACAAGCTGTAATGCTTTTAAAAAGGAAAAATAAATACCAAATACCATTTTTCATGTATTTTGGTATTGAAAATAGTTTTTATAAAATATTTATTATGTTAATATCTTGAAATATTATATTTTTATTGGATTTTGGAAATTATATACTTCCTCTACTCTTGTTTTACGTGTTATGATTATGCTATGGTTCTTGGGAATTGTTTATGTATACGGGTATTTCCATGATAAAAAAATGGTAGGTTAGCCCAAGAAATATCTTCAATGCATTGGGTAATGTGACAGAGGTAATAGTTAATGTTTCTCCCAAGAGATTTAGGGAATATACTGTGATGGGTATTCCATACGTATGATGGACTAATGTTTTCATTATTTATTATATATCCATTAATGAGATTTTTATTCTCATCCCATGTTTTTGAAATGTTTTCATAGGTTATAATGAAGGTAAGAGAAAGGAAAAATTCAAGATGATTTATATCAAGAAAATAATTCTTGTTTTATTTAATGAGTTTTAATATTGTGAAACAAATTGGTTAGAGTAGACATGCCTACTTTGTAATATTTGAGATGTAATGTAATAGTTATGGATTAATTATATAAAAATATAGACCTAAAAATACCATCAATGTAAAATTCTTGACTAAACTGAATATTATGTAATGTTTACAGCTGGGGAATTATAGTTGGTATTAGAGGTCAGTTTAGATAACTTTAGAAGTTAGGATGCTTTTAAATTAATATGAATTAATTAATTTATGGAAATAATGAAATAATACAGAATCTGAATATCACAATGTTGCTTCTCTTAAGATATTTATGTTTTTAGAATGGTTTTCCGTAGAGGAAATAGGGAAACATTGATGGGACAACATTTATATGAAAACAACCTTCTAAATCCTCAACATGAGAGGTTTGGAAATTTAACTCAATAGTTTGTTGCAGTGATGGAATAATTGAATTAGGCTATAAATGGTGATGGTATCCATGCACGAGATCATCCAGATCAACCAAAAAAGAACATGTTAGTAGGGAGTCATTTCATAAGGAAACATTCTCCATTATTTGGAGGATCATCTGACCCCGTGCTCACTAAAGGGTAGATTAATGAAACAGAAAACATTTTTTATGTCATGGGATGTTCAGAATATCAAAAGGTTATTATTGTTAATAAATGTTTTGAAGGATAAGATGATTTTTGGTGGTCTATGGTTAAAAATATGAGGGATAATGATAAGATTGATTCTCTTTATTAGGATGAATTCAATGGTATGTTTCTTGAGAAAAGTTTTCTTAAAGCGATTCAACTTAGGATGGAAAACAATTCTTGTAATTGAGGTAGTCAGATGACTCTGTGGTTGTTTTTAAAGAAAAATTCTCTCGACTAACTAGGTATGTTCCAAATTTCCTATGGGATCTTTATATTAAAATCCATCATTTTTATATAGGATTAAATCCAATTTATTGAAGGTATTTAGATTCTTGTGAGTTCAAAAGTTATGAAAAAGTTTCTTGATATGCGGAGAAGGTGTAAATGGAGTTTTCTGATGATCTGGATCTTTTTGATAAACAACTAAATAAGAGGTCGAGGAGGTAGATAAAGGGAAGAAATCATCAAAAAAGTCTGATTGTAATAAACTTATGTTTACACTTCATGAAAATTGTGGTAAAAATAACACTGGGGAATTCCTTTTGAAATTTGGTAAGTGCATCCAATATGTTAAAATGAGACATAATGTAAGTAATTTCACTAAAAAAGATAAGGTTAATGGTAAGGAAAAATCAGATTTATAGTTAGTAAAATATTTTAAGTGCAATTAAATGGTTCATTAAGAAAATGAGTGTCTAACAAAGAACTCAAATAATGGAAAGTATCTAGACTACAAGCTGAAAGGGGTGTTGAAATCCATTGCATCTACTTTAACAGATATTGGGCTATAAGATGATGTAGTTTCAGGTACAATATTTTTTTATTCAAATTATTCCAATGTGATGTTTGATTATGGGTCTACACATTCATTCATTTTTGAGAAAATTTCCAGTAAATTTGGAATTCCATCTCATTATATGAATCCTGAACTTTTGGTAAAAACACTTAGAGGAAATATTGATAAAAAAAGAAATTACAATAACCATTATATCTTTGTGTGTGGTATGAATCTGCCTTCAAACATTATTGTTTTTCCTCTAGTAGATTTAGATATTATTTTGGGTATAGATCGGCTTTCTATTTATCATGTGATGATTGAATGCAGAGCTAAAGAGGTTTCTTTTCAGAAATAATTTTATTTTATGTACATGAATGAACCCTTACTTATTATAACATATCCAGAAGATGAAAAACTAGTAAAGTATGGAAATTAATGTTACCTTGAACATAATTTTGAATACAAAGTAACTATTTAGATTAATGATTTTCCAGTGGAAAATCGGTATCATGATGTTTTTTTAACGGGTTTCCTTGTATAATACTGAATCGTGAAGTTCAATTTACAGTTTAGTTAGTTCCTGATTCTAATCCAATTTCAAAACCCCCTCATCAAATAGATCAAATTGAACATTTATAGTTAAATGAGGAATTATAGGAGTTACTAGATAATGGTTTCATTGGACCTAGCACATTATCATGGGGTGCCCCTATCTTGTTTGTTAAAAATAAAGATGTTTCAAAGAAACTTTTCATTGATTTTAATGATTTGAATAATATCACTATTAAGAACAAGTATCATTTTCCTCATATCGATTATTTGTTTGATCATCTCTATAGAGCATAGTATTTTTCGAATATGGACTAGAGGTCAAGGTACCATTTGTTGAAAGTAATGGAATCATAAATTCCAAAGATAGCATTTTGTACTAGATATGATGATTATATATTTTTAGTTATCCCTTTTGGGTGATCCAATTCACCTACTATATTCAGGGATCTTATGAATAGATTTTTCGGGGAGTTCTTGGTTATGTTTTTATGTGTGTTTATTAATCATATTTTGACTATTCTAAAATTAAATATGAGCATGAAAGTAATTTAAGGGTTTTCTTACAAACCTGAAAACAAAAGAAATGATATTGTAAATTTATCAGGTGTGATTTTTGGTTGCAACATATTTCATTTCTGGGTCACATTGTCTCTAATGATGGCGTATATGTTGATTCTACTGAAAAAAAAGTTGTTAAAGAATGGCCAAAAGCCAAAAATATAACCTTGATTTGTAGTTTTCTTGGTTTAGCAGGTTATTATAAGAGTTTTGGTGAATATTTTGTATAGTTATATAGCCCACTTATTAAGTTAACTTGAAAATGTGTTAAGTAAATTGAGACCAAAGATTGGGATGAATGTTTTATGTAATTTACATGAAGATTGGTGAATGATCCAGTTTTGTAAATGCCTTCTAGAAATGGTGAATTTGTTATCTATAGTGATGTTTCGTTGAAAGGAAATGATTCTTTCCTTATATAGAATGATCAGGTAATTTCTTATGCTTCACGTAAGTTAAAACCTCATGATTTAAATTACCCAAAACATGATTTGGAATTTGTATATGTTGTTTTTGCATTAAAAATTTTGAATCATCATTTGTATGGAGTAAAATTTTAAATATATACTGATAAAAAAGTTTTATATATATATTCACTCAAAAAGGAATTAATAATGAGGGAGGGAAAATGGATAGAATTAATCAATAATTATGATTTCATGATCCATTACCATTCGTTAAAGGAAAATAAAGTGGTTGACACTATATGTAGAAAGAGTATTGCTATATTAATCATGCTACATTTGGAACAAGATATTTTTATTTTTTTATTTTATGTATTTTGTATTTGATATTATTGGTATAGGGAATTATTCTGTTTTGTTTCATGTGGAACTGAAATCATCACTATCTGCTAGAATTAGTAAACCATAGAAAGAAGACAGTGAGTTGCAGAAGAAGGTAGAATTGGTTCAAAAGTGTAGGTTACCTAAATTTAACATTGATAGAGATTGTGTTTTGAGATTTGGAAGGAGGTTATGAATTCCTTGTGATTACCAGTTGAACTAAGAGTTGTTATGAGAAACTCATCGTTCTCTATTTTCAGTTCATCCTAGAAGTACAAAAATATATAGATATCTTTGGGATTAATACTGGTGGGATGGAATAAAAAGAGATATTAGTGACTTTACTATGAACTGTTTAAATTGTCAACATGTTAATGTAGAATGACAGTTACCGAATGGGATGATTCATCCTTTGACAATGCTAGTGTGTAAATGGGAAAATCTGTCCTTGATTTTCATAGTGGGATTACCACAGGCATCTCGAGGTAATAATGAAATTTGGGTTATAATTCCTATTCGACATACTCTGTATCTAGATCAACTTTCTTGATTGTATATTAAAGAGATCTTCAGGTTACATTGAGTTACCCCCTCTATTATATCTGATAATGATTCTAGGTTCACATCTATCTTTTTTAAGGGCCTTCAGAAGTCATTGGGAACTGAAATAAATTTTAGTAAAGCGTTTCATTTGCAATCCAATGGACATTCAGAATGAATAATTTGGACCTTGTATGATATGCTACGTGCTTGTTCAATGGATTACTAGAGAAGTTGGGACCAACATCTTTCTTTTTTTGATCTTTCTTATAATAACAGTTTTCACTCCAGTGTGTAGATGGCACCATTTGAATCATTATATGAAAAGGTTTGTTGAACTCTAGATTTTTGGAATGAAGTATGTGAATGGATGTTGATGGGACCATAATTTGTAGAAGATATAGAAGAAAAAGTTTAGGTTATTCAAGAGAACATGGGAAAAGGTTAGAGAAGGTAGAAAATTTATCCAGAAAACTGGAGGAAGGATCTTTCTTTTGAGGTAGGTGATCATGACATTCTCAAAGTTTTTCCTGGAATGGTGTGATGTGTATGGATAATAAGGGGAGGTTGAGTTTGAGGTTCATTAGACCCTATGAAATTGTGGAGAATGTTTGATAATTTTTCAATAGAGTGGATTTACCACCAAGTTTATCCCATTAACACAATGTTTTTCATTTTTTGATTTTGAAAAAGTATATAGTTGATCCATCTCATGTTTTGAGACTAGAGGTTGTTCAGTTAGAAGAGAATCTTTTTTATTAAGAACAACCAATCCAGATTCATGACCATAGAGAGCAGGTGTTGCAACATAAGGTAATCCATTAGGTAAAGGTATTTTTGTATAACCCATATGATTGAATAAGAAACATGGGAATCTAAATATTCTACTAGGAAAAAATATACCCACTTATTTGATAGGTGAATAGAAATGTGGGGATGAAATTCCCAAAAGTTGGGAAGAATATAACAACCTAGATATTTATAGAATAATTGATTTTCATTTCAATTAATATTTATGAATAACATATTATTTTTACCTTAAAGGGGATTCTTCATCTGATAACATACTCAAAACTCAACAATAGGTATCGTTGAAATCTTATAATGCACACAACATTGAGTTATACCGAAAAATAATATAATAATATTATTATTCTAAATGGTAGTTAAATCCTAGCCATTTTATTAGAAAGAATGAGAATAACTAACTAAAATATGATTATAAATGTTTTTAATTTTTTTACATATATCTAAATAATATTCCAGTCTTAAAATAAGAAAGAATCTGATTTTAGGCATGAAATACTCTGGTGTTTTTAAAAGGTCAGTTTCCATCCATTTAAAGAAGAACACTTTTTAAATATAGTTTTAGTCACATTTATGTTTTCTATTTGGAAAAGTAATCTTCTTTTATATAATCATGAAAAAAATATAGTTTGGATAAATTTCTCATAATTTTCTGATAAAGATCATTTTTAATGAATAGTGAAAAATACCACATTTTAATTGAAAACTACAATTTCACTTAATTTATTTATATATTTATGTTGTCATTTTAATTTGTTTTAAAGTGTAATTGGATTATATTTTTATCATTCAATACATTTTTGAATATTTTATGTAATTTCACATTGACTTTGACATAAACACATGTTAATCATTTGATAGTTTTTACTTCTTAAAAAACTCTTTTTGGTTTTGACAACAAAAATTAAATTTAAAATAATTACTAAAACAAATTTGTTTTGAATATGGAAAAATATATTCAATATTTATAATCAGAAGGTCCAAATTATGAATATAGGTAACTTTTATTTTTAGACATTATGAATAGTAACTTCAGTAATTATTTAATTTACCAGGGTTAAAGAGTAAATCTGATAAATTAGGGTAAACAATTATATTATAATTATATTAAACTACAATAAACGTGTCCTAACACTACTGTATGAGATATATCTGACCATGGTCATCCATGGGTCTATTTTGGCACCCCATTTAGCCACTTTGATGGGAAAATTATGTATTATAAAAAATAATTTAATGTAATGAAAAATAAAACCTTAACATGTATTTTTTACTAAAACAATATTTATATGGAGTTATATAAGTGATATATTTGACTATAAATAGTAATTGTAAAGATAAATATATTTACTACATCACGGTATTTTATTTATAATTTTTAGACATAATATAAAAAATATATATTTATGAAACAATAATGATGATGTTATTACCTTATTAAGGTATGATTTAAATAATTGAGATTATAAATATAAAAAAAAATTAATTTTTATTATTTTTATTCCATAAAATAATTTTATGGATGATTATGACTTGTTATATTTTATATAATGATGTTTTTTCTAAAGAATAATTTTTTTAAGGATTTTAAAAAAATATTGATATGAATAGTATAAAAATTGACGAAAATAATTATTTATAAAATATACCATTTTATTAAATGATATAATAGTCATAAAAATATTATATTATCCCAAATGACTTGATAAGGTTGAAAATTTCATTAATGTATCACTTTAGGTTCTATTTGAATTTTATAGTAACTATATTAACCTTATAATATGAATATACAAGACTTGGTAAGAGTTAAATAAATTAACTAAGGGTTACAGCTCAAAGATAAGCTTTAATTTGTTCCCTAGACTTATCTAAAACCTATTGATTGATATTTTTTCAACCCAAAATCATCTTAAAGTTTAAATATATTACTTTTGGTTCTTTTGAAATCGAAAATAATTTTATAATATAATAATACGTCAAAAAATTCTTAAAGTGATCCTCCTCCCACTTATTAATGTATATCACCCCTACCAATTTAATCACTCCTCCCATGACCCATGGATAATCCAAAATCTTCTCAAATAATATACAATGATACCTATCTTCCTTCTAGAATCAATAAATTGGGATGAATGCAAATCAATAAAACCATTTGACTTAAATTAAATGGAGTTACAAGTTTTCATAGGTAACGTCATCTCAAAAGTTCCTTTCCATTATTTTACTTATTCAACTACAATTATATTATTATTATTTGATTACATAAATAAAATAGTATCCTATATATACTAGGATTTTTTTGATAAGGATTCTAACTATTCAGACAGACACACCAATTTAATTGATATGAACATACTATTTCGGTGGATGACGAACTATTATCTCACTGAACAATGATCGTTCAATTTTCCCATATCACCTCTCACGGTGGCCATTAAGGTGTTACTATATTTATATATTATATTTATTATATTTATAATTTATCTATGCTTCTTTTTTTATTTATATCATACCTTTATGCTTTCCATAATGTGTAAATACGATAATTTCATTTGAGGAAGGGAGGACTACCACCCCCTCAAAGTGATATGACTTGTTCATGCCATACATGAGACATAGAAATAATGGAGTTAATGAACTTATTTAACATATATAAAATATCATATCATATAATAATTATAATATATCTATGTATCATTTAGTTTCTATTCATTTTAATCTGAAAAAGAAATCAAAGTAGCGTTCATGCGTTCATACGGCTTACCATCTCCATAAACACTGCATTTCATTTCTTATCTTCAAATGTTATATAATATTATAAATAAATATATATACTAGATAAATATAATATTTAAATATTCAATATCACTCAAGAGATAATGGAAGTTTCACTAAAAGGGAAATTTTTTAATTATAACAAGTTCATTTTTGACTAAAGTACTGAATATCGACAAAACGACATATATTAACTAAAATAATTATGTAATGTTTATAATGTGGTAATAAGTGATATAATAAGAATAATAAACTTGAAAAAGATTTTAAATAATGTCGAAATTAACTTATGTTTATTATTCATGAATAAAAAGGAACATACGTGACGAGTCAAACTCAATGTTAGGGACCCCATCTCAATCTCCTTTCATTGAGGCATATTTTAATTTATACACTAATTTCATTTATATGGTTTATAAACCCATTTTACTATTAATTTCATTCAAAGGGAATATTTTTTTTTGAATTGTTTTACTAAAAATAAAAAATAATGTTTCTTTTTAATGTATGTGATGACAACGACCTTTCTGCCACCACGAGCATTATTTGATATCTGGCTTTCTTAATATGCCAAAAAAAATTTAAAAATGAAAAATAAATACCAAATAACCATTTTCATGTATTTTGGTATTAAAAATGGTTTAGATAAAGCATTTATTTTTTCAATATCTTGAAATGTTATATTTTTATTGTAATGTTGAAATGTTATCTTTCCTTTATTCTTGTTTTGTGTGTTTGGATTATGTTATGGTTATTTGAAGTTTTTTCCTCATACGGGTCGTTTTGTGATAAACCAATGGTGGGTGAGCTTAATATAGCTCTATAAAGCACTGGGTAACATAACAGAGGTAAACATATATGTTTCTCTAATGATATTTTGGGAATATACTGTGATTGGTATTCCCAATGTAACTCTCCATATATATTTGAATGCTACAATGTAAGTATGTTATGTATTCCACAAGTTACTATAATAAATTATGATTTCTGTGTTTTATTCATAAATATTATGATTTCTAGTGTAATGTAAAAGAGATTTTGTTTAATAATTGAAATGTATTAGTTCATTGGATTATATGTATTTATGGATAAATGTTTTTATTCTTTATTTTATATCCCTTACTGAGATTTTTCTGCTCATCCCATGTTTTTTAAATGTTTTTCATAGGTTATAATGAAGGGTAAGAGTAATAAATAATTCAAGAAGATTAATATCAAGAAAATAATTGTTGTTTTATTTAATGAGTTTATTGTGGTGGAAAAATTGGATAGACTAGACATGTCTACTTCGTAATATTTGAGATGTAATGTAATATTTATGGTCTAATTCACTATAACTATAAATATGAGAATATCCTCAATGAATAATTCTTGACATAACTCAATATTATGCAATTTTTAAGGATGAGGCCTTATACTAATGAATACAATAGTTTTTTCATTAAACATGAATTATATCTTTTGGAAAATTATGTAATGCTAATTTTCAATCTTCATACTTAAGGGATATTCACTAATAAAAGACTATAACTATATTTAATACCACATATAGGGATTTTTGAATCACCCAAAAGATAAAAAAACAAAAACAATTGATATCTATCAACGAATACTTATTCAAAATAGTATTATATCATTACACATCTCTTTATCACTCATATATATCTCTATAATCTCTCAAAGTACTTTGGATATCACTAAATTTTTTAGGGATGGAATAATAATCCTAAATCATTCTAACATAGGAAATGTTTCATCTATACATGCTTAAAACAAATTTTACAAAACTCACATCTATAATACAATACAAACTTCTTTAACCATTATTTTTCAAAGGATATTTGGAAAACATGTTATAATTGAATCAAATTTTTTTAAAAAATAAACGGTGCATAAAGTTGGTGCATAAAACATAGAACTATGATATTATTTATAAATTTCCCGAACCATCTTTTATAAATAAATTTCAATAGTTATAGATGTTAATGTGGGTATCATAACTATGAAATCACACACTTAGTCAGTACATACTCTAAAGATATAATATATATAATTATGGATATATATGGTTTACAATAACGGAGATGGTAAATTCAATATTTATTTTCTAAAACATTTGATTTAGGAATTTATACTATCTTTATTTCGACATTTGTAACACATTTGAGAAATTGTTTAAAATTTTTAATCAATGGAAAAAAATTTCCTTTTCGGAAAAGAAATTATATCCAATATAAGACCACTTTCATCATTAATATTAAAAATAATTGTTTATAATTTTTAATATATAAACATTTTGAAAAAAATATATTTTGTTTTTGTTTTAAAATAATATGAAGATAAAAGAACATTTTTATAAAATAAATTTTTTTGTATGAAATAATTTAGGATTAATGATATCTTGGAGTATTTATATCATCCCAATAAAATAGATATTTCCCATAAAAATAGATTTTAATTAGTTTAAAAACTCATTTATCATATGAATTCAATCATGTTATTAACTATTGATATTTGTTCATCATTTTCTCTAAATTGTTTTTTATAAAAACTACTGATATAGTAGCAATTTAGGGAGATTTTAAATTTATGATAATATAATGGATTTGAGTATAATTAATATGGGGGAAATAAAAAATAAATATAGGGTTTAAAATTTTGGTTTATTAAATTTTAGAATTGGTTTTGCAATAATTAAAATGTTAATGGTGGATCAAAAATCAAATGTAAATCTGGAGTAAAAATATATTAATCAATGGATTTTCCTCTTAAAAATTTGTAACCATTAAATAAGAATCTAATAAAAAATAAATATATATGTTAATTATTTATTTTTTTCAATATGATAATGTTTATGCTTTTAATTTACTTCTATTGATTATTTTTAATTTTTATTTGAATGGTATATGATTTGATACCTTGATATTGTATTAGTATTTTTTTCTGATTTCAAATTGATTTTAATTAAATTTTATTTGAAATAAATCAATTATGTTTGTGAAAATATTATAGGAATGAACATTTTCTTGTTGATTACGTGGAAAGTTTAGACTTCTCTATTAAGATACAACTAGTTGGATGGGAAACCCCAGATTCTAAGTGGAATGTCACATGAAAAATAATTAATCTATGGGTTACTAAAAAGGTTAATCAAGGCCCATTAAATCTAATTTAAACATGTGTAATTATATAGGAAATTGTATCATTATACTTCTTATATTATCTCCCTTTATCTTGGTTACATAAAAATATTATGGAATTTTTTTATGTTAGTAACATTATTATCAATGTTCTAATAATAATATTTGAGATTTTCCTTGTGTTGTATATATAAAAAATTAGTTTAGTTGATGTATTTTTTGGATTCCATTTAGCTAAAATGATTGGTTTTCAAGGATGATTACTCATTTAGGGTTTTATGGTTATATAATTCTCTTTTATTTCGATTATTCAGCCCTTTGTGAAGGAGAGGTTATATAGATTCATTATATTGCGAACCATGGGTGATTGGGTGTTCTGAGGTGGGTAAAAGATGTTTGTTATTCCACTGATGATGGACATATAGTAATAAATCATATAAATAAATTGTATTGATAGTAATGGTATACCCCAAGGAGGACCATTTAGTAGGAGGAGTTTAATGATGGTAGAGAGATAGTAAGGAATCATATTGTGGTATTATGATGAAATTGATGAACAATATGATAGAATGTGATGTTGGTGATGGATATTTACCATTGGATATATTTATGACTGTTATGAAAATTTTTATTATCCTTATGTATTAAGATATTGGTTTATGATTGCTATATTTATACTTATAACGTTGGATGCAATTGAGATAAATTTTTTGATTTCCACTGGACTTATCATGTGGTTAACTTTTTTATATATTGGGAAGTGTTCATGTTTTATTATAATATCTCGAGATCAAATGAGAATGGTTAGATAAGAATATAATTATAATTTTCATCAAATAACCACTAAAACATATATATAGTTTCCATATGATATGGAATAATTATTTCCTTTCAAGGAAATATTCATGTGCCATAACTATTTACATCCACTTATTGCTGATTTGAGGAGTAGACATTCTATGATTGTAATATTGGACTTTACCATACTCTGTTCATTTATATGGTTCATAGATTTACGATGGTTTTCATAGAAGAACCAAAATCCATGATACTAATTTTGATATCATATTTTTGGATGCTTCTGATGGATATAATGTATATATGCATTATGAGATATTTTTTCTAAAAGATATATAATGTTCATCATTTTATAAATAGACACTACTTGATATTAATAACTATGTACAAAGAAATATTCATGTATTGAAAAAAATAATCGATTAATGACTAAATATGTTATAACTTCCCCTTATATTTGTTTTTAGTTATTTTTTTATGAAATATATTAAATTATAGAAACATTTAGTTTTTATCAATTTTGAGCATGTCCATATCATTTAATTCAGGTTAGTGATTTTCTTAACTAAATTATAAATTATAATTACTATTGTGACCCGGTAAAATAATTCATGGATATTACATATTTTAATATTAGTATTCAATATATTACACAAACACATGCCTACAAAACTTAATCGATTAGTTCCTTTGGAAACATGGATCCAAATATTATAATCTAGTGATTGATCTCCAATGTTTTCCAGAATGTTCTTCCCATTTTATACTCCACATGAACATACCCAACCTAAAACCATTATTCATAACATGTGGAAAGGAAAAATAAAAAATGGTGATCTCAAATGCTCAGAAATGGTAAAATTGAGATAAGTAAGTATAACATGGATGCAAGTGTTTGAGAACATGGGAGTAACATTTTAAAACAAAACCCTACATATTTAAGATCATAATCATAATTTAGTGAATAAATATTGGAATATAATAAGACATGAATGATATGATAATAAATAAATAAGAGAATTTAGAGTAGAAAAAAGAATAAGCCATTGGTTTGTGGAACACACATTATATTAAATAATTTTGAACATGTATAAATCGAAACATGTCCACACATGATGTTAAGGTTATGAAATCATGCCCTCACATAAATTTATGGAAAACACCCTGGCCTAGGCATATCATTATGGAAATGAAAAATTGGGCCATGCATAAAAATATGATCATTTAATCAGGTTCATGCATATCATAGTGAACATATAATCAGGTTTTAACCTAACATTCTAATCATGTCATAAGGTTCACATATAGAGCCTTTGAGTGGCCTCGCTCTTCCAACGTTCTGAGACAGGGTTTCCTCCGTCATCAATTAAGAGAGGGAGGAATCTTTGCTGCCTTGGCTTCATCTCCCCCTCCACTCTTCTCTCCTATTTCCATCTTCGCTTCCCCTTGTTACCACGATGCTCTCAGCATCCTTGGGATTTTGTGATTCCTTTCGGCAGTGAAGGAACTTCTCTCCTTGGTCTGACTTTCTCTTTATTTTCCTTCCACTTTACACCTTCACCACTTTCCTGATTCTGTTCATCGGTGGGTCTCCATTGACCTCTTACTCTCATATTACTTCCTTTCCCCCCACATCAGACCTCCATTTCGGGTCTCTGTGCGGGTTCTTTAGGTTTCTTGGGTCAATGTCGGTGGGGGAGTTCAATATTCTTCTCCCACTCTTCACTTTTTGTTCATCCCATCGTGCTTTAAACCATATTGGTTGGGCCTGATGCAGGTTTCATGATGTATTGGGAGGGTGTTGGATGGGGCTCGAAGTAGTCTCAATGTATTTTTGTCACCAAGGTTGGTTTCTTTGTCTCCGGTTTGGTTTCCTTTTTCTTCTTTCACTGTGATGTTTTATTTTATGTTGTCTTCCTACTTTAATTTGGGATATTATTATTATTATTGTGTCATTTGGATGGTTTTTTCTGTGTTACTTTTATTAGTTTTACTATGGTATTGTGTTTGGTTATTTTTCCCGACGATGAGGATGTCAAAGTTTCATTTGTGATGGTACTGATGACTACGATGCGTGCATATGTAGTGTCCATCATCGATGACTCTTCTTGTTTTAGCTTTGTGAAAGGTGTTGTAATGATGGCAAGATGGTATGAGTTCTGTGGAAGTGTTCCGATATTGTGGAGGGGCATTCTCCAACGGGTGCTCACCAGCAGTGGAGCTATCATGGATACGGTCTATTGTTAGGGGGAGTAGCATGAGGTGATGGAACTCAAGTTTTCATATCCTAATAAGACGTGATGGTGTTACATTCAATACATGATTTTTGTATTTTTCATGTTTGGATGTTTAATTTTTGGTGGGTGACTAAAGGCGGTTAGGGATTATGACAGTTTCTGTTTGAAATTTAAATTTTCAAGTTTTTATTTTTGTTCTCAATGGCTGACGACATTGTATATGAATGAATATGGCTATTTGAAGATTTTTGTGATGGGTTGATGGCATCTGACTCTTGTGGCCCCTATTTTTTTGAATCTACCCACTGTGTTTATGTATGTTGTTGTTTCTGTTCTTGAAGATTGGATTTTTATTGTATATAAATTTTGAATTGTGAGGTTACCACTAACCAAAAAGTTGTTTTTTGAAAATAAAAATAACATAGATTTGGTGGTGGTTGTTCAAATATAACATTGAAAATAAGTAATCAGGATCACACATAAAAACTGGAATATGTATTCCGGTTCACACATCAAATTTATTATAAAAAAATAATGTTCAAACATAAAATTGTGAAAATGTAACTGGGTTTACTAATAACATATATACTCATGAGTTTTCTATCATTACATGATTAATTAGAGGGAGATATAGGACCTACACTTCACATAATAAAACAATACATATGTATCCCACAAGATCATAAGCATTCATCATTTCATAAACCATAAAATAAAATGGGTGTCATAAAAATTTCATGAAAACATAACCTATGTAAAAGATATAGGTTTCATAATCATTTCATCATAGCATAATCACTCAGAATAATCGAGTTTCATAGTTATTATTTTATTGTATAGCTTATGGAAGCGAAATAGGATTCATACACAACTTTTCATTTTAAATGTAAACCATCAAATGAAATAATAAAAATGTTTAATTTTATCATATTCCCAGTAAATAATAAACTATACCAATTGATGTCATCTTAGATAGAAAGGTATTTTAATAAAATAGATTTTTTGAAAATTATCTTTCTTTGAAAACCAATTTCAGAAAATATTTTCATATTTCTTTTATTTGAAACTAACAATTCTAAAATTCTAAACAATGATTTGAAAATTAATTTAAAACATATATATAAGAGAATATCAATTCCACATTAATTTTTTTAAAACATAAACTAGTTTTAAGAACATTTCCTTTGAAAATAATCATGAAAATTATAATGGATGTTTTTAAAAACATTTAAAGTAGTTATTAAATAGAAGAAAATATCCAAACTATATTCATTGAAAATAAATATCAAATAAAAATACATAAAAAAAATTAAAAAAACGTTTAGTTATTGAATATAATTAAAAATTTACAATGTAATCTTCAATAAATGTACTATTCATGATTGTTTAGAATTTCATACATGATGTACATGTAAACATGATTCTTTTCATATTGTAGGTTAAAGTAAAAATATCCTTGACCAAAAAATGAAAAAAGATTCAAACAGATATTTTTTTTCTAAAAATGTAAATTATGGATAAAAGTGTATTTTAATAAAAAAAATTGAATAGTAGAGCTTTTTGGAAATATTTTTACAAAAAATAGTTTTTAAATAAAAATTACATTTAATGGACAAGAGAAACAAGGTCACATTTTCATAAAATTTTTCTTAATTACCTGAAGTATAAAATAGTGGAAAATTTGTACCATTACATGAAGATTACATAAATAATAATATAATAAGAATATTCAAGAGATATAATGTGTGGTATATCATGGGATTTCAAAATTTTAGATGTATTCATAAACAATCACAATTAAGGATGAGATTATTACAAATATCTTTATGAATTTTGTAATATTGAATCAAATGACCAATGTATGAATAAAATAATAATAATATGGACGTATAATTAGTTAGATAAATTCATGATATTACATGTCAAATGGTCTGTATATACAATTTTTGAAAGAATATATGTGCATATCATAACACATATCTCAATGAAAGAAAATTGTGACCCAAATATTTTATCTATCACGTATCTTTTGAGCCATAAAACCTAAGAAAGATATATAATAAAATTTATTTTTATATAAAAAAATTATAGGGAGTTCATGATAAAATACAATCATAGATAGTATATACAACACATATAATAAAGTGGTGGCGAATATAGCATGTGTCTCACAAAAGTAAAACGTAAGACGAAAATCCCTTCCTAATAGCCTTGACACGCATTATAATCATTCAAAATTACCCTATAATAATTATGATTCTATTATAAATATATAATATAAAAATTTTCATATATATTATTCCATTTATGAATTTCATATGATTTTATATAACCTTTTTGTTAATAATTCCGCATTAATGTTAGGTTTTAGGTAATATCCACTTAGTTTCTCATAAATATTTTAACAGGGGATTCATGAACCAATTACATAGATTATGATTTCATAATATCCAAAATTCAAACCATGATCTATATTTAGTATATATTTGTTTTTAATAATTAATAATACTTAGTGATAGGAAATGAAATATAATGTTCATGGAGATAGTAGGTCATATGTAAGCATGAATATGGTTACCATTTTCATATCGTACTGAATAAATGAAAAGAAAATAATATATACATAGATAATAATTATTGTATCATTATTATATAATATATATCAAATATATTTTTTAAACACATACTTAGTACATTCCATGAAAAGATTGAATGAATCACATTGCTTAGTGAGGTTATAGTTCGATGTACACACGAATGTTGATATAATAGTTCAACAAACTATAAAACATAAAGTTATATTTTATATAATACATAAAAATAAAAATTCAATACTAATTATCATATAAATAATTTATAAATAGTATTTACATCATTATTCACATTTTTCAAATGCGTAATTGAAAAAATGATCGACATCAGTACCTAAGGAGGTAGTCCTTCATACACAGAAAATATGATTTTAAAACCCATTTTTTTGTTTTTGTTGTTTTTTACGTCTTAATATTATAATAAAAATATTTAATTATATATATTATACTAATAATACTATATAATTAATATATAAAAAGATTTTAAGTGGGTTGAATAATAAATAAAACAAAAACATTCATTGATGAATGTTACCTCTTCCTGAGGTATCTTCTTTTAGTTTGAACCAATGGAATTCATTAGTAGTGTTTTTAAAAAATCAAGGATTCATAGATGGGAGAAAAAAAGATTATAATTGATTTGGGAATGTATTGAATGAAACCAATTTTTTTTGATTTTGTGAAGAGTGGTGGAGAGGAGTGGCCTTTTATATTTGAGGTGAGTGGCACTTTTGTTATTTTTTGAATCGAAGAATTCCTCCCGAATTTGTTTCGTGTATAGTGTCCAAAATATTATACTAATAAATATAATAGAAGATATAAGGTATAAATTATTACAAAAAATGGGTTTTGGATAGGTATTGAGTCATGTTTACACTTTTTACCAACTAAGTAAATTTTTTTATACCTTAGACTTTCTGATTAATTTTAATTTCTACAAGTAATCAATTTTGTCAAAAAAAATAGGTTGTAAAAACTATAAATTATATTTTATTATGATTCAAAAAATTTATTCCATTTTTTCAAACTAAAATCAAATAATTTGATGAAATTTATTTTAAATTAACCTGATAAACATTTTATGAAAAAAAGTTTTCAATGAGATAAGGCTCAAAAGCTTAAAATGTTTTGATAGTCAATTTCGATTTTAAATTAATTAAAATGAAATGAATTAGATTAATAGATGTATAAATAAACTATTATGAAATTAAATCTAATAATAAATATATTTTAACAATATAAATAATTTAATGCAATGGAAATTTTTTAATAAAAATTTTTTTGTTCACAATTCATCAAAAATGTAACTTATCAAAAAAATTCCAAAAATTCACCATCAGGTAATTTTGGAATTTTTTGTTCAAAAAGTTATTTATATTTTATAAAATTTATTTTATAAATGTGGGAAATTTTATTAGTTAAATAATTTCACCATAATAAACTGATACAAATTCTTGTTTGAAAAATACTATTTTTAAGCGTGAAATTGGATTTATTGTTTTCTATTGTATACAAAACACCTAAGATGAATGGGACAGATTTTATTGAATATATAATATATAAAATCATTTATAATCATTAAAAAAATTGATTTTTTATTTTATTGAAATAAAACACACATGTGTGCGTAAAATAATATTTTTTTTCAAAAAAAATTCTTTTTATTTTAAAAAAGAGTATTATATTCATTTCTTATTCATTGTTTACAAAAAAAATTATATAAAAAAGTGTAAAATTTATTTTTCTAATTTATTTAATCCATTTAATACCTTCCATTATAACTTCTAGTTGATAACTATACCATAAAATAATACTATTAATAGTATATTATAGTTTGTTAAAACTCAGTCTTACGTCTAACACTAACTATTGAAAGAAAATGGTTTTATGTGTAACGAATGAAGACTTAATGTTTTTTACTACAAGATAATATCAACATTTCATGTAAAAAAAATATTAACATGGAATTTAATATAAATAAATCTTAACATGATGTATCATGAAATGGATGAATGGAAAGAAATTAAATTGATTTGAAAAAATTATAATTCATAAAAACATGAGCTATTTCATTCTTAGTCGATTAAAATGAATTTTCCCCTCGAAATTCATTTAAGTCATCAATTTTTTAATATTTAATATTTCCATTCATAGAAACCCACATGGTAAAAAATAAAACATCCCTTAAAAAAATTTAAAAGATAATGGTTACCTAAAGTAATTTATAACTATGATTCCACATAAGGGAACATATGTGGAAAGTGAAAAAATAGATATAAGAGGGAAAAATAAAACCCCAATACTAATGGAGACATATAGAGAACATGGTCAGGAAAATGGTTATGATCACAAATCCATAAATGAAAGAGGCTTGAAAAAAGGTGATTGATATCATTCAAAAATATGATAAGAGTAAAATAATTTATTTTAAGACCCTTTTAATAATATTGGAGAATATTTTCAATAAGACATAAATACAAGATTTCATTCTATTTCATAAACACTATATCACCCATTGGTTGTGACTTTAATAATTTTCACTCTATCTCTTACTATATAAATTGAAGATGAATTTTTTATTCCTGAACCACAAAGAGATCATGAGATCCATAAAATAGTGACATGTCATTTCTTCTATATCAATTTAAAAAAAGGTAACATTTGTTATCTAATATATATAAATCTTTATATAGTGAATTAATCTCTATAAAATCATCCAAATATTTTTCTTAAACCATCCTATAAATTTTTATCCTTATAAGCCTTCCAAAAGGATACAATTTATGTATTAGGAAGAAGTTCACTTAAATAAACATATCAACAATCCCCCATATATCATAAATTTCTAATTTATTTTCACTTACAAATGATGTGAATAGCATCATAATTTACTTGTTAATAACCTAAATTACCATAAAACATTATTTAAAACACACATGATTATTCAGTACTTGCAAAAAACATAGATTATTGGATCTATTCCGTAAATCTAGAAATTTTATAAAATCCATCAATAATAGCATCATCCACTTTTTCAAAAAATACATAACCATTTAAAATGTAATTGATACTATCTAATTTACATTATCCATTTCAGTCATCTCTATATCAAAAATAAACACCAATTTTTAATAGTATGAAAATAGTAAGGGGAATCTTCCCTTATTGAAAATATCACTTTTCCATTAAATCACTTTTCTATGTCATAAACATCATTCAATATATTATTTCAAAACCAAAATGAAAAACCTATATTAAAAATAATTATATATTTCCCAATCCTTATAACATAATTCATTAATCCAAATACGTAAACACTTTGATTATTCCACTTCATCATTAAGAGATTAATTAGGATTCATCATCTTATTCTATAATACCACTTTTGCATCACAACTCATTCATATTCTCTACATTGTTGGCTATATAACCATTAATCGTACATCCTTTCTGATTATGATCCTGATATTTCTCCTAGGGACATCGATTTACATAAAATCCCAAATACTTGTATTTAAAGCAATGAATTGTGGGTAATGCATTCTATAGAGCTAACTATTGATTCCAATTACATCAGTGTTCATATACTCAATAAATTTACCATAAATACCCATAAAGAATCTAGTAGTACCCTTAATATTATTACCTCCATTTTTCTAACCACACATTATTCATAAATGAAATATAATCTTCTTCTCTCAATATTTTTAGAGTTTCGTTTGATTTTTTTCGTATTTTCTAATAATAACCGTGATATTAAATGGAAAGTACAATATCCATTTTTATGATCAAAAAATAAGGAAGGTACATACTAAAAAATATATTCTTTAACCTGTCACAATCCATGGAGTCAATTTTATCATGTTTCATCATATTCATGGTATCATTCATCTACTGATTATTTTCAACTTCCCAATGATAAGAATCAAAAATAACTTTTATAGTTCTACATAGATGATAGTTGAAAATATCATTTGAGTAATAAGAACCCATTTATTAGAAACTGGTGGATTAGTCACTCCACTAAAATAAGGTATACATTTACTTATAAAGGATTCATGAAAAATTCATTCCCTCCATTGATCGTTTAGAGTTCAGAATAATTCATTGATTGAGAAAGTGGAGTGATCATAGAAATGATAGTTCTCATTACATCTACCATAACATTTAATTTTTTTCAGATGAAAACCATTTCAATGTCTAATGAGACCCCTATTATCACAGTTCCTTCATTTTATATGAATTGACTATATTCAAAAATCATATATTGAATAATTATATTCATAGTGGAAAATAAAACAGTCTAAAAAGTTAGTTATAAGGTCTATATCAATACACATTCTTTCTAATATATGACACTGTAGGCTTATCCTAGGCCATTCATATTTATTGTCTATATTAATCCTTAATTATGGTTCATAAATAGTCTGTGAATATCCATAGAATAATCCTTGTGAGTATCAAACCAGGTTTGCATCAAGGCCCATTTCTGTGTACCACTTCACGATCTAATCCATCTCAATATAGTGTTTTCATGATTTTTACACCAATGCACATTTATTCTGGATCCACATCCACTTATAGAATCTAGAAAAAAAATTTCTTCATAGAAGATACTTACTCTATCATTTACCAAAATTCCAAAACATTTTCTTATACTTTATCTCATTATAATACTTATATTTAGATACATTCCTTTCCATATCCTTAAAAATATATAGAGGGTTCTTGAAAAAAAATTCTCAGCCTAGTTTTTAATGGCGTGCTAAACCATTCCTTCAATACAAACTATAATGGCCCAAGATTCTCATAGATAGATATTAAATCATCTTAGATTAACATTAAATACATTAAAAAACACATGAATAAAGATTTTAATAGTTTAGTTCATTTTGAAACATGAAACATAACCTTTTAATATGGTGAATGATCATTAATCTTCTAGGCAATGATCTACCCATTCAGTAATCCTCATATACATACCCTAAAAATATCATATCTTTAAAACCAGTTTAAAGAAAACCTATGAAAGGGTGATATAAGATTCATATTAAGGGTAATAAAATGAGATACATAATCATATCATGGACATAAGAGCATGTGAACATGAAAAAACATTTTAAAACCATACCCGGAATATCAGAGTTCACAATCATCAGTCATGAAAAAAATATTGGCAGTTTATGAGACATGAATCATATGATAATCAAAGAACGTGAGTCATTTAAGCATAACATTAGAATAAGAAATATATATATTTTTCATGAAAATCATTTTATAATATTGAGAACATTTGTAAGTAGAAATAGGATAACTCATTATGTAAAGGACATAAAATCAATCCCTCATATTAACTTATGTTCATGCACCAAATTTTAGGCTTATTATTGTCGACATGAAGGTACGTTCCACACATAACACTATGAACATGTAATCAGAATAAAACTTAACATTGGGAATATTTAATCTAGTTGATAGATAACACTATGAACATGAAATCCAGTTTACACAAAACATTGTGAACATGTAATCAAGTTCACTTATAACATTATGAACATATAATCATGATCATGAAAAACATTGTGAACATGTAATAAAGTTAACACAAAACATTCTTAATATGTAATTAGGATCATGTGAAACATATATTCTCATTTTTTGTCAATCATTACCCAGTGAATTTGAGAGAGATATAGGTCTCACTTTTCACATAATGAAATAAAACATATGTATGCCACAAGATCATAAAAATTCATTATATCATAACTAATGCAATGAAATGGGTTTCACAAAAATATTATCATATCATAATATATGGAAAATATATTATTTTCATAATCATTTCATCATAGCATAACCCATGAATGGAAGAAAATTTCATTAGATTTTTTTCATTGTAGAACCCGTGGAAGAGAAATGGGTTTTAGAAACTACCTGCCATCTTAATCATAATCCCATAAAATAAAGAATAAAAATGGTGTCCTTGAATTATAAATCCCCCCAAAAATAAATTATATCAAATGATTTCATCTTATATAAATAAGGAATTAAAAAGACAACTAGGATCATTTCTTATAGAAAATAACCACCCTTTCATAATCACTTACATAAAACATTTTTAAAATACTTTTATTTAAAAATAATATTGGAAAATTAAGAAAAACTAATAGAAAATTCATTTAAAAAATTTCTTTAGAAAAATATACTTTATGCCTTGAAAGATTGTTTTTTGAAATAGAAAACATTATTAAAACCTATTCACTTTTAATATTATCATGAATACATATAGAGGAATCTTTGAAAATACTTAATAAACATTTGAGAAATAAATTTTTTATTTTAAAAAATAAATTCTTTTGAAATACATTTTCATAAAAATCAGTCCAAACAAATTTAAGAAGACTTACCTTTTTAAAATATTAATCAAAATGTACAATGAATCATTAAATAATGGATGGTTCTTGATGGAAGATAATTTTTTCAATGACATATATATATATTCAAATATTCCTTTCATATTTTTAATAGAAGTTAAAAGTGGATTGACTGAAAAATGGTATGAATATTCCTTCTATTTTTTAAAAGATAAAACACTGGAAAAACATTATTTTCTCAATAATTAGAGAATAGTAAAACATTTTTGGAAGCATTTTGAGAAAATATTTTCTTTAATGAAAATAGATTTCTGACTGAATGGAGAATTAAAGTCATATTTTTAGAAAATAAATTTTTTATTTATCATAAGTATATGATTTTAGAAAAGTAGTACTATAAAATGGAAATATCATAAATTACCAGATAATAATAAAATCCAATTGAAATCTTGAGAGTTAGATCATGATATTTCAATATTTGAGATGTAATTATAAATAATCTCAAAAAATGATATGATTGTAACCAAAATCACTATTACTTTAGTAACATTGAATCATAAGAATCAAGAAGTAATAACTTTAAATAGAACTTAAAATATAATTAAGACATATAATTTCATGATATTAAATGTTAATGGGGATATATATACACCTCATGAATGATTATACGTTAGTATGATAACAAATGTATCAAACAAGAAAAATTATGATAAAAAACATTTACCAATTAGGTATCTTTAGAACCTTAAACCCTATTAAATAGATAAAATAAAATGGATATTTAAATACCTAGAAATATTGTTAGAATCTTAAAAAAATAAATTAATTATATATACATACACCACATAGAAGAAATATATGGTGAATATAGTACATATCTCTGAAAAGGAAAAACTCACATGATAATCGCTTACTATAAGTATTGACTCTCATTGTACACATTAACACTTATATATAAATAAAAAAAATTTTATTATACATATATCACATAAATGTACTCATATTTATCCTACCATATATTTTTTTTTTGACATTACATGACTCGTTTATAAAAAATTACATGTTAAAATTATGTTTCATGTAATAATAGCTTTGTCTGTTCTACATATTTTGACTTCTTATTATTAGTTCTCTTACAAAGATTATGATTTCTTAATCTCCAGAATTTAAACCATAATATATATATATATATATATTTAATTTATTTATAATAATCCATGAATTTTAGTGGTAGGAAATAAAACACACAATTATTTGAGACAGTAAAACATACAAAAGCATGAATGATGTTTCCATTTTAATGTCATATTAGAAGAAAGAAAACTAATTAATATATATATATATTATTCAAAAAGAATAAAGTGTATGTCATATATATCATATATATTTATAAAACCCATCCTTAATACAGTTCATGTTAAGCATGAATTAATCACAATGCTTCATGAGGTAGAATATTATTGTAGACAAAAACGACGTTATCACATTCCCAAAAATGGAAATTATGAAGGTATGTGTTATATAATAATTAATGAACCCTAAATTGATCATAAATATATTATATATCACTTATAAATAGAATTTTCAATATTATTCAAATACTTTAGATATGGTAATGAAAAAATGACTGCCATCAGTTCACGTGGTGACAGTTTACCATACAAAAAAACGAGGATTTTATAACCCATTTGATGGAAGTGTTTTTTTAGGTCATAAAATTATCCAAGAAATCACAGTATATATATGATACTGATGTTATGTAATGTCCTGGCCTGGATCACCTCTAAGACAGTGGCTGGACTTGTGAGTCACATAACCTCAAGTGCTTCTCCCTAAACGCCAGAGGCTGCCGACTAGCGGCGAATGCTATTTTCTATCCGTGGGGGAGACTATTCCCTCATAGGTAAAAAATAATATCGCATCGGATGTAACGAGCAACAATAATAAATAGGGGAATCATGTAAATGAATAAACTATAGTAGAAGTAATATAATAAATCCAACTGAATGATAAAAACCTGGTGCGGTAGCTCACAAGAGAATGTCATGCCATGATATGAGTCTAAACTAAAGGAATATAAAATAGAAATCAAACACACTGTCTACTAAATGAAATGACATAAGCAGAAACTACATCGTGAGAAAGGCCTGATCCTCTACCCCAGTCTCCATCCTAAGAAGTAATGAATAGTAAAGCATCAGAAGCAGCACACTTCCCTTTGTCAATACCATTGAGCACATAATCTACTTGGCTATCCATGACGCCCGAGCAAGGTGTGAGATAAAATCCCAATAGGTCGACACCCATGACGTAGAAACCTTTCCAATTCATGAAGAAATAAAAACGAAGTGTTCCAATACTTAATAATCCAAGATAATTAATTTAAACGCATTGAAATAAATAAGCTGGCTTGGGTTGTAAATGACACCCATGCCTAATCACCTGCTTCAGCCTTATCCGGTATTCCGAAAGGGTACCTATCAACAGAAATATATGAACACACACACACACACACATATATAACCCATGAATCAAGGTAAAACCCAGATAAATTATACCCCAATGTTGTGTATTAACTTGGGGTCCAAGTCTAGTGTCAACCAGGTGCACTTCCACATATTAGGGAAATATCTCAATTCTCATGAGGGTAAATTAGAAATAACATTTAACTTAAGTGCATAATTATTTATTGTTCAATTTGAGAGTTGTAGTTCGAACCCATACTGAAGGTATTGCAATGGAACATCTGTCAATTTATCAAATGCCACTAAGCCCATCCAAGGAAATCTTTCAAAAGACCAAGTATCACCCGAGGCATTCCATTACCCTGAGTCTGTTTTGATCTCGCAAAAAGGGGTCGAGTGTCAACCGAGGATGGCTTAGCAACATTGCCAATAGATCTGTCTCGATGGGCCCTTTTGGAACTGGTATGACTCAAAAGTATTAGAAATTACAGGGAAGTCTCGGTCCGGCAAAGCCAATGACACCGCCCCCCAGCACAAAGAGGTAACCCATCAGGAATGGAGGATCTAAGAATGGCCCTTAATATGGGACACACACCCTTTCCTCACCTTGAATTTATTTAATGTTTTCAAAGTATAAGACATGAAATAATTAGCATATAAAGTCGCAGCTTGAAAACTAACCAGATACACCCGCATTAGAAGTCATAAATCTCACAATTTAGCATAACAACTTGAAAAGGAATATACATATCACATCAACCTCAGTGAATAATTCACATTTAAATAATTAGAAGTTCACCAAAACAATTTACAAGATAATATTCATATCATATAAATCTCATTAGATAATGAACTTTTAAAATAATAAGCAGTTTATTATAGTAAGATCTAATAATCCAAGAATTCAAGTTCATGTCCAAAGAAACTATTCATTAATTTTAATTACTATAAAAAGGGCTTTGCAACACATGAAATTAATTTAAAAAAATAGCTAACAAAAATATTACACAGAACTTGTCGGCACACCTAAAGGGGTGTTTGACTTTTTTGTAATAATTCAAACAACTATTTATTAAATTTTAAAACAATAAAAAGGGGATGCACAAAACGTGCAGTTAATTAATTATAAATTAAACTAACAGAAAATGATACACCGACCTCATTGGCACACCCAATGGGGTGTCCGATCTTGTTGCAATAACTGAATCAAATTAATCTTAATTGAATAATGTTTCAACAATTAAGCAAAATAATTAAGTTAATTAAATTGGGTAAAATTTCAAGAAGCCGATAGGCACTAACTAATGGTAAAATGGTACATTTTTATAAATCACAAAAAATGGAGGGAAAGAGATTAGTAACCCTAATTTGTAGACATAGATGAATCTAACATCTGTAGTGGGCTTCAATTTGATCTAAAATGGATGAAAATGAAGGATTTTAGAAAAACCCCTAAATAGGGTAACAATCTTCTATGACGAACTGCGCACAGATTACTCAACAAAAATGAACGATTCCAATTGTGCATCATTAGACTTTACTTATGGTTTAATTCATATATAACGGTTAAGGAATCAGATGTCAGATAGTGGAGCAGCGACCTTCTGAAGGGGCTTCTAGTTGGTGTGACATGATTGAGGGGTGTGATGTGGTGAGTGCGAGAGGGAGCTAGGAGAGGAAAAAAAGAAAAGGGAGAAAAAAAGAAAATGAAAATAGAAATAAAATATGGGAAAAATAAAAGATAATTAAAAAAGGAAATAAAAGAAACATATAAAATAAAACAAAATAATGGAAAGAAAAATAATAAAAATAAATAAAAAATGGGAATCCCGGATTTTAGTTATTTTCATTTTTCCTGTAACCCCATATTTATTTTATTTCAGAATTCCTTTTCATCATTTCATGCTTTCCTTTAAATAATATTTAAATATTTTATTATTCCTTTGAAACTTTAATCAATAATTTAAACCCAAAAATCGTGCTAAAGCAGGATGTGACATTTTTCATGAAACGTATACAAATATTTAAATTAAATAAAAAGATTCCTGGGACCTGTAGCGAGGTGTGCATGCACGCGCCCCGGGTCACTTAATTAATTAGGCTGCAATAAAGTAAAAATGGTCCATATATAATTAAGTATGTGACATTACAATTTATTACATAATAAAAATATAATGTTTTTATTCTTTTGAGGAAGAAATAAAAAAAATGTTCATGGATGAACATTGCATCTTCTTCAGGTATCACCATTTCATTTTAGAAAAAGTATTTCTATGGTTGTATTTCTCCCCAAATTATGAATTCTAGTATGGGATTAGGTATTTTCAGAAGCTATTTTCTTAGGTATTGGTTGAAAAAATCATTGTGTATGGTTCGATGATTGGGGGAGATGAAGATTCCTTTTATAAAGTTGGTGAATGAAAATTTTGTATTTTGTTTGTAAGAGTGAATCCCACCATCATTTTTCAATGTAATGTGTCTTCAATATTGGACCCGTACCGACAAAAGAAGGTATAATGTATAATATTTCAATCAAATATTTTTTTTACAAATATTAATTCATTTAACACTTTTATTAGTTGACTTGGATATTTTTACATTATGATTTCATTTTCATTATTATATCACAATGATTATCTTGAGGTCATTATGGAAATAAAAATTATAAATATATATATATATATTGTCACTGTAAAATAATTATTCAGCGCACTCTGTTTTATGTACTTTTATATCAATAATGAAATTTTAGATGCAGAGTGAATGATGTTACATTGGTATGTTAGTTTATAAATTGGGGTGGTTATTGAAAAAAAAATAACAAAGTTAGTTATATTGAATAATAAATGATTTTCATACATTTATTTCCCTTTAGTTATTTTAGAGACTAATAATGAATTTGGGTTGTACAGTTATTCAACATATTATAGTTTCTATTATAGTAATGAGAGAGGTCTAATATATATCCACTACTAGGATGTTTTTATGAATGATCAAGGCGGTCCATTAAAATTAGTAGGATGGTTTTCAAATTATTCAATTAATGATGTATCGATTAATTATTTTTGAAATTCATCCATAAGATATTGAACCTTTTATTAGGTATATTTATATTAGAATTTGTATATGATTCCAATGGTTTTGTTTTATGGAATACCACATATGAATAGGGAAGATATTGAGAGTTTCCAGCTAGTTCAGAACATGTAAAAGATAAAAAATTTAACTTGTAGTGAATGAGACATTGTTAACACATTGTTAGTGATAATTGTTCACCATGCCTATCTAATACGGGTTGGGAAGAATCATAATTTTGGAAACTATGAGAGGTGGGATAGAAAATGTGTGGGTTTAGTCCAATATCATTCACATGAATTCTACATAGATTTCCAGACAAAGTGAGTAGTCTAGGAAAACATTCCAAACATGTTTTCCTTAGATGTATGATTTCTCATATTTAGCATGAGATTTGGATAATAGTGTGGCCTAACCATGGATATCATTAAAATTGAAAATTTTATGATTTTTTCCTCCCAATATATTATTTATCTTAACCAATTTTTTCCTTATTTTCATTAAAAGTATCCTAAGGTTAGAAAAAAATTACTCTCTTACCCTAAGGGTTGTTCTCAACCAATTCAATGTTATTTGAAATTCCATTTCATTTGATTTAGAGCCTGAGGTTAGTTTATAAGTCTATTTAATCTTATTTTATGGATGATACACATGTTGGAGATTCATCTTCTTCTATGTATCATGAGCCTAATTTTTATAGAGTTTTTCATGTTCATGGATGCATTTTTTCTAGTTTTATTCAAAGGATGGGGTTGTATGAGTCAATTTCTAGACAACTAAAGAATGTGGTTTATAATAAATTTCTTATTTACATGACTATTATTTAATTTTATGTTGTGTGATCTATTATTCCAATGCTATATAAAATTTATTTCTTATTTAATAACAAGATATAAATTAATTAAATTACTTGTTAAACCCTTTATAAATCACATTGGGTCTATAAAAAACTATGTGACTTGGCATATGAAAACCTATGGGTTGTGGTATTCCCTTTAAAATTATAAATTTGGATGTAAATTGTCAAATATAGTGGGAATTGTGAGGTTGACCACATTTCACTAGTTGGTGGTCATTTCAACATGGCATTCGGGGTTGGGTATCTTAATATGGGCAATTAAATGTGTTAGAATAAGATAAATGAAATAATTGGTAAATAGTATAAGGATCATTTTCATGTTATTGAATTGATTAAGTGAATATATAACATTTTTACTAAAATAATTAATGGTTAAATGGTTTAATTGTGAATTTTTGAATATTGTTTTTAATGTAATTCACCATGGGATATAATGAATATTTAAAAAGGGGAACCCTTATTTTTTTTTAAAAATGTTAGAATGGTCATGAATTCTAAACCTTAGAAATTATTTTTCATTGAATAGAAAAAGGTGTTGGAAATGAAACTTCAAACACTTTGGTGTGGATTTTGTACAAGGCTCTCTATAAAGTTGCTTAGGATTGTTGGACAAAACACTTCAAACCCCATTGTTTGGAATGGTGTACATTATTTATTGAGATTGGTGGAATATAATTCCATGTCACAGGTTGAATGCATGGATTGATTCTTATTAATTTAAATTTATACCACCTATGGACTATTATTAAGATGATTGTTCTGGTATGATGTATGTTTCATTTGGATCAGGTGTCACCTAGAACCCAAGAGACAACAAGGTTAATTAAAAAAATATTTGTTTATAAACATTGTTATCATTAATATCCTATATATTATTCACCATATACTTATATTTATAATTGAATTTGATGGGATGTTTATTTAGACACCATTGGTGGTGCCCTAATGAGTATGAATCACACTGAGGTTGAGCTCTCATTTGTACCCGGAAAGACATCAAGGTTGTAGTTTTGGATAAGGGAAATACTTTTTGAGAGAAAACGAATATGGTGCTTGGTATGGGGAATGGATGAGGGGACCAGACAAGATTTTGGAAACCATTTTAGGTATTTTCAATGTGTCTCAATTTTGGGATTTTGTTGACACATGACCCTATATGCACATGAAATTATTACTATATTAGTGAGAGTAGTTTTACTATGTTTTAGATTTTTTATTATTATATTTGGTTACTTGGTCCTTAATTTTTATTATTTATTAGTATTTTTTTTAATTTTTTTCAATATTTAATTATTATAATTAAAAATGTATAGTCAACCAACATTCTTTATTAGAACCATTTTTTCCATCAACATCCTCTAGTGTACGAGGACACAGGCCTTAGGTCATAGGGGGAACCTGTCTGGATAACAGTACGAGTGAGTTAGGACTGCAAAATTCAAAGTGGTATCAATTCAATTTTCTATATCTCTTTACGATTTTAGAAAGGTAGACTGGAGACAATGAAGTATTAACCCTTTTTAATTACCTTGTGAAAGGGAGTAGGTAACCCATGTGTGGGGGAAACCCCATGTTCTCTAGGTGGGATATTTATTCTAGATGATTTCTTATTATAGTTGAAAAGTTTTTTCACCATGGGTGATTCACTTATTATGTGATTTAATAGTTTATAAAAAAATTACTTGTGGGATAGAATGGAATGATATTGTTTATGCATGCCTCAATTTATAAAACCAGGTATTTTTATGAAATTCATAATTTCAGGCATAAAAAGAGAGCCATATTTTGAATGGGTTGGGGAAAATGAAACGATTCTCTATTTCTTTTGTGGTTTTGAGTAAATACTACATAATAAATATATAACAAATATATAAAATTTAAATATATTTATTCAAATTGTTAAAGTGGTTTAGTATGAAAAAATGTTTAATTAAAAATTTTATACAACAAAATTGTTTAAGTGCCCTTGGATATGGATAATAAGGTTTACTAATAGAGTTGTGATTATTACCATGATATATTGTATTTAGTGTATATTATTATGGATAGTTATGACACTTCCAATATGTAATAAGTAAATAAAAATATTTTTTCTCTTTGACATGTGTATAGAATTGTAAATAAATGCTATATGACAATGTTTACTGATGGGGAGACTTAGAGACAATTCTTAGAATGCATCTCCAGTAGTAGATATAGTGTCCACTTTTATATCAGGTAATTTGTATGATGTTAATTTTCAGGAGAATTTAAACCATTTCATATAGTTCATGGATAGAGGCCTAGTGTAGTGTTTAGTGAGAATGTTTGAACTAACAAGGAAGTTATAGCCATATATTAATAAAATTCATGACTAATAGTGTAGAGTACAAGATTCCAAGTTATTGATTGAGTCTATCCAGATGATTTAGGATCATATGTAGACTCTACTAGAGAATAGGGTTAGGCTATCATCTCATGGATTGTAAGGACTAGTGATGTTCTAGTGAGATATTCTATTCTAGGAAGGGAAACTAAAGGTAATTTCTTTGATTAACTTGTAAGATACATTCTTGGATTATTTTTACATATAAATAATGAGATAAGAGATATATTTTATTTTATGTGTTTTATATAGGGGAATATATCACTACTATATTATATTGTCTGTTTCATTGGCCTCTAGTGTTTTTAGTTGATTATAGTTGGCAATTAGTAAGCTATATAAAATCATTTTAAGTATGGGATTATATATGAGAGAATGCTGCTAGTGAATATCTTATGTTTGAATAATATTAGTTTTGTTGTGAAGAATTATTTCTATTCTCAGGGGAACCAAAAAGATGAATCTAGTGGTAGACATGTAGTATCAAATGGGTGATTTATAGGTACATCCTCAGATTGTAGGAAGTTTCATTATTTGAACATTCACCAATGTAGTGGTGGGTTGAATATATAAGGTATAGGATCAACATCTTAGGGTGGTGATTGAGTTGACTTTCATTAGTGCAGAATGCCCGGTCACATTCATGGTCAGTTTCCTAGAAAACTATTTTAATACTAATATGGTGGGAAAATGAGACACATATTGAGGTTCAATATGAACCCTTGATAGATGGGTATTGATGGAGGAAAAAAGATGATATAGTGAACTAAAAGATGACATTTAACCAATTATAATACAAGAATATTGTGTTCTTATAGTCGTACTAGTCGAGGAATGGTGTGAGGAACTCTATGATAGGATTAGTCATATCCTAAAATTTGTTCAGAAAATTGGACTCATACAGGAGTGTATAGTAGAGAGACATGTTAGCTTCATGCAACACATCCAATACTAGTGGTTACTAAATTTGGGAATTAGAGAATATGATGTTTGATTCATGTATATTCTATTATTTTTATTTATTTTTTGTTTAAATGGGATTCAAAATATTTTATTTCTTCACAATTTTAATATTCTTTTTGTTTGGTGGTGATGTTCTTGTTTGGGGTTATATTGATCGATAAGCCATTGGAGGTATAGTCCCAGGGAATATTTATTTGTATGGATTGTTCCCATGAAGTTGGTGGTTACCAAATACTTGATTGATTTTATTTATATATAAGGTTTCAAATTGATAAAATGTATGAAATTTTTAGTTTGGTAACAAGAACACATTTTTTGTTAACAGAGGTGTGTGTCATTCACTCTACATGAGGGTGACATCCATATTCTTAAAAGGGAATTGAATATCAATGATTGATATAGAATTATGGTTTATCCTGAATTAGGTGATCTCAAAACCAAATATTCATTTACAATACTTGATGATGGAGGGTGGAGAAGGATGATTTCCCTACTTTAGAGGATTATTTTCTAGATGTGTTTCCTAAGGAGTTTTCATGGGTTCCACCTAAGAGATAAATTGAGTCTAATATTGAGTTGATTCCTATAGTTGAGCTAGTTCCCTTTCCACCAAATAAAATAGCACCAAAATAGATTCAAACGATTATGACTATTATATAGAATTTTACAGATAATCGGTTCAATTATTCATATAATTCACCTTGGGTTTCTCCCATTTTATTTTACAAGATGGAGAATAGAACATTGCATTTATGAGTTGATTATCAGAATCTGAACATGATAACATTGATGAAATGGTTCCCTATGTGTCATAATGATGATATTCTAAACACACTGAGGGGTTACTATATGTTCAACAAGACCAATTTAAGATCAGTGTATCTTCTATTAAAGTTGAGACTATATGATATACAATAAAATGACTTCAAAAACAAATATTGATTATCTGATTTTATTGTGGTACCACTTATGATTATGAATAATAATAATGTTTTTACATACCTGATGAATCTAATATCTCACCCATACATAAATTAGTTTCTGGAAATCTATGTTGATGACATCATACAATACTCCTAGAATGGAGATGATCTTTTCAAACATCTTGACATCGTATTGAGTAAACTAAGAAAGTATAACTTATACTAAAATATATCTCTATGTCATTTTAGGATCAAAATTTTAATTTATTGGGACAAATTTTACGATCAAGATCCTTATCTAGGTATATTCTTTTCGATTTTCTCATTTTTTATATGTTTGTAAGGTGGTTTATTTTGGTTTTTAATTATCTGGAGGTGGCATGATCTTTTATGAAAATCATTTTTTCACTGAAAATATATCTGATGAAATTTACATTCCGTGTAATGATATTACATGTCATGTGGTAGTTTAATTAGGATACAATCACCCTTGTAAATGGGGTTTTCATCATGAATCATTAAAAATAATTATATGATATGTAATAGAATTTCACAGAGTATAATTCTCTAAGTTACAGATTAAAAATTGTTGGGTGGTTCATTTTGTTTCATTTTCCTTTATTCAACCTTCCTCATCAGACCCTATAGAAGCTCTAGGTGGATTTAAATAGATTTATTCATATTTTATTATTTTGGATTAGCGATGGATACTTGGTAAACCTTTTTTTCTTTGGTTATCTTTCATTCCTCCATTTGATGAAGGGGTGGAACCGTTCATAGTTTGGGGTTTAGGGGATGATCTTGGCCCTAGGTTTTGGTCTATATCATTACATATGCTGATTATTTTAATGTATTAAATTAATTAAGATTTTCCATTGGTGATCATTCTTCATCAATTTTGAGGCAGGGGAATATTATTCAAATCTGAATTCCCTGATTTCAATTAAATGTATGTAATAAAAGAATTTCATTTCGATGATTATCAATTGAGTACCCAAATTTGAATTAAATAATTTTGTTGATTAATTAATCAAGGAATTATTAAATTGGGGATATTGGTAATAGTGTATTGATTAAATAATTTTTGAATTAATTAAAGGATACTGTTGTGATTGGTAAATTGATTGAATCGATTAATTAGTTGTGAAATTAATTTATGGGATGGATATAATCAATTAACCGTTGAATTAATTTAATGGATTGACATGATTAATAAATTGTTGAATTAATTGATGGAATTGATAAATTAATTAATGTGTGGATTAATGTAATGGATTGAGAAGATTAATAAATTGTGTAATTAGTTAATAGAATTGATGTGATTAATTAATTTTTGTATTAATTAACAGATTTATGTGATTAAACAATTTTTGAATTTGATTAATTAATAGATGAATTAATTAATGAGATATTGTAACAGATTGTATGTAGAGATGTTGTGATATATGTATTAAAGTTGTATGGGATAGTGAATGATGCTCTAAATAACCATATGTGTTATATATGTATTGGTTAAGGTCTAAGGCTCCAAATACCCATATATGTTAAATGTGGGTAGGACAATGGTTGATTCTCCAAATACCCATATTTGTAAAATGTGTGTGAGACAAAGACTGGGACTCCAAATATCAATATGTGTTAATTGTGAGTGGGATAGGTACTAGTGTCCAAATACCTATATGAGATAGTGAGTATGGGATAGGGACTAAGGCTCTAATGACCAATATGTCATTGAGGTGTCAAAAAGGGACACCGGTTCTAAATAACCATAGGGGGTTATGCATGAAATTCTTCTCCCATGAGTTGGCATCATACTATGGTTCCAATGGACCATGATATGAAGTGATGTTATGATTAGTAAAAATTGAATTTAGTTAATTATTATTCCTTTGAGATAGTACAGAACCTGACCTTGTAAAAAGATGGTATTGAGTTCTAGGTGTCCTAGGGAACCCAAGGGATTATGTGGTTGAGTAGTTGAATAAATTATTACTGGGTAATTTATTTCTTGTAGTATATTATTTATACAATATAATTCACTGATATAGAATAGATATTGTTTTAGAAACCATTCGTGTAGTCCTACTATGTTTTACTCACTCCTTACTCAGGAAGTTGATTGTTACTTGAATAGACCTCATGTTTACAAAACAAGATATGGGAAAAGTCCCTATCATAGATAGGTGATTTGGGACAAAGCCTGGATGGGGGAACCAACATAGTTTAATACCCGCGTTAGAGTGGAAATTTTCTTTACTTTTCTTTTTAATTTTTAGAATTAACACAAAATTTAGCATGACATGTCTACTTTTTATTTTGGATGTTGTATTTTTAGTTTTAGTCATCTTGTGATAATGATATTTTCCTAGTAAAGTTATATATGTTGGTTATTGTTATCTATTTTGTTAGTTTAGATCCATTGATAATGAGGGTATATTATCTGCAATATCATTTTTAGACCCTCACTTCTAATCGACAACCTCTTGCATATGGAGTGACATGATTGAGGTCATGTGGATGATTGGATCAGGGAATCAGTGAGTGTCACATGGGCTAGGACATTACAATGTGGTTTTAGAGGAGACTTATTTTCCTTTTTATTTTATCTTCATATTTGGGGAAAGTAGATATGATAATAGAATGATATGGATCTTTGTTAATAGCTTGCACATGGGAGTATCAATGCCATGTATGAGGGTAAAATCCATGTACCTAAGGTGGGATTCTTATTGTTGATATATTCTGTAATTGATGATGTTATTTAAAATTGGGTGACTCACTTATTGTGTGATGTGATTAATAATTCTAATATTTTTATAGGATTTGAATTGAGGCTTGATATGGAATGATAGTTCATTATTCATGAACTATTCTAGGAAATAAGAATTATTTTGTAACATGAATCATCTTATATAAGGCCCCAGCCTTAAACCTTACTTAATATTGAATTAAATGAATAATTCACATTGAGGATCTTTTCAGGTTTAGAGTTTTAGAGAATTAGAACATAACTATTACATCTTAAAAGATTACAAAGTAGACACTTCTACTAAGTCTCCATAAAATAACAACTCTTAAAAAGAAAGATGTCTAGATTCCATGTTTTAGATAGCATGAAATTCCCTTGATCCCATCCTTGACCTTATTCCACTTTAAGTCCTGTGAAAAACATTTCGAAAAACTTGGGATGAGCATAAAAAGATCAGTAAGGGATACAAAGAGAATGAAAACTGTTAGTTTTTCAAACATCAAGTAAACCATGTGTACTATATCAAAGTAATACCTTCACCTTCATGAAGTAGTAAAACTCTTCACTGAATAAAGTATCATTACTTACCTTTTTGTAACAAAAGTATAACCATAAAACCCATATAAAGAACACATAACATATATAAAGGTAACTTGGGACATAAACTTACTTAAGTGGAATAACCATACGGTCGACTTCCACACATATCACTTAATGGAATAGCCATACGGCCAATTTCCATACATACTTAATGGAATAGCCATACGGCCGACTTCCATACCCAATGCATTGGAGGTTATAACGTAACCACCTGTCCTGGTATTCACGGCACCACCCGTCATATGGTTTATAACGTAACCACCCGTTAAAATATCCAAGTACCAATATAAAATAATAAAACATAAAACCAATATAAAGGAATGATAACATTTCCACATTTCAATCACAATATATCATAAATATATTGACATAATAGAATCCTTTCTCAAAACCATTTTCAATACCAAAATACATAAAAGAGTATATGGTATTTATTTTATTCTAAAAACATTACAACTTGTTGAGAAAGCCAAAGATCAAATAATACTCGCGGCGGCGGAAAAAGTCATTGTCACCGCGTACGTAAAAAAAACATTCCTTTTTGTCGTTTAGTAAAACGCTTCGTAGAAAAAGATTCCTTTTGTATAAAAGTAAAAGTCAAAGGGTTTTATACACCGTATAAAAGAAATTTGTGTATATAACGAAATATGCCTCAATGAAAGGAGATTAAGACGAAGTCCCTTACCTTGGGTCCGACTTGACTCGATCATTCTTTAACGTCCTAAATAATAAACTTGAGTTAATTTATACTTTATTAAGAACCTTTTTAAAGTTCATTATTCATTTTATATCACTTATTGCCATGTTATAAACATTATGTAACCATTTAAGTTAATAATGTTTGTTTTGTCAATATTTGGTTCTTAAGTCGAAAGTTGACTTCTTACAATTACATGTTGTTCGTGTGGTCAAAATTTCTTTATATCCAGAATGAAATTCCTGATTTGGATATCATATATATCATATATATCCAGCATATACATGTATTTATAATATTACATAATCATTTAGAGTGAAGAAATGAAGTGCACCGTTCATGGAGACGGTAAGCCGTACGTACGCATAAACGCTACTTTCATTTCTTTGTCATATTAATGGAATTAAAACTAAATGAGAGGTATGTATATTTTAATTCCAGAATTATATTCATCATTTATATATATCATTAATTATATATATATCCATTATATACATTTACTTTTAATAGTACATTACATTTGGAGATAAGAAATGAAATGCACCGTTCATGGAGACGGTAAGCCGTACGTACGCATGAACGATACTTTAATTTCTATCTCAGACTTTAATGGAAATAAATAATAATGATATATAGGTATATTATAATTACAGTATAACATCATATATAATAACTTTAAATCCATCCTTTACACGTCCCACATATGGCATTAACGAATCACATCACTTTGAGGGGGCGGTAGTCCGCACTTCCATAAATGATGATATCGTGTTTACCCATAATGGAAACCATAAAGGTATGCCCAAAATGAAAAAAAAGCATAAGCTTAAGGAAAACATAAACATATTATATATCATATATAAAAATAGTGACATCATAATGGCCACCCTTGAAGGTGTTAAATGAGTATTGAACAATCATCGTTTCGGGAGGCAGAATTTCGCCATCCACGGAAACCGTATGTTCTTTAACCATTTTATGTAGTTTTGTGAGAGTGTAGCTCAAATAAATATTATAACAACATCCGATTATATTGAAGATACTTGTGTTGTTACAAAAGAAGTAAATAAAAAGAGTTTAGAGGGTTGGAGAAGCAAAATAAAACAAATGAACAAGAGAGAATGAATTACCTTTAAAAGTGTTACTCCCTTTTGATTTGAGCCTAAAGGCTTCCTTTGAAAGGATTCTGCCCAAAGTGAATCCTCTAGGATGAGGAGAGGGATGTGGAGAGAGTAATTGGGCAGGGGTTGGCCGAGCCAAAGGCTTGAGAAGTGTGTGAAATGAGGTAGAGGTGGGGGCCTTTTATAAGAGGAGAGGAGGGGCACTTTTGGAAAGTAAAGAAATATTACTTTATTTAAAAATGTGTTTCGGTTTTAAAAGGTCCCACATTGATATAATTCGTGGATAAGGTGATAAGGGTTCGAAATCCACTCATCCAATTGGTTTTGGCCATGTGTAGGTTTTATATTTTTCATTATCTTTCCATTTTATTTAAATCGTCAAATAATGATGTCATCGCTGCATCATTATTATGTCATATATAATTTAATTTATTTAATGTCTAAAAATTATAAAAATAATACTATGATGTAGGAAATCTTTTTATCTTTCCAATTACTATTTATAATCAAAATATGGACTTGTATAACTCCACTCAAAAATTATTTTAGTAAAACAATTTATGTTAGTGTCATTTTCACTTTAACATTAAATAAAAATATATTAATGTCATTTTCCAACTAAAGTGGCTCCATGGGGTCCCCAAGTTGGCCCATGGCTTGTCTTGGTCGGCCATGACTCACCCAATAGGTGTAGGACAAGTGTCATGGTGTTTTCACATTCTTATAATACTATTTTTACCTTAAACTACACTAATTACCTCTAATCGCGATTAAGAACTTAATAAGTTACTATTCACCAAAAAATTATTATAATCTCATTGAACCACATTTTACTTGTTAATGACAACCATGTATGTCGAATTTTCAAAATTCAATACACATTAGTGGTAAACTTTCATTTAACTGAAAAATCAGTTTGCTTGATTACCACTTAGTGGTTTCACTATTCATCAAAAATTGACGTTTTTCAGAAAATTACCAAAAATTCACCCTAAGCTATATTTGATATTCCGAATTCAAAAATGAAGTCCATTTTACAAAATTCAAAACATATAAGTCAAATTAATTAATTTAATAATTAATTCCCGCTGTCATGACAAATAGCGTGTTTTTGTGAAACAATAAGTATCAAAAGATTGACACCAGTTTAAGTCCAATTTCAAAGTGAAATTGATTCCAATGACCACCATTGGATTAACTGGTAAATATATTTTCTAATTTCACTTTAAAACCAATTAAAATAATAATATAATCATATAAATAATTTATATTAAAAAGAGTTTTTGAATTAAAATACAACATTTTACACTATTCATAAAAAAATGAACTTTATCAGAAAGGTACCAAAAATTTACACAAAGTAAATTTTGATGTCCTGATTCTAAAGAAGAGTTATATTTGGTCCAAAATAAAGTATAAGAGTGGTCAAAACTATATTTAATGACGTTTCACCATTAAAAGGTGATAAGTGAACCTTTAGTGAAAATTAGAGTATATATGCCCTAAAATTGAACTCTTTCCGTATTTTAAGCCTTTATCTTTTATTGGGTAAATGTATAAACATTTAAAAACATATCTAATCATATTTTAGTTATTTCTATCCATTCCCGCCAGTACAATGGCTACTTGTTAACTAACATTTAAAATAATATTATTTTATTACTAGTGTGCTACGTAAGTTTCAAAGAAACTCATCGTTGCGTATCGGGTACACTATCGAACATAGCAACCCCTTTAAAATAAAATAAATATTTAATTCGTAAATATTAATAAATATGAAAATTCTTTATTCTTTATTTACCTGAGATGTTACATCCTTCCCCCCTTTTGGAAATTGCGTCCTCGCAATTTTATTCACTTATCAAAATAAGTGGGGGTATTTATCCCTCATAGCATTTTCAGATTCCCACATTGCCTCTTCAATCACATGGTTTTTCCACAAAACCTTTACCTGATGAATCACCTTATTCCGTAACATTTGCTCCCTGTGGTCAAGAATCTGGACCGATTGTTCCTCATAAGATAGGTTATCTTCCAGCTGAACTACCTCTGGACTCAAAACATGAGATGGATCTGACATATACTTTCTCAACATCGAAACGTGAAAAACATTGTGTACCTGAGATAAACTCGGAGGTAAAGCCACTCGGTAAGAAACTGATCCAACTTTATCCAGAATTTCATATGGTCCAATAAACCTTGGACTCAGCTTTCCTTTCTTACCAAATCTCATCACACTTTTCCAAGGAGAAACCTTGAGAAAAACATGATCACCTACCTCGAAAGATAGATCCTTCCTCCGGTTATCCGCATAACACTTCTGCCTGCTCTGAGCTGTTCTCATGTGCTTCTGAATCAACTGAACTTTTTTTTCCATCTCTTCTACCAATTCTGGTCCCATCAGCTTCCTTTCACCCACTTCATTCCAAAATGCTGGAGTTCGACACCGCTTCCCATATAATGCCTCAAATGGTGCCATCTGTATACTGGAATGAAAACTGTTATTATAAGAAAACTCAACCAAAGAAAGTTGTTGGTCCCAACTTCCCTGATAATCCATAGAACAAGCTCGTAGCATATCCTCCAATGTCTGAATTGTTCGTTCTGACTTCCCATCTGATTGAGGATGAAAAGTTGTACTAAAATTTAATTCCGTACCCAACGACTTCTGAAGGACTTTCCAAAAGTTAGAAGTAAACCTGGGATCACGATCCGATACAATGGAGAGAGGAACTCCATGTAACCTGACTATCTCATTAAGATACAAACATGAAAGTTGATCTAGAGAGAAAGTATCTCGTATAGAAAGGAAATGAGCAGATTTGGTCAAGCGATCAATAATAACCCTGATTGAATTATTACCTCGAGATGTCCTCGGTAATCCCACAACAAAGTCCATGGATATATTCTCCCATTTCCACTCTGGCACTGGTAAAGGCTGAAGCATCCCTTTCGGTAACTGCTGCTCTGCTTTAACCTGTTGACATGTCAAACACTTCATAGTAAAATCAACAATGTCTCTTTTCATTCCATCCCACCAGTAATACTCCCGCAGATCTCTATACATCTTAGTACTGCCAGGATGAACTGAAAACGGAGAACTATGAGCCTCACATAACAACTCATTCTTCAACTGCGAATCACAAGGCACACATAATCTCTTCACAAACCTCAAAACACAAACACAAACTTATCCAAGAACTCATGGAAAATTTTATTCATAAGGTCCATGAATACAGAAGGTGCATTGGTTAACCCAAAAGGCATAACTACAAATTCATAATGGCCATATCTAGTACGGAACGTAGTCTTCGGAACATCTGCTTCTTTTACTTTCAACTGATGGTACCCCGACCTCAAGTCAATCTTCGAAAAATACTGAGCTCCCTGGAGCTGATACCACTTCATTCGATGCCCCAACATCTGCTGAAGTTGTTGCAAATGATTTTACCACCCCTTTCTGCTTGTAGTCTAGCTGCATTCCCCCAGTTGAGTTCTTCGTTGGACACTTGTTTTCATAATGACCCATTTCATTACACTTAAAACATCTTACCGTTGGCTTTTCATTTCCTGCTTGATCATCTTCCTTACAGTTACGAACAATATGACCAGACTTACCACACCGAAAGCACTTACCAGACTTGGATAAACATTCTCCAGGATGCATTTTACCAAACTTCTCACAGGATGGATATTTGGTTTTCTTACCTCCTTGCTTCTTTGATGAATTCTTCCCCTTTTCCTGCCAACTAGACCTCTTATTCTGTTGTTTGTCATAGAACACCTGATCATTGGCAAACTCCATTTCTACCATCTCCGCACATCGAACAAGTTTTTCATAACTTTTGAATTCACGAGAAGCTAAATCCTTTCAATACTTTGGCATTAACCCTGAGTAAAAACGGTTTATTTTACTATCAAGATCTCGTATGAAGTTTGGAGCATACCTTGCCAATCGAGTGAACATTTCTTCATAAGTAGCCACTGAATCATCCTCCAGCCTTAATTCTAGGAACTGTTTTTCCATCCTAAGATGAACCACCTTAGGAAAATATTTCTCAAGAAACATACCTTTGAATTCGTCCCAGTGAAGATCCTCAATCTCATCACTATCCCTTATATTTTTCACCATCGACCACCACTGATCAGCTTCACCTTCAAAACGGTAAACAGCAAGACTAACCTTGTGATGTTCTGAACACCCCATGACATCAAAAATCTTCTCCAGTGCTTTAATCCACCCTTCAGCTTGCACAGGGTCAGATGATCCTCTGAATGATGGGGATGTTTCCTCATGAAATGTTCCACCACTGACATGTTCCTCTGCGGTTGATCTGGCTGATCTCGTGCATGGATACCACCACCATTTATAGCCTGAGTCAACTGTGCCATCACTGCAACAAACTGTTCAGTTCCGATTCCGACCATCTCAGGTTGCTGATTTGGGAGGTTATCTTTCTCCTGATGTCGTCCCAACATAGCTGCTTTTTTTCCTCTGCGGAAAACCATTCTGAACACAGAAATATCTTAGGCGAAGCAACATGGTAATCCATAAATGCTATATCATTTCAATCATATTATAATTTAACACTTTTCTAACTCCAAAAGTTGTCTAAACCGACCTCTGATACCAACTATAAGGCCCCATCCTTAAACCTTACTTAATATTGAATTAAATGAATAATTCACATTGAGGATCTTTTCAGGTTTAGAGTTTTAGAGAATTAGAACATAACTATTACATCTTAAAAGATTACAAAGTAGACACTTCTACTAAGTCTCCATAAAATAACAACTCTTAAAAAGAAAGATGTCTAGATTCCATGTTTTAGATAGCATGAAATTCCCTTGATCCCATCCTTGACCTTATTCCACTTTAAGTCCTGTGAAAAACATTTCTAAAAACTTGGGATGAGCATAAAAAGCTCAGTAAGGGATACAAAGAGAATGAAAACTGTTAGTTTTTCAAACATCAAGTAAACCATGTATACTATATCAAAGTAATACCTTCTCCTTCATGAAGTAGTAAAACTCTTAACTGAATAAAGTATCATTACTTACCTTTTTGTAACCAAAGTATAACCATAAAACCCATATAAAGAACACATAACATATATAAAGGTAACTTGGGACATAAACTTACTTAAGTGGAATAACCATACGGTCGACTTCCACACATATCACTTAATGGAATAGCCATACGACCAATTTCCATACATACTTAATGGAATAGCCATACGGCTGACTTCCATACCCAATGCATTGGAGGTTATAACGTAACCACCCATCCTGGTATTCACAGTACCACCCGTTATATGGTTTATAACGTAACCACCCGTTAAAATGTCCAAGTACCAATATAAAATCATAAAACATAAAACCAATATAAAGGAATGATAACATTTCCACATTTCAATCACAATATATCATAAATATATTGACATAATAGAATCCTTTTTCAAAAACATTTTCAATACCAAAATACATAAAAGAGTATATGGTATTTATTTTATTCTAAAAACATTACAACTTGTTGAGAAAGCCAAAGATCAAATAATACTCACGGCGGCGGAAAAAGTCATTGTCACCGCGTACGTAAAAAAACATTCCTTTTTGTCGTTTAGTAAAACGCTTCGTAGAAAAAGATTCCTTTTGTATAAAAGTAAAATTCAAAGGGGTTTATACACCGTATAAAAGAAAGTTGTGTATAAAACGAAATATGCCTCAATGAATGGAGATTGAGACGAAGTCCCTTACCTTGGGTCCGACTTGACTCGATCGTTCTTTAACGTCCTGAATAATAAACTTGAGTTAATTTATACTTGATTAAGAACCTTTTTAAAGTTAATTATTCCTTTTATATCACTTATTGCCATGTTATAAACATTATGTAACCATTTAAGTTAATAATGGTTGTTTTGTCAATATTTGGTTCTTAAGTCGAAAGTTGACTTCTTACAATTACATGTTGTTCGTGTGGTCAAAAGTTCTTTATATCCAGAATGAAATTCCTGATTTGGATATCATATATATCATATATATCCAGAATATACATGTATTTATAATATTACATAATCATTTAGAGGTAAGAAATGAAATGCACCGTTCATGGAGACGGTAAGCCGTACGTACGCATGAACGCTACTTTCATTTCTTTGTCATATTAATGGAATTAAAACTAAATGAGAGGTATGTATATTTTAATTCCAGAATTATATTCATCATTTATATATATCATTCATTATATATATATCCATTATATACATTTACTTTTAATAATACATTACATTTGGAGATAAGAAATGAAATGCACCGTTCATGGAGACGGTAAGCCGTACGTACGCATGAACGCTACTTTCATTTCTATCTCAGACTTTAATGGAAATAAATAATAATGATATAGAGGTATATTATAATTACAGTATAACATCATATATAATAACTTTAAATCCATCCTTTACACGTCCCACATATGGCATTAACGAATCACATCACTTTGAGGGGGCGGTAGTCCGCACTTCCATAAATGAAGATATCATGTTTACCCATAATGGAAACCATAAAGGTATGCCCAAAATGAAAAAAAAACAGAAGCTTAAGAAAAACATAAACATATTATATATCATATATAAAAATAGTTACATCATAATGGCCACCCTTGAAGGTGTTAAATGAGTATTGAACAATCATCGTTTCGGGAGGCAGAATTTCGCCATCCACGGAAACTATATGTTCTTTAACCATTTGATGTAGTTGTGTGAGAGTGTAGCTCAAATAAATATTATAACAACATCCTAGTATATTGAAGATACTTGTGTTGTTACAAAAGAAGTAAATAAAAAGAGTTTAGAGGGTTGGAGAAGCAAAATAAAACAAATGAACAAGAGAGAATGAATTACCTTTAAAAGTGTAACTCCCTTTTGATTTGAACCTAAAGGCTTCCTTTGAAAGGATTATGCCCAAAGGGAATCCTCTAGGATGAGGAGATGGATTTGGAGAGAGTAATTGGGCAGGGGTTGGCCGAGCCAAAGGCTTGAGAAGTGTGTGAAATGAGGTAGAGGTGGGGGCCTTTTATAAGAGGAGAGGAGGGGATCTTTTGGAAAGTAAATAAATATTACTTTATTTGAAAATTTGTTTCGGTTTTAAAAGGTCCCACATTGATATAATTCGTGTATAAGGTGATAATGGTTCTAAATCCACTCATCCAATTGGTTTTGGCCATGTGTAGGTTTTAGATTTTTCATTATCTTTCCATTTTATTTAAATCATCAAATAATGATGTCATCGCTGCATCATTATTATGTCATATATAATTTAATTTATTTAATGTCTAAAAATTATAAAACAAATACTATGATGTGGGAAATCTTTTTATCTTTCCAATGACTATTTATAATCATAATATTGACTTGTATAACCCCAATCAAAAATTATTTTAGTAAAAAAATTTATGTTAGTGTCATTTTCACTTTAACATTAAATAAAAATATATTAATGTCATTTTCCAACTAAAGTGGCTCCATGGGGTCCCCAAGTTGGCCCATGGCTTGTCTTGGTCGGCCATGACTCACCCAATAGGTGTAGGACAAGTGTCAGGGTGTTTTCACATTCTTATAATACCATTTTTACCTTAAACTACACTAATTACCTCTAATCGCGATTAAGAACTTAATAAGTTACTATTCACCAAAAAATTATTATAATCTCATTGAACCACATTTTACTTCTTAATGACAACCATGTATGTCGGATTTTCAAAATTCAATACACATTAGTGGTAAACTTTCATTTAACTGAAAAATCAGTTTGCTTGATTACCACTTAGTGGTTTCACTATTCATCAAAATTTGAAGTTTTTCAGAAAATTACCAAAAATTCACCCTAAGCCATATTTGATATTCCGAATTCAAAAATGAATTCCATTTTACAAAATTAAAAACATATAAGTCAAATTAATTAATTTAATATTTAATTCACGCTGTCATGACAAATAGCGTGTTTTTTTGAAACAATAAGTATCAAAAGATTGACACCAGTTTAATTCCAATTTCAAAGTGAAATTGATTCCAATGACCACCATTGGATTAACTGGTAAAAATATTTTCTAATTTCACTTTAAAACCAATTAAAATAATAATGTAATCATATAAATAATTTAGATTAAAAATAGGTTTTGAATTAAAATACAACATTTTACACTATTCATAAAAAAATGAACTTTATCAGAAAGGTACCAAAAATTTACACAAAGTAAATTTTGATGTCCCGATTCTAAAGAAGAGTTATATTTGGTCCAAAATAAAGTATAAGAGTGATCAAAACTATATTTAATGATGTTTCACCAATAAAAGATGATAAGTGAACCTTTAGTGAAAATTAGAGTATATATGCCCTAAAATTGAACTCTTTCCGTATTTTAAGCCTTTATCTTTTATTGGGTAAATGTATAAACATTTAAAAACATATCTAATCATATTTTAGTTATTTCTATCCATTCCCGCCAGTACAATGGCTACTTGTTAACTAACATTTAAAATAATATTATTTTATTACTAGTGTGCTACATAAGTTTCAAAGAAACTCATCGTTGCGTATCGGGTACGCTATCGAACATAGCAACCCCTTTAAAATAAAATAAATATTTAATTCGTAAATATTAATAAATATGAAAATTCTTTATTCTTTATTTACCTGGAATGTTACATCTTATGCATGCAAATAAAATTGGTTTTGGGTTTGTTTTTAAACATGAAAATTTTATCCTTTCTTGTGAAATTGAACATAAAATGGCGCCTTATAAGAAATTGAAAACTGTGAAATGATGATAAAATATTAATAAATTTCTATGTAATGTCAAACCTAAATAATTATAATTTTTTTATTATTTTTTAACCATAACCTATATGTAGGATGGTTAAGTGTATTAATAGCACCTTGATTCGGACCATGTGGTTGGAAAAGGAGGGAAATGACGAGTTATAGAATATTGTTATTTTATATAAATGTATTATTTTTTTGTGTCTTATGGGGAATCATTTTAATTATTTATAAATGAATCTATGATGATGCCTATTGAGAGGGAAATATGAGAATATGGATGATAATGATATACCAGCAGTGGAACATGAGCCACAAATACTGCCAGATGAATAATTCAGAGATTAGTTTTGAGATAACATTGATCACGTTATAAATTTTATGGATAAAGACACATTAAAAGTTGTGAAAAGAATATTTGACTTGATATGGGAGTTTCAGTTACAGTACTATTTGAATTTTATTGGACATGGTATACATGAAGAGGAATAGTTCTACAATGAGTCTATCCAGACTATACATGATCATTTAAAAAATTCTGATGTGAATAAGGGGAAGTTTTTTACATACACATTTTAGGTATCGACGAAGCATTATTGGGATGTTCAGTCCTCAATAAGGTAGGTAGATAGGATGTATTGGAATTACTTTTTGGAGAATTTTATAGAACACATTTTTTCATATATGTTGAGATAGAAGTGATTATTTGAGTTCAAACAGTTGACTCAAGGGATAATTTCCATCATAAACTATACTAGTCACTTTATAGAAATAAAGTAATTTTCTCTATCACTACTAGGGAACGAGATAGCTATGACAAAAAAAATTAGAATGAAATTTAATGTGAGATTAATTCCATTTTTGTTGTTAAGGAAGTTTTTCGAGGTGGGGGATCAGGCTCTCATAGTTGAGGGGAACATGAAAGATAATTGTAGTGCATGTCAGACGATCACCCCTAGATGTTCAGGAGGTATGTAATTAGAGGATAGGAAGTGTAACTATGATATTGTTATCTAGGGGATAGATGGAATAGTGGATAGGGGTGATCAATTACTAATTATATTAACTGAGTTCTTTTCACCAGTGTGGTAGGCCAGGCCTCTTTCGTAAACACTATCCCCGACCACCGGTGGGGTCCTGAGCCAACGAGTAGATGATATATCTACATAGTTTTTCAAAAAACCTATGAAATATGGGGAGTTATGGGGAAGATAGACATATTCAGAGTGTTGTATGGGGATATTCTACACTATTTTATAATGTGAACTGGAGTTCAAATTATTGTGGAGGTAATGGTAGTGGATTTGGAGCTTTAAGGAAAGAGAAATTATATATACAGAGTGGTAAAACTCAAGAGAATCAGGCTGAATCATAGGAAATAATAGAAGTAAATTTACATTCCATTAATCATATTCTTGCTAATAGAGTGGTTGGATAATAGAAAGTGAGAGGTAAAATTCCTATAGTTTCAACACTAGGTTGTGGCTTATTTGATATCAATGTCGCTCATGACATTTTTTGTAAACAAATTGAGATTTTTTTGAGACAAGCAATAGGGTTTATGATGGGGTAGTTAAAATAGATAATTCATTGGGATCACAGTCAATATTCACCTTCTTGTGAAAAGGGTTTTCTCTTGAGTTTAGGGAGGATCATTTTTAGTGGGATATTTTTATACATGATATTTCAGGATTTGATTTTTTGGAAATGGACTAGTTAGTAGAATACCGAGTTCCCATTGATTTCTATCATAGGAGAGTAACTTTTAAATCTCTTAAGGGTGAAAAAAACGTTCACTGTGGATAGTGGGACATTGGGGAGGGTCCTAAATGGGAAGTTCACAAAAAATTATGTGATCTTACCTCATAGGTTTCAGGTCTATTATTAGATGATGGATTTTTAAATATTGATGTCTCTATAGAAGTAGTGGATTGTTTTTAGGATTTGTTTCCTCAATACATCTCAGGTTATACACTTTAAAGATATGTGTTGTTTACTAATGAGATTATGTTAGGGGATAAGAAAATTTCTATACCTTCTTATAGAATGGTACTGAGAGAGATTTTAGATCTTATTAATCAATTTGAAGAGTTGGATGATAAGTGTTTTATCTGTCTGCCTATGTTGCCTTTGGGTTCTCCAATTTTTCTTGCTGAGAAGGATGACAAGACTATGCGGCTATGTCTTCATTTCCATAATCTCAACCATATGAATATGAAAACTGATATCCTCTTCCATGTGGCAATGATCATTTTGACCAAGTGAAGGAATGTTTTGTATTATCAATGATTTTATTATGATTGTGGTATCATAATTTGAGTTTTATACCTTATGATATAATTAATACTACTTTAAGAAGATGAAATAGACTTTTTTAGTTATAAGAAATACCATTTGGTTTTATGAATTCACTAGTCATGTTTATGGCCTTGATGAATAGAATAATCAATCCGTACATGGATCATTTTTTGTTTATGTTCATGCCTGAAATCTTGGTGTACTCCAAGACTCATAATGATCTATAAAAATATATTGAAATCATCCCGAGTACATTGAGAGATCATTATATATACACTAAGCTATTTAAGTGTTAGTTTTGGATTAATCGGGTAAATGTTTTGGGTCACATCATCTTAGAGGAATATGTGTTAGTGGACCTAGAGAAGGTTCAGTAAGTTTTATATTGGGAGTTTCCCAATAATTATTTTGATATTAATATCATTTTAAAGTTAGGAGTATATTATTGGAAGTCAACTCATGAATTTTACCATTTAGAAAATCCACTAAAGGCATTGAAATAAAGGAGATAAATTTGAATGGACATAAGAATGTGAAAATTCGTTCTAGGAGCTGATGAAGCATTTGACAATAGTTCCAATCATGATCCTACCTATGTCATTTTGGGAGTATATTGTCATTTTTTAACACTTTTGGGATCAACACATGGTTTAGTATTGATATATGCAGATCGAGTTGTGGCATATGGGTCATGGAAGTTGAGGGAAAATAATGGTAAGTACCCTACCCATGACCTTACGTTAGCTGCACTGGTTTATGGATTGATGTGTTGGTGGAGTTATCTTTTGTGAGAAAAGTATAATATGTATAAAAATTACAAGATCTTGTGGTATATCTTTTAATAGTGAGAATTGAATCTCCGGAAATGGTGGTGGGTTGATGAAAAAAGTCATTTGATTTGATCCAGCCTATAATCCCATAAAAAGAATATAGTGTTGCTGACACTCTTTGAATGAAAACTCTGAATCAGGCATTTACTAAGTCTAGTGCTGACTGGAAGATAATGACCTTGCAAGTTAATATGATTGTTTGGGTTTAACAGTGTCAAGATAATATGACAATAATTTCATTTTTTGTGGTTTCTATACTCTTGGGGTAGATCAGAGATAGGAAGTATGAGGATCTGAAATGTTAATCATATAGGAAAAGCCTTGATGGTGGGGAGTCAACATCATATTGGACCATAGGTGAGGATGAGATCATTTATGTCATGGATCAGGTTATTGTGCCTATTTGTATATGGGAGGTGTTGATTCCTGAATTTCATGCCTGGAAGTGGGTAGTGATTCCTATTGTTACCAAAATCTATAGTGTCCTACGATGAAATTTTTTGTGGCATACATGAAAATGGTTATAGTAGGGTTTCTCACATGATGCTACATTTGTTAATATGTAGAGGCCCAACATCAATGACCTGGTAGTTTTATATAATAATTTATCATTCTATAATGGAAGTGATATAACATTACTATGGAATTTATGGTGAATTTCTTGAGGATTCCTTCAAATAATGATTCTATTTGGGCGATTATATACCATTTGAAAAAGGTATAATATTTTGTGCCTATATATGATACTTTCATAGTGGAGAAGCCAAAAGATTTGTATGTTTGGTAAATTTTTAATCTTCATGGGGTTCTATGGACTATTATTTTAGACTATGAATTACAATTCACTACTACAAAAATAGGCATGGGAAGTGCTACCCGTTTATCAGCGCTAAAAAAGCGCTGATAAAGGCCTCCCTTTATTAGGGATTTTTTTAGCACTGATAAAGGGGTCCCCTTTATCAACACTTTTTTTAGGAGTGCTGATAAAGGGGGGATTTATTAGCACTTTTTCCTACCGATGATAAATTTTATGTTTCAAAAAAAAGTTATGAAAAATAAATTATTTTTATATATGTATATTTATATTGATATAAATATAATATATATTTTTAAAATATGTTTTAGATATGTATAAGTAGACTACTACATTTAATATAGAATAAATTTATCGAAAATGGATTTAAAATATTTTAAAAAATATTGTTAATTAATAATTTTCTAATTATTATTGATTAAAAATCATTTAATAACAATTTGAAGACACAAAAATAAAAACAATTAATAAGAGATCTAAAATAAGTTGAAAATGTAACTCAAAATTTAAAAGACCATACCTTTTGATCCGGGTTTCCGTTTGAGCTCTACAACATATCAAATTGAATCCTGTGATGAGCTCTATTTGCTGGTGATCGAAGTGAATGTTCTGTCACATTTTTCAAGGCCAAAAAGGCCTAGAAGCCCTCCAAAACAGAGTTTTTAATTGGGATACCCCGATTTTATAAAATTCAAACAAGTATAACTTTTGATCCAGATGTACGTTAGGTATATAACACATATCATATCAAAGAATATTTCATTTTCTTTGATTTGACTAGTTGTGGAGTTGAAATGGGCTTCTGGATTATAAATTATGGTTGTTTTAACATTATATGGATTTTTAAATACTGAAATATATGTATTTATTTGTAAATATATATGTGTATGTGTGTGTGTGTGTGTGTTGCATATATGTATGTATGTATTTATTTATTTATTTATAAACACACATAAAAACATATTTTTTCATAAATTTATTTAAAAATAATCTTATAATTATATATTAATATAAAAATAACTAAACGGATAAAAAATTATAACTATATATATATTAATATATGAATGAATATATATACTTATATATGAATAAATATAATTATATTAATATGAATCTATATCAATATATGAATAAATATAACTATATATATATAAATAAATAGAAATAATAATAAATAGAGAAAACGTGAAATAACTTAGTAGTGAAGGTGCAACCGCGAAAGGGGGGAGGTCGCAGGATCGAGTTCAGGTGGAAGCAAAGGGTTTCACACGTGTGAGGATGCGCGGGAAGGGCATCATGTGAGAGAGTGTGAGGGGGGTTCCTCCTAGCACTGTTAGGGGGTGGGTGTTGGGGGGTCTGGTGCTGTAAAATGCTCTCCCATCGCATTATATAATTTTTATTTATTTATTTTTCTAATTTTTTTGACATTTATCAGAACTTTTTAAAATCGCTGATAAAGGTCCCTATTATCATCGCTACAAAAAGCGCAGATAAAGGGGTCTTTTATTAGTGCTTTTTTTAGCGCTGAGAAAAGGGGCCTTTATCATCACTTTTTAAAGCACTGATAAAAGGGACCCCCCCCCCTATATCAGTGCTGATATTTACAGTGATTTTTAGCGCTGTTAAAGCCTGTTTTGAGAGCTGATAAATTTCATTTTTGTATTAGTGTTTTACTCATCATTTATGGAAGGGATTATATGATTTTTTTGGTACATAGGTTTTATGGTGAATAAAAACCCACCCCCAAATAGATAGGAAGTCAGAGTATACTATATAGGTTCTTGAGAATATGATGTAAGCGTGTGTTATTGACATTGGCAGGTCAAGGGAGAAGAACATATCTTTAGTGGAATTCGACTAGAATAATAGTTATTTAGAGATGATAACAATAGAACCATATAAGTCACTTTACAGTAGGACATATAGATCACCTATATGATTGATGGGGGAAGGTGAGTCCAAGTTGTTTGGACCGAGTCTCATGTAGGATATGTATGACCAGGTTCAATTTATTTTCAAGTGTATGACTATGACATAAAGTATAGATATGTCTTATGTAGATAGACATAAAATACCCCTAGAGTTTACATAAGGTTCTTGTGTATTCCTCCCGGTGTCACCTTGAATGGGTCACCACAGGATATAGAGATAGGACATGTTAGTGCCCATGTACGTTGGACCATTTGATAATGTGAAGAGAATCACGACGATGGAATATTGATTGACTCTTCCCCAAAGACACTATGAAATTCAGGATGCTTTCTATGTGTCAAAACATCGTCAATATCAACTTAACTCTTCTCATGAGATGGATGAGGATGATGTTAATCTTGAGATAATCATTCCCTTAGATGGGAATCTGATATGTATTTTGAATCGTAGTGATAAAGTGTTTTGGGGGAAATACCATACCTATATTTTTAGTATTGTTGAAATATGGGAATGTTCATGAGGAAACATGTGGGAGAAAATTTGATATAAGGTCCTTGTGGCCTGATCATTTTAACTTAAAGTTAGAGATCCTGGTGAGTAAAACTCATGGAAAATTTGGCCTCATAGTGGCTCTGTCTCTCCCATCTATGGCGCCTAGGGTTTCGATATGGTATGTTTCCCCTTCCCGCTCCAGCCTGGGTCAGATCGGCGGATTCTCTGGTGTCGTCTTGGTGGGGCACGTCTGGTCTCAGTGTGGCATGACAGGATCCGGTGGCGCTTCTTAGTCTCCGTGTTTTTTGTGGCAGCATAGCTCGGTGGAACATAGCGTTCAGCTTGGTGGCCTGGCCTTCAGGCGATGACGCAGCTCCTCCCGGTGATGCATTTGCCTGGATCTACTCTGATCCGCTCAGTTCGGTGCGGCTTGGTTCGTCCGGCAGCGTTTTGTGGTCTCCGTGTTTTTGGGGGAAACGCAGCTCTGTGGAGCATGGAATTCATCTTGGTGTCCTGGTCTTCAGGGGACGACGCGGCTCCTCCTGACAACGTCTTGTCCTAGATCTGCTTTGATCGGCAAGGGTTTCGGTGCGTCTTGGTTCGTCTGGGTGTCGTTGTGGTTTTAGTTCTTTTTGTACGATGTGGCCAGGTGTTGTCTCCGGTGGGTTCCAGGTGTGGCTCTTTGTGAGATTTACTATGCATTTGAGGGGGAGAGATCCTGACCGGCATGGCTGTGAGTTTTTTATGGCTTTTGGGTTTGGTTTACTGTGGATTCATCTTTTTGGCTATGAATCCGGTGACCCTTGGTTCTGGATTGTCACGGCTAGTTCACCATGTCCCTTCCTGGTCTTCTCACCACCATCGGATTGCTTAGAAACCCAGTTAGGTGAAGTCTTGATTTTTATTGGAGTAGATCCATGTCCATACAGATGCTTCAATTGTAGGACGATCAGGATTCCCTCATTGGTGGCATTCTCGTGGTGTGGGTTTGATCCATCCAGTCCTAGGTGAAGATGGATTGGACTCACGTCCCTTGGATTATCTTTCTGGCTTCTTCAGCTGTGGTGGGTGGTCTATCTCGTGGAGTGTGCGGGGTCTTCCAAATTTATGGTTGATGGTGGTGTTTGGGCTCATGAATGTTGGGAACTATTCAAATTTCTATTGGGTTGGTTATTGAGGCTCAGATTTTGAAGATTCATCTGGACTCGACATTAAGGAATAGCCTTAGCTGAGGATTCGGAGCAGGTGGTTCACCTATCGAGGCTGCATGGAATTGGATGTTTGAGTGGGTATGGATTTTTCCCTTGGATAGGGCATGTGCTTAATACAGGACACTTGCTTGTCGTACAGTCTTGCAGCGGTGAAGCGTTTTTTCTGGTTTTAATGTTGTAGAGAGGCATCCTGGTGTCATTCTTGGTTTTATTTTCGTGATCTTCTGGTCATGTAATGTTTTATTTTCATGAAGTCTATTTGGGATTCAACCCCTGCTTCCCTTAAAAGGGGGAATATCATATAATAAAAAAAATCTATGGGTTTCGGTCCATTGGAAGGAAGGTGAGTAAAACTCAAGGATGGTCTATTATGTGGTAGGGAGAATGTAAGAACCCTTTTTTTTGTTATGCCCTTTTGAGTTTTCTACTTTTTTCATGTTTTGAAATGTGTTTGATTTTTGTTTGTATGGATTCATAGCTGGCCATATGTTTTATGTAAAAAATTGGGATGAAAAAATGTGTACAAAAAAATTGCATGCCCTGTAATGATATTACACATCGTGTAATAGTTTAATGTGGATAAAATCACTTAAGGCAACATGATTTTCGATGTAAACCTTTAACAATAATTAAAAGACATGTAATGATCTAATAAGTATATTGAAAAGTTCCATGTTTTTCATTTTTGTTTATTTCTCTTTGTTCATCCTTTATTCTCTATCCTAGGGTAGATCTTAGTTGATTTGGGGTGATTTCTTCATCTGTTATCATTGTTGATTGGGATTGGATACCGAGAAAACCATTTTTTCTGGGTATCCATTTTCCCCCCTTCATCTGATGAAGTGGGGGAATATTTGATAGCTGTGGGATTTGGGTTGATCTTGATCTTAGTTTTTTCAACATCTCTTCCAAATTTTTTGATTTAATCGAATTTTTTCATTTATCATTTTCCATTAGAGAGCGTTCTTCATCAATATTTAGGTTGGTGGTCTATTATTGAAATCCCAAAGACTCTATTTCAATTAAGTGTATGAATTCATAGAAATTATTTTGGATGATTATAAATTGAGTTCCCAAGGATGAATTAAATAATTTCAAATATTAATTAATTAAGGAATTATAAAATTGAGGATATTAAGATTTTAGTTGTTGAATAATTAATTGTTGAATTAATTAAGGGATATTATTGTCATAGGAAACATTATTGAATTGATTAATTGATTGTCAATGTAATAAATGTAATGGATGTAATCATTTAATTTTTCAATTAATTAAATGTGTATACATCATTAGTTAATAATTTAATTGATTAATTTAATTTATGTAATCAATTAATGGGTGGATAAATTAAAGGTATTTTCATGATTTATTAATTATTGAATTAATTAATGGAATTTATTTGATTAATTAAAATTTTAATATATTAATGGATTAATGTGATTATGAATATTTTTAATTTCAGTAATTAATTTATAAATTAATTATTGTGATATTGTGAAACATAAAAAAATTTGATATATGTGTTAAATGTGAATGATACAAGGAATGATGATCCATATAACCATTTGTGTTAAATCTATGTGGGATACGGACTAAGGATCCAAATACCTGTATGTGTTAAATATGTGAGGGACATGGACCAAGGCTCCAAATACCAATATGTGTTAAATGTGTGTGGGACAGCAACTGAGGCTCCAAATACCTAATGTTTCTAATGTGTATTAGATATGTACTAAGGCTATGAATACCCATACAAGATAGTTATTATGGGAAAGGTAATGAAGCTCAAAATACCAATGTGACACTAATGTGTGGGATAAAGGGTCCAAATACCCTCGGGGTGTCAAACACGATGTTCTTTTCCCTTTACATTGCATTAGACTATGGTTAAAATTGGCTACGATGAGAAATTAGATGATTGAAGGTAATAATTATATATATATATATATATGATATTCCTTGGGGAGAGTCCAAACACAAACAAGGGTCGAAGCATCTATATAGGGTCGGGCGTCTTAGGGAACCCAAAGGTTTATGTGGGAAAATGAAGACTAATTGAATAAATGTAATCTATTTAATATATTAATTTTATTTTATTATTTATACAACTATATACACTTATATAGAATTGATATTTTTTTAGACTCCATAGATGGTGGCCTACTTAGTTTTACTCACTCCATACCAAGGTCACATGATCGGTACCCAAACAAACTTCATATTTTCAAGAAAAGATAACGGTTATCCTAGTGTTATATGTCCAATTTAGGATGAAGAATTTATGAGGGAAACAAATGTGGTTTGAGCCCCATTTAATAGTTAATAGTGTCTTTAATTTTGGGTTTCATTTTTACACATGGAATTTACATTATCATGGCATGCCTAATGATCTATTGTGATATTGTATTTTCAGTTTTGTCCATCTTTTGAAACTAATATTTTCATAGTTATGTTATATATGTTGTTTATTTTTATTTATTTACATAGTTGAGCTACTTTGATAAGGATTTTATAGTCACCCCACTATACACATTATACCATTACTACAACTCTACATCCTCAGGAATTTAGGGAGACGTGTTTGAGGTCATGGGACCGACTAGCTCAAGCCATCGGTGCATGGCACCTAGGTTGGGATGTTACACACATCATCTTAGAATATGGTGTGTATTTGGACCTTGTGAAGGATTGAGATGTTGATTTTTGGTCATATCCCAATTTTTTTATATTTAAACCTTTTTTGCTATTGTGGGTTTTTACTAGAGGTTCATTAGAGACTTTACTCCCATAGTAGGGATACTCTAAATCCATACTAGGTATGGTATAATGTATGAGTTGTTGTAATAATGAGAGAATTATTTCCATTCAATGATGAGAAATTATACTAATGCACTGATTTTGATTTATATGAATCAGTTAATAAATTTAATGTTTATTTTAATACATTCAAATCAGATATGGGGTAGTGTTAATAAATGGATATCATGTCATGGCATATGGAATTGGACAATTGGGGACATATTAATTGAACCATACTAGGAATGATTTCATGTTAACCATGGTACATTACCCATTAAATTGATGGATTCATTACATCGTTGTTGAGGCTTTTATTATTTACACTAACCATAAGAGCCATAATTATATTTTTTTATAACATTATATAAATATTTCATATTGGAGATTGATTGAGTATATGAAATATTTCGTAATTGAACAAGATTATACCCTTGGGAAAGGAAAAGATGATGATTATTCTTTGAGATAGTTGAAATAATCTCAAATGGATAGAGAGCTTATTTATGACTGAAATATTATGGGATTATTCATAGTGATTCATATGTGTGTTCATGAGGGCCTCAAAAAAATTTCACTCATTTTACTATCCACTGTACCCTCTATTTTAAACTGAGTCATGTGGATGAAATATTTGGTTCTAGAGTTCCATGTGTTTAGGTACAACCTTGATGGTGGGAAGCTACCTCCAAAAATGACGAAAAATGGTGAGAACATTTTTCATGTTCATTGCCATGTCTATATGCCTACTTGTATGATGGTGGAACTGATGTGTGGTTATTGGGATTAAATATTGATGGTTCACCCTATTTTAGAAAAATTGTAAAGTTATTTTTATAGAAATTGTTGGTACCATGAAATAGGAAAGGTTGTTGCAGGTTTTGAAACATTATGATTCACCTTTCAGTAGGTGAATGTTGAGCATCATCACCATACTGTTATTTTAAAACAATATTCCATTATTGAATGTGTGTGTTATGATGTTACCATTGATTAAAGTGTAGTTCTACAAATGAGTCTATGGATTTGTGAATTGATATGAGTGATTGCGTAAGAGTTGTTCATGGTAAACGATTTATTTATAATTAAAGATACATTTAATATTAATTAGTTGGGTATCTATCATTTTTAGGAGATAATATATTTTCATTGGATACCTTATAATATTCTTTCACATTTTGATCCACAATTTACGACATGTATCTATTAAAGGGGTATGATTGCAGTTGGCACTAATGTCCTTTTCGTACAACATTTCACATACACTTTGTTAAAAAATCAGAACATACTATCCAAGTCTTAGAGGGAATACTAGGAAGATGTATCCTATATTTTGGTAAAATATAGAAAAATAACATCCAATTTATTGAGTTCTATTATAACAATATATATCAGGTGAATTATAATATTGATCCATCAGAGGAACTCTATGATAGACAATGTAGATCATCATTTTCTATATGTATGTTGGAGAGGAATAGTTTTTGGTGATGAGTCACATGTATGGGACATTATATTGGGTCTATTTGATCTAGAAGAATTTGGATATAGCATAAAAAATATAAAATTCATATTTTGGTAAACATTATTGATTTCTCATGTTTTAAGTTAACGACTGACTATTCCTTAGGATGTCACTCTGATTTAGTCAATGTCATATTCATATGCAAGGTATGTTAGTTCCTAGGTAATTTAGGTTCTTCTTGATAGAGGAGTAGATAGGTTCAATATCATTTTGATTGGAAATTCCCTAGATGTATAGTACAATTCATGACATTTTTCTTATGTCATAGATTCAAATGTATTACCCGACCCTTATCATGTTTAATGTTGATGATGTTGAACTTTAATCTTTTGTATCCTTTTAGTAACATTAGTTTCATACTACTTATCACAATAAGAAAATAATTCCGGGAAAGATCATACCTTTAGTGCTAATAATATGGTTCCATAGCCAGGATTAGTAGGAATATTAGGAGATAGAAGCTGATATGTGGTCCTAGATGCCTCAACATTTTACCTCTGAGTCATAGTTAATTTTGGGAGTGTATATTGAGTATGAGTTGTTATATAGTGTCGAGATATTATGATACCCAACATTTAATGTGTTATACTTATATATTAATCTTTGTTTAATGAAATTTATGGATTTAAGAATACATCATGGGAGTATGTGAGGTCATGTGAGAATCATGAAGGTTCTATATTTAGAAAATATAGAGAAATGATTTGATATTGAAAAGACAATGGTTTGAGAACCATTAATTATAACCATGCACCATAAATAAAGAACAAATTTCAGTTATAAGAACTATTTTCAAAACCATTATAGGCATCTATGAAATCATGTATGTTAGGATTAGGTCTATTCTTGTTTTTTTACTTTTAGTTTTCAAAACTCCTTGGGTATCCATGGAAACTGTGTTACAAACTTTTTCCTTATATATAGTAGGTCACACAGTTGGTGAATAGTTTGGAAAAGCTTATTTCAAATCCATGATCATCATTAATGAGGAAATTTTATTATTCTACCACATGATATTTTATATTTATCCCAAATTTTCCTTTTATTTCATTCCCAAAATCCTAACGTGATATCCTAATCCTCCATATCCCAAGGATGGTTCTCTATCAATTCTGTGTAGTTTGAAGTTTTTTATTATTCAATGAATTTAGTAAGTATATGAGTCCACATACAACAATTTTTGGGATGACTCATATCTTGGTGATTCTTATTCTTCTATTTCCCATGAGACATATTTCATGAGAGTTCTAAATTTTGGGGTTTTATTTATTTTAGCTTGTGTTAAAAGACATGGTTGGATGATTGGTTTTATATGAACCTAATAATGGTGTTCTAATATGTATTTTCTATAGTCTTGATTATTTTTCATTTCTATATGGTCTGTATTGTTTCAAAAATGTTCTATAAGAATTATTCCTTATTTCAAAATAATATATTTTAAAATTAAATGATGTGTTAGCCCCTTCACCGATCCTATTGGGTCCATCAAAGACTATGAGTTTTGGCCTATGGACACCTATACGATGTACTAATCCATTTAAAATTATATTTCTTCCTGTAAATTTTGTAACATGGAGGTTCTCTATGTTTTAATTGGTTGAACAATTTTTTGGGAATTCTATAATGGCATATGGAGATGTTTGTATTATCATGGAAAATTAAATGAGTTATGATATGATAAATATAAGAAGTGGAAAATAGTTAAAGTGAAATTTTCATGTTGATAAATGGTTTCAATGAATATATGATGGTTGGACTAAATGAATGAATAGTTAAATATTTAATCAAGAAATTAGTTTGAAAATATTTTTATGTAATAAAAAATAGGAAATAACATAAGTTGAAAAATATAAACCCTTTTATTTAAATATTTTAAAATATCTTCCATAATGTAACTATGAAATTTAATGGAATAGTAAAAGATTTTAGAAATGCTTATCAACACCCAAGTAAGAGGATATTGGAAATGGAGATGCACATTTTTTATTACGATGGTTGGGCATGATACTTCACAACACATTTTTGGAGATATTGGACATGAAACACCAAATAATTGATTGTGATTTTGGAAAAGGCACTCCATACACTGGGAGTAATAAATATACTTATTCTCATTTATTAAAACATTTTACCCTAATTGTATTTTTTTATACACTAGCATGGGATGAAGAAGGTTCGATTGTGATCAGGGCCACATAGAACACCAGATCCAACGTAGTTAATTAATCTACTATTTAATAATGGGATACATTACCATTACTGTATTATCCATTACATACCTTATATATGTATAAATTCTTTTATTATACTATATATTTATTTACACACTTCCGGTTCTTCCCTACAGAGTTGTACCCACACATTTTAAGGGATGTCTTTAAGAAATATATAGGCTTCATTGTTATGGCCCAAGATAAGGGGAAATGTCATTTTTTATATCATTAATATGATAAATTTGATTAATAATGTAATAGGGAACCCAAAATGATATAGGGTGTCATTTTTTGGAATTTTTGTTTCTCTTTGTTTTATTTTTACTTTTAAACATGACACAATTATTACATGGTATGTTTACTATATTAATTTGTAGTATTGTAAGATTTTTTAATATTTTTGTTTTCATTTATGGTTGCATTATATTTATTTTTTATTATTTATTGGTAGTATTTATTATGTATTATACTTTTTTATTACTCTTATAAAGAGGTTATGGTCCTTAATAATTTTTTATTAGACCCTATCTGCTAGTAGGTGGAATCTAGCATAAGGAGTGGCATACCCGATGTAATACGGTGAATCGATCAAGTTATAAGTTGGAGTGAGTTATAAAATAACGTTAAACATCTCCAAAACATGGTTATATAATTGATTCCATCCTTTAATTTTTATACAATTAGTTGTGGAATTGTGTATTTACTTTCTATGATCTCATTTTTGGCCTATGATCTGTTCTAGGAAAAGTTGATTTCTGTTAAATTGCTATAATAAAAACACTAGTATGAATTTATTTTAATTTAGTAACACATAATATTTTTTTCAATGGTACCAAATGAAAATAATATTTTTTAATCTAGTATACAACGTACTCCAAATATACCAACTATGAATATTGATAACCTCTCTGATCTTACAAGCAGACATTGATTGTTAACTGATCATTACTAGTGCACAATATATTATGATATGGAAACTATCATTCAAATTATATGATAATTATGTTGATGAAATAATTTCATGATTATTGGGTATATTGATTCAATAATAAGGGTATAACTAGTGTGGATCATGGGATTGATTTTTTAGTGAACTTAATTCATTAGGGTAAGATTAATAGAGTCTCTTATAATTTATATATGAATGGAACAGTCAATATTTTGGTGAAAATTAATAGGGAGAGTGAGGGAATAATTGTTATTACCTTTAGTTTTTTCTTAATTTAGAAACAAACATCTTAATCTAGAATTAAAATTGACATTTATTATTGGGACTTTCCTATATTAGAAATAAATAATGGAGAACTCCCAAAAAACACTTGTATTTACAACGTTTACTACATAATAATTGTATTAGTCATTGGAGAGGTTTTTAAATAAAATAATACCACAAAACCATTATAAAAACCCTATTTATGGTATAAAATATGAAGATAATATCTAATACATTATCTCACTAATTTAATTTAATAGCTCATGTGCTCCTCACACACATATTATGATAGAATAATGAGTTGATGTAATAAAATGAACCTCACAAATATGATGATATATGGTAGAACTTTGATTCTTGAACTTTATTCACACTTTATTCCATATAAGTTCTAATAAATCCTCTAAAATTGCATTCATCTTAGAGAGAAAGAACCATGTTCTCATAATTTCTTTAAAATTGTTCTTTTTGTTATCTCTTATTCTAGTAGTAGACTTCCCATTGTCTTCTTTATCATTCTCCATATGGTACCCTAAATCTATTACTTCTATCTGACACCCTATATTTTCATTCCAAATATTATTATGACCCCGCTTTTTCAGTTATCATTTACCCAATAATTAAACCTAGGATTCTATTGCATCTAATTCTAAAATGAAACAATGTTCTGTGATGATCATCGCATTAGTTTTTTAGCTATTCAATAGAAAAAACCTCACAAGATCACTGACCCCCCTTTATATTAGAATAATTTATATATAACCATATAAAGTAGTGTCAACATCAAATTCATAGTTACCACTAAAACATATATTATTATTCTCAAAAAATTATTTATTTGACCACTATCAATCTTCCTAGAAGATAGGAGTCAGCAAAACATTATAGGAAATAATCATTAACCCAAGGTGTCAATGAACTCTCAAAAAATCCTAAATTTACATCATGAAGAAAAAATATACCTTCATGATTCTTAATGAATTTAACGTCTCTCTCAATATCATTAAAATATGATACATTATAAAGTAATTGGAAAAGACTCGTAAAACATCGTCTAGTTCAACTTCAAGGGAATGTCTATATATGAAAGCCTAATATAGATCTCTATTTTATAATCTCCTCCTATCTAATATAACTTAAAATTTACTATATAGAAACACTTATATATTTATTCTGATTTCATCTCATCAATTTACATTATTCAATGTATCTTCTTAGAATGCTTTGTCTAATTCCACCACACACTCTTCATCTTGTGGAATCTATCTAGGACCTGTTTTTTATGAATTCCTTTGGAATCATCTATCACTCATATTTTATCAGAAATACATTAAATTAATGATATTATAATAATATAGCTAGTGAAATTTTCTTATAATCCATAGGCTAAGGTATCATATTAGAAACCTCTATATGATGTTTCTTTTAACTTCTTATACATCTTGTAGTTTAAAAAAATATTATGGGTTTGATGATACTCACGTGTTTCTTATATCTGAGGAATTTTGTTGGAATTCTTTGTATAATCATTTTTAATCCACTATACATGTTTCCACCTGATATAACATTTTTTTCAACTTCCATGTTTATTCATTATAAAATTCACTTTGATTTCTTCTGTAAGGAACTACTAGAAATCATAACTCTTAAAAATATCACCCACTACTTACTTTAAATAACTCTATCTCTATTCATGAATAACATTGTATAAAAATTATATTTATAAAATTGTGATCATTAATACAAAAACTAAATTAAAATTATCAAATACCTCTGTCTAATGTAATAATTAAAACAGTTGAATAAGCATGTGTTCCATCCTTTGTCTGATAACATCAGTTCAGTTCACTCTATCCACTGGACATGGTATATTAACCACAATCCATTAGATCTAGATTTTCTCTATACAATATATTTCATTATGAAACATTACTTGTATAACTAAATGAATTTATTTACGAATTAAAATGAAAATAAAATGATTTAAAAAACCTTTGACATTATAAGATTATTTTTCATAAAACAAAATTTTAATATTTCATCATCTCTATAATATCCCACTATAGATTTCATTTTCTAACATGGTACATAAAAACATGAAACTATGAAACTCCAATAATGAATTTTTATAAAAAAAATAAAATCCTATGTGAGTGGAAGTGGTTTAGGAATGAATAATCACTGATCAAATCAATAAGATTTTTACAATGTAGTTATTCAAAATCATTTCCTAAATTCATCCATTAACACATTTTGATAATGGGGAACCTATAAGATATATTTTTGTAACCAATTAAAAATTTATTTTAAACAAAACACAATCCAAGTAAAATAATTCACATATACAAAAATCATTGCCTACCTATTTTATCAACTCACATAAATATATTCTCCCCCTTGAAAGTTGACACATATACTAACAGATATATATATATATATATATATATATATATATTTATATATGTTATATATTTTCTCTGCTGATGATTATATTATCCAAATAAAAATAAGATAGGGGAACAACATCATTTACCTTATCCCTGAAATGAGTTAGGTTCTATAACTATAATATTTCTCATATTTGAAAATTTGTTTTACTGTAATGGTTTATGGAATATATCACCTACATTCTCTATCTTAGGAGAAAAATAATATATTAATTTATTTTTTTATAAATTATATTTGATGATGTGATATTTATTATAAATGTTCTTAGATTTGGAAAGATTCATTATAATCCTAGTAATATTTATTTCACACTGATAACTACAACTCAAGAGAAGTGGAAGCATCATGTCACACAATTAATGTCCAAGTTTTTCTTTAATCCATATTAATTGTGTTGTATCATGACTATTGGGTAAAATAAACTTATTTATTAGTTGAGAGTATTACTAAAAATTAATTATTAATTTTCAAAATCAGTCATATTTCCCACAGAAAAATAAAACTACATGATATGTGGATCTTTTTTAATCAACACTACTCGACCAATATGCATTATTGTAACAAAAAAAATACCATTTTTCTATGCTATCCTATTTCCTCACAAATAAAATTATACCTATTATATATCAAAGATTTATCTTCATATCCATAAGATGATATTTAGTATGTGTAATTTGATATCATTAATAATGTTTATAAAAATTTACTATTTATTGTCTTGAAGTTATAAGATATGAAAAAACTACAATTAACCATCTAAAATATTTTTGATCCACTTAAATTACATTCCTATCATTTCCCAACATATTTCCCACTAAAATGGGTGTAGCAATGAGATGTGAATCATTAATTACTAATTTCATTATGAGTTATTTAGAATAAATCTCTTCAAAAATGATAATGTATATATCATTTTTATATCTGTATAATCAATGAATGTATTTAATTTCCCCTAACATAGACATTTAAAATAACTTCTTTAAACCCTAAAAAATTTAAATGTTTTTTTAATCATTATTTACTGATATGATATCATCATCATATTCCAAAAAAATGAGGGAAACCTTTTTATTTTATTTTATGTATAGGTTTCTCTCAATAATAACTTTCAACAAATTCATCTTCTTCAAGAAAGTATCCAGTTTATAATACTGAGCTCTAATGTCTTTCTTTAACAAATTAAATATTTTTATCCACATGAACACATATAATTCATTTTTACCAATTAAAAAACCATTGATTTTTTCTATATAATCCTCTTCATCCATCAATCTATTTAGAAAATATGACTTCACAAATATCTTCAATATCATATATCTTCATTGTGTAAAAATAATTATACATATTATAATGGATTAAAAATTTAATAACAGGGAAATGAATCATCAAAATCAATTCCATCAAAACATGTGTATCCTATAAAAAATGGTTAGTTTTTAATGTCAATCACTTTAAATTTTTAACTCTAATTGTTTTGGAAACTCTATTTTTTTATAATAAATTCATTATCTTTCCACATTGGTACAAGTTCTCTAGTATCATTATTCACAAGATAATTCAATTATTCAATCATGTAATGAATATATTACTAATTTCCCAATATTTATTTAATATATCATATCAAAATATGTGAATACAATGTGGTGTGTGAGACAATACTTGATGTTCTTCATGTTTCAACTTGTTTTCAATTATCACCAACATGATTTTTTGACATGCATTATAATTATCAGCCCAAGATGAGATGAAAATCATTATCCATCATCACATAAAATGACTAAATCAGTATATTCACATATCGAGGTTTCGACATTATCAATTATTTTATTTAAATTTCATGTTGTTCAACATAAACAACTTCATTATCACTTCTAATGATATCTGTAGCTGATGATGAATATTTTCTCCCAGAAGTGGAATTTCAATTATATATATATTGAAGAAATTTATTTTCTATTTTACTTATTTGAAATAACATTTCATCAAAAACAAATTATGGTATAAATAGAAAATTATTTCAAAACCTATTTCATTCAATAAATCCAGATTCTCACCATTTAAAATGATAATGATGGGATGGTAAAAAACCCTTAGGTATCACAAAAATGGGGTTTCATTATAGAACATATCAAATGGAGTTGTAACATAAATTAGAATTTATAAATTTTGATACGGAATTTTAACAGCTACATTTATATCTTATCTCCAAAAGAATTGATAAATATCACGTTCAATCAATAATGATCAAGTCAACTCAACCAAAAATTGATCCCTTCCGTTAAAAACAACATTTTTTTATAATGTGTATGATGTAATAGCATCAAGAAAAATTATATGAATTATAGTATAGTCATTAAACATATATTTTGGGTACTAAATAAAAATATTAGTTTTAATATTTCTCAAGAAATATCCATATTACTTTTCATCACTTCCCCTAAAACGCTTCAACTTTTTAAGATCCCTTGATTTATGTTTAAAAAACATAAGACATGTAATATGAGAAAAATAATTAACAATTGAAAAAATGTAATTGTCTCCTTTTTTGGATTTCATTTTCATGGTCCCATATATGTCAGAATGAGTATGGACCAAAAGGTGGGTTGAATATATATAAAATAATATTTCTTTCTCTCTTGTTACAACTTTACCAACCTAAAGACTTTTAAAAAGAACTCCATCTATTCTAAAAATAATTTATTTACTTCATCCCAAATATGTGAAATAGTCAACATTCTCGGTTTTAATCCACCACCAAAAATAGCTCTTATGGATATAAATTTTCTATTTTAGATGATTGTATACCCAACGCCTTCAATTACGAGACATTCAACATTTCTAAACATCATTATCAAATTATTCAAATTATCAAATGGTTTAAAAACATCAAAACTTCAGTGATATTTGAAGAAGAATAATTGTCCAACATATATAATCATTATACATTATTGTAATTGTTAGTAGTTTTTATAGATTATACCTTTTAATTTCATTATTTCTCAATAACATGAGGATTTTAAGATTTTTTTCAAATGATTTGTTGAGATGGTAGAATAGGAAGTCCTGAAATAGTAATATATTTATAATGGTTTCATCGTTCAGAAATAATTTCAATCGGTTGAAATAATTATTTAGTTTTCAATATGCGTTACTCATTTTTCTTGATTGTGCGGGTTAACTCACTTTAAAACATTACCTCAATTACCTTCTGATTCATTATCATGTATATGGATACTATTTTTTTGGTTTTACAATACCTCTTTACTAATATAAATATCCATATATTATATATTTTAATCTATATTTTGTATTTTATTAATTATTAAGGACCTTTTCTATCATATTTCTGACCGTTATCTTTCTTTAGCTTAGAATTTCTTTTGGCCCTAATAAAATATCTAGTTTTTTCATTTTTCAATTCAAATTTTTGTTTCTTATAAATTTTAATGTTTTTTACTTTGTATGCTTTGGATGCTTACACCTTATTCTTAAATAACTTCTTTTTATAAGAATCATAAACCTGGTTTCAAACATACTTGGGTGATATTGTTTGATATTTAGATAGTTCATACTTCTTACAAAATTTACCAATATCTAAAACTATGTTATTGATGTTTGTTATTCCTTGGTTATCTTCCACAAGTATTAATTCAACAAGATGAAATTATTTAACATTCATATTTATCAGTTATTTAGTATTATTTTTATGGTTTTTGTTATCATCATGTAACATTATCATTTCAACACTCTCTTTTAAAAATATTTAATTTCTTACAAGAACTGATTCTTAATTTATTACTGATTAGACTAATTTCCTCAAACACTTGTAATATTTTTTCATGTTGAAAAATTATTGAGATTCTATCTCCAAATTCACTCTTAAGAATATACTTAATAGGATTATCCTTTTCTTCTTCTAATGATAGGAATCATTCTTCACTGTTAATATTCTCATTATTCACTTATTCAATAACCATCTTCTTAGAATCATCATCATTAGATTTTTTTCTTGCACTTATCTTTTTATGTATTCCTCAAATTTGGAAAAAATGTGTACGTGCTTATATTTAAAAAGGTCATTATAATTTACTTTAAAAATGGAAATTCACTTCTCAATCTTATTATTTAGACATTATCTTGACATTCATTATTCATCATCCCTATCTTTATTATTGGGAAAAAACCTAAAGGTAGCATTGCATCATTTTTCAGTTGGTAGGGTCTATTGAAAAGGTGTATTTTCATAGTGAATTGTCGAGTTCCAGTGGTATTACTGATAACCCATGTTAAAAAAGAACCCTAAAAATGGAATAAAATATCGGGAGATGGTACAAAAATATGGATTTACTTGATGATATCATAAAAATATGAAAAATGATTGAGTTTCCCAAATATATAATTTTTTATGAGTGTTTCATGAAAAGAAATATAATGGTGACCTCTACAACTATGACGAGCTTCATGAATGGTAGAGTTTAAGAGTACTGTGAAGATGTAAGGGTTTTTAAGGAATATCTATGGTTACTAGAAAAGTAACATCATGGAAGTCCAAAGGCATTGACTGAATTATTTTTTATTACAAGGAGTATTGGGAAGTAAAAACTGTTGTGGAGATTTGCGAAAGAGGGGGGATTGCAAAGGAAAAATTGGAGCTTTGTGAAATGGTGTTGATGTGGCTAGAAGGTTCTTGAATTAAGTGGAAACTGCCTATAAATTTGACTCTACCCCTTCCAGAAGAGAATAGAGACTGAAAGAAAATCTTAGGTCTCTCAAATCGTGAAGGAGGATTGCAAAGGCGGTGAGCTTTGTAAAAGTAAGGGAAGTCTCAAAAGGTAATTGTAATTTGTGAAAAGAAGGAACATCGTAAAGGATATATGAGCTTTGTGAAAGTGGTTTTCTTAGAGAAGGCAATGAGAGTTCATCAAAATTAAAAGAACATTATGAAGGCTAGTTTGATCTCATTGTAATATTGATATTTTGTGAAAGGAGGTGTACTTTGCGAATGCTGGTTTGAGGTTCTTGAAAGAAGGAGCTTCAAGAAGTAGTGATCTTCGCAGATGTTGTTCAAAATGGATTTCCAAATGTTTTGTGGTAAAGTGATATTCACAATTAGAATAAAGTGGGACACCAATAGATAATTTACATATAGTAGAGGATTCATTCATTAGTGAAAATGAAGATACCTATAGGTCCATAAACTGTGAGTGGATCTTCTGAAGACGTAGTGAGCCCACTTCATTTGAGAGAGTAGTGAGCATTGAAAATTTATATTAGTTGTAATTGAAGATGGAAAGTGAATTCACTCCCCCATTTTTAAATATAAGTGTTCTTTTAGTGTATTTTCTACATCGGCACATTGTCATTGCATGCTCCTTGGATGTAGCCCAATGATAGCGAACCAGGTAAAAATTTATGTGTCTCGTGTATGCTTTAATTTCTATTCATACCTTTCCATATGAAAGAGAGAGGTGTTTTTTAACAATGAAACTAGATAAAAAGGGGATGTTTTTTTAATATTTAATATCCTGATTCACCCCTCTTAAAATATTTGACCTAGTGGACCTAGAAATTGGTATCAAATAGAATGGTTAATATCAGTTTTTCTCTCTTAGTGGAGGTCATCAATCACAAGGGGATTCTGATCATCGATGGGAATAATTTTCTGTTATGAATGAATCAAATGAAACACTACTTCCTATCCTTATTGATAGATGTCTTCAAAGTAGCGATGCATGGTATTTCATCCGATATCAATAGTGGTACTTTATTTGAAGCTCAATTAATGTAATTGGATGTTGACGCCAAAGGAATAAATGCTATAGGGGGATCCCAATACAATGAAATATATATGAACTTAATGTCATGTAAAAAATCAAATTCCATATGGGAAAAGCATTTGAATATATTTGAAGGTGATTCAATTGTAATAGAGGAAAATCTATGGGTTTTGTGGAACAAATACAATGGTCTAAGAATGGCCCCAAATGAGTCTTCAGATTCATTCTTTAATAGGGTAAATTTTGTAGTGTAAGACATGTGAGTTCTTAGAGAATTATTTGAACATATAATGATTATGAATAATATCTTGAGGAAACATCCACCTCAGCTCAATCCTAAATATTCAGTATTGTAAAATAACGATCTGAATGAGCTAAAACTGGATAACATGTATAGTACCATTGTCCCATATGAAATGATATTTGATGATAACAATGCTATGTAAAATGGGAAATCTAAATATGTGGAATTCAAGTCCATGAAGAAGATCAATATTGAATATTATCATGAAGAATGAGAGACAAATGAGGTGATTCCTTTCCTTTCGTCATATTTACAAAGACAAAATGTAATGTTCATGGGGAAAATTTCACTTTATTTCTTTTGATGTGGAAAAGATGGTCATAATGTAGAAAGGTGGCCCATGATGTTAAAAGAAGATAAAAAAGATAAAGGTCAAATACCTATGATATAGCCTTCATCCTATGTGAATCGAAAATAAATTTTTAGAGAAATTTATTCAAGAAAAAGAATCTTCTTTCCGAACAATGTAACTTTTCAGATGAATCAGAGGTTGAAAAGTTTGAAGATATAGAGACCTATAAAGATGGTGGAGAAAACATAATGGTGGAATTTTTCAATAGTACTTTTGAAAAAGAAGAATCCAATGTTGATGATGAAGAATTTGAAGTATGATTTGATAAGGAGGTAGAATTAGAAGAAGTTCTGGAGGAGATAGGTATTTGGTGAGCCAAAAAATGAAAGAAACAAAATGTGGTTTGTGACGCCAAACTCTACATGTGTCAACATGATGAAGACAATTACAGGTTAATGAAATAAATTATGAATATCAAGTATTCATTTCCAATGGAATTAGAAATTGATAGTGATCACAAACTCAAGGTTTAAGAATAAATAAGGGAGATTGATGGTTTGAATAACACAGTGAAAGATCAAATCAAACACATTAATGAACATGATGAAGAAGTTGTTTTTTTGTAATGAAATTTTAAAGAGAAAGAAAATCTCTATACTACCCATGTGACCATGAAAATGAAGATCATTAAAAATTTGGAGAAGTTGGAAGTGGAGAATAGGGGTCTAGTAGAATGAAGGAAATAGTCAAATATAAGTGATAAAGATGGTATGAGGCTTGATAAAAAACATAAAGAATTTAGGCTTGAAGTCAAACTAAAGGCTCCCACTCTGAGATTGAATGTTGATTTTCATAATAAGTAGAATCAGAATAATTGGAGAACCCAAGGGACAACTAGTAGTGCAGAAGTTTCATGCAGGAATTCACCTTAGATCAGGTGTTATTACGGTGGAAAGATGGGACATTCACAAAATGTGTTTTCCATAGCCATGAGATATCGAAGGGCATAAGAACAACAGTTTCATCCAAATAGAGCTAAATAATCTACAATATACTTTGTGGGACATTTTTATTGGTGTGGGGGATTTGGGCATAAGGAAAGATATTGTGCATCAACCATTCATAGGAAACTTCCAATAAAAAATCCAAGTCCTTACAAGCATCAAATCAATGAATCAATAGGTGAGTTGGAAACAAATTATTGATTTGTAGCTTTGTAGGATGATTTTGGTCCATCATATTACAATGAAGTTCAAGGTTATTAATCTATTCTAAGAATGGATTCAAAAAAATGGATGAATAAAAAGAGATATAAGAAGGACGTGGTTGTTGAAATTTCCCTTAAGTCATTATATAATTCTGGAGTATGGATCCTTGTCAACTGTTTCAAAAGCCATATGTCAAGGAATAAGGTTATTTTTTACATTAATAAAGTATAAAAAATAAGGATTTGTTAAATTTGGAAATGATGAAGGCCAAAAGATAATTGGTTTAGGAAAGGCCATGTTTGGGTGCATGGAAATGAGACATGCTGATGTCTTAGTAGTAGAAGGTCCCAGTAGAAACATTCATAGGATCATTCAACTATGTGACTCCTCTAATTCTATCAATTCTAATAAAATTATGTGTATCATAAATGGAATGGATGGTGTATTTGTTCTATAGGGAATGAGGAAAAAAGGAAAATCTATATCATATATTTGGGAAAGAAGATATGTGCCTTTTTTCCTAAGAGGAAGAAAAAAAGATGTGGCATAAATGACTTGGTTATATATGAAAACCATCCTGGTAAAGATATAGTAATGTATGATGTAACTCGAAACCTCTCTATTCTATCATGTGATCATAATCATTCATGAGATGCAAGTCAAATGGGTAGATCATCAGAAATACATACAAGGAAATGGAATAGAAGTCAACCAGAATGCATGAATTGGTGCATGCTAATTCATGTGTGACTATCTCACCAAGAGCTCTTGACGGGAAGAGATATTATGTTCATTTTTTAACTATAGTATAATGACAAGGTTATTTGTCATTACCCATAAGTCTGATGTGATCATTTGAATGAAACAGTATCAAAGGGAATATAAAAGGATTCATGGATCAAAAATCTATTGGTTTGTATTGATAATGGTACAGAATTTACAAACTGTCAAGTGGAAAACTATATCGAGAACCATGGAATAAGAAATATTGTCTCCTCTATGAGAACTCCCCAAAAATAGAGTGGTTGATAGAAGAAATAGGATCATCAACAACAAAGTTAGAAAAATTATTAATGAAAAAACCTACCAGTGACATTTTTAAATGAAGCAGCTCGGATATCAGTCTACATTTCTAATAGGGATCTATTGTTTCTGAAAGAAGGAAAGAATCTACATGATTTGTGTCATTGAATGAATCTTGTGTTAAAATACATTTGGATCTTTTAAATTAATTTCTTTATTATCAACAAAGAATGATATAGGAAGTTTGAGTCATGAGGTGATGAAGAGATATTCCATAGATACTTAGGAAAACTCAAGACATATAAATTATTTAATAAGGGGATAGAAAAAATAGTGGAATGAAATGATTTCACTATAGTGGAAAATGAAAAAAATATTCAACAACATAGCATATAGTTTAATGATGAAAGTAATGAGGAGGAAAGAAACACAAGGGGGAATAAGTGTTAGATGCTAATTCAAAAGATGAAACTGTTGATGAGCATGAGTAAGAAAATTCTATGCCTATATAGAAGCTAAATATTCAAGTCTAAATTGATAGGAAAAAATATCATTGGTGTCCAGACATCGCTTGTTCGGACTAGAAAAAAGTAGTCATTATAACATGCATCTTTTCTATCTCGAGTAGAGCCTCTATGTTTCTCTAATGCGGTGGGAGAATAAAACTGGGATAAAGAAATGAATGAAAAGCTTGACCAGATTGAGATGATTCAAACATGGGATATTTTTTCGAGGTCAAAAGATAAGAATTTTACTGAGACTAAATGGGATTTTTCAATAAAATTATTGAAGATGGAAAATGATTCAAATCAATGATTTATAAGTGTGAAAATAATATGGAAATATTTAGGGTATCAATGTTGATGAAATATTTTCACCAATTTAAAGGTTGAAAAAAAATAAGATTATTATTAACCATTGTAGTGCAATGGAAATTCAATTTTTTAGAAATGGATTTTAAGTCCACATTTTGGAGGGGATATGGAAGAAGAATTTTATATTGAGTTTCCACATGGTTTTTCATTCACGAATATGTGAACAATGTTTTTCATCTAAAGAAGGTGTTATATAGGTTAAAGCAAGCATGAAGATCATCATATTCAAGACTAGATCAGTATTTGAAGAATCTCATTTTCTAGCATGGTGGAGTATATTAATAAATATATATGAACAGTCATAGTAATCAATGTATGATGGTGATATTGAATGTTGATGTCATAATATTCATTTGATTAGATGAAGCAAAATGTAGACAATTTTCAGAATTCATGAAGAGTGATTTTGAAATATCTATGATTGGTGAACTGACATTTTTCATTTGATTACTGGTGACAAAAGGAAGGAATAACACTTTAATTTCTCAATAAAAATATATCATGAAAGGTTAAAGATATTTTGGAATGGGTAATTCCAAGAGGACAAAGATTTTGGTTGCTCCCCGGAGAAAAATTTCAAAAGATAATGATGTAAAGAGAGTTAATATCAAAGAATATAGGAGAATTATTTGGAATTTACTATATTTGATAGCAAAAATACCTAATATTGTTTTTTCCACATGCGAAGTAGCAAGATATCAAAGAAATCCCCATGAAATCCACATCCTTGATGTGGAAAGAATACTTTAGTACATCCAAGGAAGTACGGATTTTAGTTTTTTGTATAATGAAAAATATTAGAAAGAGTCTTTGGGATAGACATATGTAGATTGGGCTGGATTAGCATATGATAGAAAGTCCATGTCAGATGGTGTATTCTATATGGGAGGATTTTACATTTATTTGTTAAGCAAGAAACAAGATTTTATTTCATTGAGCACTATAGAAGATGAACATTTCACAACTACTCATGTTTGCACACTGTTATTTTGGATGAATCAGTAGCTTAATGATATGGTACTTTAAGTGAATACTATTATTTGAATCATTTGCGATAATTCATGTACTATAATTTTTAAAAAAAAATATACTCCATCACTGAATGGAATGAACATTAAAATTAATCATCATTTTATATAAGAGAATGTGTATCATGGGATTTTGAAGATGGTGTATGTTTTTATAAAACTACAAGTTTCATACATTTTGAAAAAGGGCATACCCAAATAAGCATTTGAGAGGTATTGACTTACTCTAGGTGTTCAGTCAACTCCCCACACTTTAAAAACTATAGATGTGGTAACCCCCTCTCCTCTAAGTATGATGTGTTTTTCCCAAATGTACTGATTTTTATCCCTTACGTTATTGATGATTGTAATAGAGTGACCTTTGGGTACATTAAAAAAGGGGGAGATAGTGTGAGTATTTAAGGGGGACAAATGAAGGGAGAAAATGCCTTTCTCAAAGACATGGGGAGAGGCTGATAGGTGGAGCATTGAGATTGGTGGAGAATCTGATAGGGAGAGTAATAAATATGATTATTCTATAAGTGATCAACCAAGGATTATATAATATAATCATATCTGAGGTTCATGATGAAATAAATTGTTTGTTTTCAATAATTTTTTTATGAAATTAAGTGATTCATTGATGAAATTTTCATTATACTCTGGTCCCTCGTGCAGAGCAATGATCATGTTGGATTATAGTGTGTGTTGAGTAAATCAATGACCACTATCTGAAATGTAATAATAGAATGATGGTAGAGTATGGAAGGAGCTTCAATTAGGTATCAAATTATGAAAGAGTATTCAAAAAACCCAAAGGGTGAGATTGTTGGGAAAAACCACTCAAGGTAACATTGCATTATTTTTTGGGTTGGTTGTGTTTGTGGACAAGCTGTGTTTTCATGTTGAATTATCGAGTTCCAAAGGCACTATTGAAAAATCATGTTGAAAAAGAACAATGATAAAATAATGAATGATTTTGAGTTAGTAAGAAAAGAATAGATTCACGGTAGCACCATTTTCTAGTGATTTCAATATTTTTGGGGACCAAAAGTTGAAATTTTTCAATCATTGAGAAATATTTATTTCCTTGAAGATCTCATGATAATATATAAAGGCATGTGTTTCATGATTATGTTCTTCTTGAAGATTGTTTCTCTAGGTATCAAAGAATGATGAAAATGATCTTTGCGATTATAACAAGCTTCATGAATGGATGTGGGGATGAGAATTGTGGTGACACCAAGGTTTTGACAGAAGCTATGAGATTATGAGAAAAGGAGAATCATGACAGTGAAAAGGATTTGATAGAATGATTCATGATTAAAATTATTATTGAAAACTGGATATTAGAATAGAGCATTTTAAAAAATGGAGCATTATGATGGAAAAATTGTAGCACTCTAAAATAGTTCTGATGTGGCACTAACACGACATGAAGGTTCTAAAGTCTGTGGGAAAATCTTATGAATTGGACTCTACCCCATTGAGAAGAGTAAAGAGACTCAATGAAAATCATATGGCACTCAAATCATGATAGTGATTTGCAAAGGTAGTGATCTTCAAAAAATTAAGGGAATTCACTATTTCTAATTTGAGATTTAAGAATTGAGGGAACATCATGAAGGATAGTTGAGCTTTGAGAAAGAGTTTTTCTTCGGGAAGGATAAATGAGATTCATGAAAAAGGAAAGAGCTTCACATAGGATAGATTCAGCTCTATGAAATAATTATCTTCACCAATGGTGGTGTGCTTCATTGAGGCTAGTTTGAGCATCACGAATGAATGAGCTTCGTGAATCAGTGATCATTACAGAAGTTTTTCAAAATAGATTTCCATATCTTATGTAGTAAAGTGATATTCATCATTATATGAATGTGGGTCATCAATATATAAGCTACATACAATGGAAGATTCATTAATTAGTGATAATGAAGAGACACACATGTCTATAAATTGTGAGTGGATCTTATGAAGAAGTAGTGAGTTCAGATCAGTTGAGAGAGGAGTGAGATTTCAAATTTTTATTAGTTATAAACCCGAAGGGACAGTGAGTCCACCCCAAATTTCTCAAACATTAGTGCGCTTTTAGAATATTTGGTGCACAAGCACAATGTTGTCTTATGCTCCTTGTATGTAGCCCGGTGAGGGTGAAGCATGTAAAAAATGATGTATCTCATTCATGATTAAATTTGTGTTCATACCTTTCTATGGAAAAGAGAGAGAAGAGAGTTTTTATAAAATAAATAAGATCAAATTGGGAAGTTTTTTAAATCTTTCATACCTGTATTAACCCCCCTGTTTTGGTATTTTACCTAGTGGACCTAACATTTATCATTCTATAGTAATGTACAGTTTTCGAAGACATATCCAATGTAACATCAACTAATGAAATTCAATGGGAAAATTCATTTATACTTAACGTGGACTATTTCCACTAATAATTTAAAAAGGGACATGAATTAATTAGAATATTTAGATTTTTCAGTGTTAGATTTTATAATTTTTGACAATGGGAACATTCTTAGACATTATATTATTTATAGATTGGAATGATATTTCTTGATCCCCAATTTCTTTATTCTTGACATATGTTTATATTATCATTACATATGTAATGAGAATATTATATAAATCATATGGATATAATTTTTTAGGATCTACATATTCTAATGATGATATATTAGAATCAAATTTTTTTGTACAAACATTTTTCTCTATCCAATAATTGTTAAACTTTCAATATTTTCGTCAATAAATAATATAGGGCATTCAATATCATTATTCGATATAAAGAAGTCACTAATAGATTCAGTATCTCCTATTATAATAAATTCATTCTTTAATCACTAGATCTAAGGCTTTTCATTATTTTATTTCATATTTCATTCATAAATACTCTTTTACATTTTACTGATTCCTTTATCAACTCTTGTTATTTTAAGAAAAATAAATTTTCTTTTAAGGGGAGGAATCTATATCATTTCTAGATCACATATCATTATCTAAAATATTACTTTATGAAGATGTTATGGTATAAAAATTATAAGCAGGATGGAAACTAGACATAATAGATGAACGATCATTATATTCAATGGATAATTGATAGGTTATAATTTTATCCATATAGAGATTATAGTTCTTCCCATCAAAGATAGAAATAATATTATAAATAATTGGGTTATGAACATCATTTTAAACCATCATTTTCCCCAATTATCAGAAATTTATAAATATAGGAACCATCTATTATACCACTTAAAATATTTGTTCCCGACATGTGTGGTCACTAGGTGGGGAAGGTGGTGAATTAGAGATATATTATTATAGATTTTCTTAATTTAGAAACAACCATTTCCATTAGTTTTTTAGAATTGGAAATGTTTGAAAAAAAACAAACATGAAAACTGGAATTTGTAAGGTCCACTACACAATATGAGTAGCTATCCAAGGATATATTTAATAACAATATAATGTTTTGAATTGGTGTAGCCTAACTAGATTCGATAATGTTGGTAAAAATCCATGAGGCCAATATTACACCCCATGATTCAAGAATCCAAGGCTTGGGAGGTTTCAACACCATAGTAGTGCAATATTTAGATAAAATAGTACTATATATCTGAAGACATTCATCCACTAGACACTTTAGAATCTTGGACAGAAGAGGTTGTAGCACAATATCATAGAAAAATTTTGATACAGTTAGTGTAAAAGTGATTATTATTATTTATTAGATCATTTTGAGCACAAGTTATGTGTGTTTGAAACTAAAAAAACTCCATATAATTGTTCCCAAGATTTCATAGTGACATTTATGCCTCTCCATGGAAGTATATATAATTCCCAAACAACATAAATTTTTCTGCCTATTTTTATATTCTTCTTCTTCTTTAGTTTTATATTTTATTCATCTAAAACCCACTGTCATGTGAGTGTAGGTATTTTCAAAACAACTAGTATTAATGGTTTAGTTTGGATTTCACTAAATTAGAAGGCTTTATAAGAATGAAATGTGAATATTTACCACATAGATGGATCTGAATTTAGTTACTAGAGGAAAAAGATGAAATAATATCTTTACCTGAATAAGTTTTATTTTCACATTCTCAGATGAATTCCATTTCACAAGGTGTAGATAGAGTGGAAGATATTGGTTTGAAATATTATAGGAGGTTTTTACCTTTAATTGGAAAAAATAAATCCTTCAAGTTTAGAGAGGAAAAGAGGACTATTGGGATTATGTAAGCTCCTTCAAATATGTGAGAGAAGCCTTCAATGTCAAATAAAGTGTACATGATGAAATGTGTTTCGAATATAATAAATTATAAAGGGATGATTTTTTTAGATCACCTCAAAAAATACAACTACATAATAAGTAATATTACAATAGTGGAGATTGAGATTGATGATGTGGTATGTGAACCCATTTTACAACCATAATTATCTAAAAATTGAGAAGTGAATGTGATATATGTGAGAAGTTATTTGGGGGAATACCAAGCTACTTATAAAGGATGTGTGGGACCTGATCCTCATTAAATATTTTTTTATAATATAATCATGATTATTATCAGGTATTTCATTGAATGTGGAATGAAGAGGAATATTTTCACAGTGAGTTAATCAGAAAAAATGATAAATTTAAATATAATAGATTCAAAACAACTCAAAGAGGGTCAGTTGGATGGATTTATGGATTTTAGACTCATGGGTATGTTCTATTCCATGTTAGAGAATGGTTTTTTGAATTATTATTTTTCTAGAAATTTTTTTAAAGTACATCTTACTTCTAATTAACCCTTACAGTTAATGGGGATGGGTGATTCCAGAATCAAGTTCTACTATGGGAGTATTCTGTTTCAAAACCATGAAAGATATATCCCTAGTTTATGTAGAAATTTTATTTCTATCAGATAACTTGACGATGCAGGTTTAGTACCATTTAAATGGTGGTTCATGGAATGTCACCAAGGGATCCATGGAAACATCTTGAGGTGGAAAAATGGTACCCTAGAAAACATGAGAGAAATATTAATGTACATTGTTAAATTAATAACTACTATCATAGATTCACAATTGGGAACTATAGTCTAGGACACATGAGTGTGAATGGTATGATGTTTTTGAACAAAAATGAGTACTACCATTGTAGAAGTAATTGGATATAGTCCTATGGGACGATTATATTATTGGAATGAATAAGAAGGTGTATTTTTTTGGAAGGAGGAATAACACTGAAGGAAATGAAACTATACATAGTGAACACTAGTGTTAGGGGGCCTTCAGCAATACATCCCTTGGTGTTTCACCATATTATGTGACATTTATTGATGTCTCAACAAGGAAAGTTTGTATTTTTAAAGAATATATGATGTGATTACGGTATTTCAGATGTGGAAATTCATGGTAGAGAATTATTCAAGAACAAAGATGAATTTCTTGATGTCAAAAAATGGTGGATAGTTTAAAAGTAATGAGTTAAAGGAAATATATTCAAATAATTGAATCTGTTGGGTGAATTCTATTCATGGTGAACTAAAATAGTATGTTGTGGCTGATAGGATGGATTTGATATTTAATGATAATTTCAGGAGTATGATACTACAATTGGGGTTACCCAAAACCTTATAGGTTGATGCAGTAAACATAGTAACATATATCATCAACAAGAGTCCATCTTTACCATTAGGAGAATGTATACCTGAGGAGCTATAGTATGTTAAGTAGGTAGGAACCTGACATTTATGAGTCTTTGGGTATTTGGAATATATACATATTGATGTTTACATATGGAACAAACTTTATGCTATGACTTAATCTCGTTTCTTTATTGAATATGGAGTTGAGGTCTTTGATATAACTTTTGTTATGATCTCAACAAGATGGTCATTGGGATCTAAAACATGGTATTTAATGAAGTGGTCTCATACATGGATATTCATGTAGCTAATGTTGATAGTGGTAACAAAATATCATACTTCCATGCACATGTGGAGGTTGAAGGTGTACCTAAGTATGTTAAAAAAACTAGTAGAGCCTATGGCTCAAGTGGCATTGAACAGATCAACATGGGTAATAATTAATGTTAAGAGTTATTTACTATCCATAAAATATTTTTTATTGAATGATGGTTGATAACTATATTTACATGAAGAGGAAATGGGATTGAAGGAGTTGAGCAAGTGGGAGATGGCTATGAAGGAGGATATTTCCTCATTTCCTGATGAAAAAACATTGTAGTTGACACCTCTTCCACAAAGAATGATATAATTGAAGAACATGTGGGTACACATACTCATTTAAGAACATGAAAAAAATTGTAGGTATAAAGATTGGATGGTGTTGAAAGGATATCTATAGAAGGATAAAATTGATATCAATTTAAGTATCTCACAAGTAGTGAATCATAGAACCATTTGGCTCATTATAATTATTTTGTCATACAAAGACTTGTATCATGAAATTCATGACATGAAGAAAAACTTCTTTCTTGGAGATCTAGTGAAGGAAATATATATGTAAAACACAAAGGGATATGTCGAGTCTTGGAAGGAAGACCATGTTTGAGAACTCTATAAGAACTTATATGGGTTGAAGCATGCACCAAAACAGTGATAACCTTTATTAATGAATTCATGAATAAGAATTCATACAAACTATGTGGCATCAATTAATGTTCCAAAATATAGTAATTTTATGATGAATATATTATACTACAGCTATATATGGATGATATATAATTTTAAGATCATGTATGTTGAGTATTTTATTATCTAAATGGGTAGTTGGATGAGGAGATCTAAATGAAAGATATTTGAGAAGCTGACATGATTTTGGGGATGATTATTGAGAGAGACTGTAGAGATGGAACATTTATGTTACCACATGATGACTATATGTGATTGTTTTTTAGAAGATTATGTATGATAGAAGAAAATACACATTCAGTTCCCCTATAAGTACATGAAAAATTATAAGAAGTTAAATAACTAATGATAGAAAGGGATTTTGAGTTCATGGAAATGGTTCCATATGTATCAGTTATTGGAAGTCTAAAGCATTTCATGGTCTCAACTTGACATGACATTTCTAGTGAATTAGGATTTTTGGTATGGTATATGTTTAATTGTGATAAACAACATTGTGAATAAGTAAAGTGGATACTGTGGTATTTGGATTGAAGAAACGAAGTATATTTCTACTTTTGTAATAGAAATTGTTTACAGGTGTATATGGATACTTATCTTTGGGGTGTTTTCAATGATAGAAGGAGTACCATAGGTTATGTATATACTTGTGGTGTAACTGAAGTGAGATGGATTTATCAACTAAAAAAGTTGGTGGATCTATCCAGCATAGATTAAGAATAAATTTATATAATAGAATCTATAAAAGAGATGGTTTAGCTGAAGAACTTCTTGGATGAGTTGGGTAGAAAGTGGGAGGAATATGTATTTCACTGTGATAATAATAGTGATATACCTCATGTGAAGAATAAAAATTTTCACTTCTAGAAAAGTAAAATTCTAATAAAGTACAATTTTATCAGAGGATTGATACAAGATAGGTTTGGCCACTATAGAATATTCATAGAAAAAACTATCCTACAGACATGTTGACAAAGTCGATGGTAATACATATGTTTTGTCACTATTTTGCATCTATTAGTCTCCACTAATGAATAGATCATGAGGGGAAGAATATGAGAGTGCATTTTTGGGTCAAATGGGAAAAAATGGGTATTTTCGGAAATTTTTTAATGAAATTCATGTTTAGAATGGAAATTATTAACTATTGAGTGAAAAAGACGAGGACCTTAGATTAAATAATTTTTTTAAGTATGATTTCATTGATTATGGGTAATATAGTAGAGAATACCACTATTGGGATATCGTTATGTTACTGTAGAAAAAAACTTTTGGGTAATGTTGGGACAAATTCTTGAGGCCCATATTGCACACCAAACAAACATCATTGACTAACTATAGCAACTCTGGCCGACAGTAGAAGAGTTGACCTGAAGACAACGACAGAGAACCATAGAAGTGAATAATTTCAAGGAAATTACACTATATATTCATATAGATATTACCACCATCCACTTAATAATAATGGGAATGGGTGGCTATGATACAATATCATAATATAATTTATGCGTGGTTAGTGGAACAAAAGATCATCTCTTTTATTATCTCATTTTGAGATGGTGTTTTGTATGATTGAAAATATAAAACCCCCTGTAATTATTCCCCAAATTTTATTGGGATATTTTTCATCTCAAAAGTGGTAGAGAATATTTTAAAACCACATAAATATTACTATCTATGTAATTATTATTATTAATAATATTTTTTTTCAATATTTTATTCATCTTCAAACCTCTATCATGTGGATCCGATAATTAATGCAACATAATGACATATAAATACTAAAAAATATTATCTTGATAGTTTATATCAATAATTAAATATCCAAAACTTTTATATATCTATATTACATAATCATTGAATGTGCCCCTCACATTAAAATATGATATATTAATGTTTTGAAACAATAAAAGGTTCCTTCACTGATAAGATTCAATACAATATCACTATTTTAATTGAACATTATTCCCCCTTCACTTTTTACCTGATTTTGGTTCATACTTATCACTTTATTGAATAATAAAGATCAAGAACATATGCATAAAAATTTGATGTAAACAGGTTTGTTTGATCACCTAGCCATTCAGTAACTAATCATCTGAATTATTATGTCTAATACACTATCAACTACCTTCGGTCTAGTCCTGACATCAGATGTCCTATTTTTATGATAAAAAATATTGGTTTTAAACCCCTCCATGTGGTATAATACACTTGATACCTCAACATTAATGAAACCTTTTCTGATGCTATGAGGAAATAATATTCCACACTCAATGGTAAACATCCCAATTATTTTGAAATTCAACATGAAGAAAAACCATCACTCACACTCTTTCTCCCCCTTTATATAAGATTAATCTCTCTAAAACATAAATAGTAAGAAAAAATTTATATTGAATGTTATCAATCATAAATTGAATATCACACTGAAAAATTATTTATTTGAAAAACATAAATCTTTTTAAGATATAGGAGTAAACAATACATCTTAAAAACATTCCATAACCCTACGGGAAAATGAACACATCAATCCTCCTAAAATCTTGGTTTGAATCACAATATTATCTTTTCCATTGTTGAATCATTAAACCTAAATTGCAACATCATTATATGTAATTAATTTCAAAAATGCATTTTAAATACTCCAAAACATTATGAGTTTTATCTTTATAAGAACCCCTCTATTTGGTGACTTCATATATATTTTTTGTGTAATCATCATCTATCTATTAAAATTAATTTTTTCTATCCATAAACACTTGAATATTTATTATTATCAATTTAATTCATAATAATCTATTTAATGGAACATCATAGAACACTATTTTGAAATTCCTCCACATGTTCTTCATTAAGTAGAATCTTCCCAGAAGCCTATGAATAATGAATACATTTGAAATCCCCTTAACATAAAATTTTCATCAAAAAAATTCTTGATAAAAATTCTCCAAAATTTCTATCCAAAACACATAAAAAACTAATTTAAAATGTCAAAACTTTTAAATTTCTAACTAATTATTAGGAAAATATATCTTAAATATAGAGCTTCCTAGAAAACATATATTTTTTATGATTATAAAATTTTTCCATTTTATGATGACATTTATAGGAAACCTTTTTATGGTCATTTAGAAGACTTCATATAACATTCGTTCTAATATAATTAGATTCACAAACCCTATTTTTCTTCATCCTAAAATTTTTCATGTTCTATTCTATTTTTAACTACCACAACCTTTAACATCACCAATTATCACAATATTTTCTTAAAAAACATTTTTCTTTAATCATAAATAATATCAAATAAAAAAAATTAGTACTTTTGAGATTAATAAACAACCATCTAATTTAACATTAATGAACATATCTACACAATTGTAGAATGAATTTAATCAGATAAGTATTATTTACATCCTCCATATAATCACATCAGTCTGATTGAATCTATCTACTATATGATGCATGTTCACTAAAATTCATTGGACCCCCAATTTCTCCATCTAATAAGATTCATATAGAATTATCCAAAATGAAATAAATATAAAGTGACATTTGATTGAAAATAAAACACAACACTTAATAAATGTTTCTTCAATCATAACCATATTCATCTTAATAGATCTACTCAATTATTCTTGGTCCAAATCATATATGGTTATTTCATTGAGTACTTATATAATAGTTCAGATTAGAGAGTCTGGATTGATATGACATGATTGAAAAATTTCTCACCAACAGGATAGGGAGTTGACCCGATATGAATATAATTATTTGTGTGTAATTATTTAATGATTTTATTAGTATATAATATTTAGTATTGGGGGATCCTTATCATCTCAACTGATTAAGAATTTCCCTGAAGTAGCATAGATAATATTTTAATAAATTCATATACCATTCATGTTACTAGTTTCACTAGTTGTTAGTTTCCTGTAAGAGTAATCCATGTAGTGTTATGAAGAATATTTTATAGATTTATATGATCCCACATATGGACGTAAAATTTTTCAGGTAAAATATACCTATGAGTTTTTTTAAATTAACATTGATCATTATAAGGATTTATTAACAATTTCATAGTTGTATTCCAATGTGTGTGATCCATGTGTATAATTTATCAGTCATATGATCCAATATTTATAAAATACCACTTATAAATATTTAATAGAAAATATTTTCTAAGTACTATTATTTCTAATATATATTACTTGATATGTTTCCTTAGGATGAGTTCATGTTTCTATGTTATAAATTGATTTGAGACAAAATACTAGCTTCTTTCATAGATGCATTCCCCTTAAGATTATTGACATTATTGTTGTTTATACATAAATCATTTTCAAAGGAGCTAGGTTTTTCATTTTCTATAATTTTAATATATCATTGAAACTATAGAAAATTTTTATTCTTTGTCAATATATAGTATAGGAAGAAGTTATTAATCATCTAATGGAAGTAATGGAGGGTGTTTTATTCAAAATGTAAAATGTGACTTCAATTAGTATTATAGTCATCTTTATGTAGTTGTCCAAAGAATCCATGGAATAGATAGATGGTGGATAGTTATTTCTATTTTCTCTTGAGCCACCTTTAGTAACAATATGTGTAGAAAGATCTACCAAAATATAAATAATAAAATCATTTATGTTTGGTGAAATATAAATGTTCTTGAATAATAAAAAATTTATTTTCATGATTTTTATCCTATAAATCCAATTTAATAAGGGATGGTTACTGATAACTTCAGCTTCAATGCGGTGGAGAAAGTCTAAGAAATTTTTGAATGTTTATATGGTTGGGTAAAATTATGTAATAAGTATTTTATATTTCTATTTTACAATTAAATTGGTATTATTCAGATCATGAGTGTACCAAAATTTACTTTCATATAACTCATAATGATGTTTATCTTTCTTCCAATATGACACTACATCAATTTTCTATATTTTTATCCTAATATAGGGGTTGTTCATGGTATCATATTCTTTTTACAGGCCATGAGGGACCATTTTTTATGATATTTATTTATTTTATCAGTGAAATTCTATGATATTATCGTTATTATATATTCTTTACTCTAATTATAGTAAAATATAGATTCATTGGTGGGATTTGACAATAAATGTTTCGAATGAGATCCTTTAGTGATTATGTGTGAGATATATTGTCTATACTTTCATTTTAATTCCACATAGTGGGAGATTTTAGAGTTGTGCATGATAGTGGTACACATGGTGTATCTCCCTCAAATAGTTCTAGAGTTCATATTTGTTTTCTGTAAAAATATTTTTATATAACTTTAACATAACCAAACCAAAAAAAACATGGTGTAGTTCAGTTATGTGATTAGTATTTCCTACCAAATCCCACCACTATTTTACTAGGTGAATAATTATTGAATTTAATACCTAATAAAATAATGATAATGCACAAATATTAGTTCAAATATCCAATCCCTGACCAGCTTAATATTTTATTTTAGTGTAACAATTTTTTTCACCTAGCCATGAAATGTAACTTATGGGCCTACATAGGTCAGAGTGGAATCAAATTAATTTTTTTAGTATATTTTTTAATATATATGTTATTAATATTATTGAATGGTAATGTTATGATATATATAAATAAATTTATAATTTTTATGGTAAAAAAATAGAAATTGACGTTTGTTATGATTATATAAATGGACCTTAGTTTTTTATTAACTACACCTAGAGAATGACTTAACTTATTTCATGTTACTAATATTTTAATAATATCAAATATAATTTTGTTACAAATATGTCATGATAATTTCATATATTAATAATTAGTCTTGAAAATTAAATGGATAAGGCAAACAATTATTTTTCTCAATATCCATATTTTTGGGAGGCTTATTAAATTCGGAATGGAAGAAGATGCAATAGTAAATAAGATATTATTTATATATAGTATTTTTATTTTTCATGTTTGATGTTACATTGGAATGAGGGTTTCTTCAAGGTGGAAAATTTATTATAGTAAAAATAATAGGTTAAGTTATTTCTAGTTTTACTTTCATAATTAGTTTTAGTTAGCTAGGATGTAGTTGATTTTCAAATATAATCTAAAACAAAAATATATAGGGATTTTTTTAGGTATAATAATGGGTATATATAATTTAAATCACTTTACATTCATTTTTACATATTTAGCATTTAAAATTGTTGATTCATAGTAGCGATTTTAAACATTTGAGTTTTCATTTTGGTTGAATATTCATTTTCATATAAGTGTGTGGAGGCTGATATTATAGTTATATGTGATAGACTATGATAATATATTTAATATGATACAATTAAGAGAGATATATTTATAGGAGACCTATTATAGGTATACCATCAATTTTATGATAAATGATCCAACTTTTGAATATTTTCATAATAGTAGTTTTTAAAGGGGTGAACTATAATGTTGTTTTATATATTATTTGTTGTTGTGGAGTTGAAGGGAAAAGTGTTTTAGATCTCCACAAAATTCATATATAATTTTATTGTGTTTTTTAGATATTATGATTCAATAATGATATTTGAACATTCCAAAAAATTGATAGAATAATATTATTTAGTTATAAGTCTACATTTAGGATCTTCACAATTAGATAAAAATGAATCAGGAGTAAGATAATATATGTAGGTGAGCCACAACTGATTGTGTGAGATTAATGTTTTAGGTCATCAAGGATTAAATTTTTAGTAATTTTTTAGTCGATCGTGTATATTTTGGAGAAAATAGGTCTTATTATTCTCTCATGTGGTGGAGTGAGTCAATTTCAAGAACTAGAATTTTTTCCCTAGTTTCAACTATCATGTTGTCTAGGGAAGACACATATATTATGATGAACTACAAAAAGAGGTAATATTAATTTTTGGATCAAATGTATATGTTGAATATGATTTATATCCAAAGGAAAAAAAATTTCTAAATTATTTCATCTCATTACTCATCATGTATTAACTTTGGATGTTGGGTGTTTTTGTCATTATTTTGAGAAATATCTTATTGTATCATATTATCATTGGGTAGAGATGATGTAATTGGAATTTCATGATTTATGATCAAATACTTATTATATTGTTTCAAATATTTTATGTGGTTATTTTTATAAATTTTGAAGATTTTAATTATGATTTATATATGTGTATCTTTTGTTAAGCTAAGAGGGTGTTATAGTGTCCCGACGTGAGAGCCACCTAAAATGTGCTCTTGGATGATGGGATATAATACTATAGGCACTACTATCTGTGCCCCAATGGATGGTGAATAGAAGTGAGTGTCTTGATCAGTGATATTGGGGAGACTCTACCCTCTATTGATGATTATAATGATGTTAAATATATCATATCTCCGAATAAGAGGCAATTTAATATCCAAAATATGAATATCAAATCATATGTAGAATATAATCAGCAACATAAATAACAATTTAAATGTAGAATCCATACATATCAACAATGTATAAATTCTAGATAGGTATAAAAATATAAATGCAAGATAACCTATTGATTATCATATATAAACATACTGAAAATTCCCAAATAAACTCTAGATATACGAAAGCAATCACCATGGATTATCTTCCATACATCCCATGTAGCTATGCATCCTTGATCACTATGTTTTATCCCATAGGTTGGATCCCCTACATGATATAAAAACCCTAAAGAAAACATTCATCATATGGGAGACTTTTAGGATGTGTGTACAAATTCAATAGGTCACTCCCAAAATGATAAAATATTAAATAAAAATGTGTACAAGTGCATGAATACATAAATATTTAACAAAGACACACCTACATAAAACACATAACCTGATTTACACATGCTCAGTAGATATGAGAAAGAATTTACCAATGTTAGACAATGCGAAAGAGGTACGATATATCCATAGTTAGTCATACTAGTAAAAACATGGTATCTCATCGACATACATGTCAACCGTCACTATGATCGATTTGATACAAAAAAACATATCGACTAATACTAGAATACCATTGGCATGACAAAACAAATCATCCCATGTACCATGGTCTTTAACATGAGTAATAAACTTCATCTCAATGACCCAACATCCCAAAATCAATCACATGTCCCTAAATTTTAATATATTTTGTCTGCTTAATAACCCAGCATCCCTAGGGTAGATGATATAAATCCTTCAATAAATAAGAAATTACTTTTATATCAATATCACAACATCCCAAATCATGGAAATATCCATCCCTTGTTAATCCCAAAACACCAACCCAACATATATGGAAGGACTCAACCCCAAACCAATGGTCTCACTCATAATCACAGTTACATTTCTATGGTGGAAAACTCATCCATTCTAATTGATTATGCCTTCCCCAATGCTACCAAATATATTAATGACTCCAGCTATAATTAGTGGTTAACACCACCACTAATGAGTCCTAATCTGGGTGAAACTGAATCCCATGGTGTTATTGGGAAATCCAGGTGATACAAAAAACTGATCCTACCTAATCCACACCAACTAGTGACGACTTTGACACATGGGGAACTCTTTTCCCATCTATGGCATGGCCATCACCATCATCCTCAACCTGAAAATCACATCACCTTGATTTCAATTGTACAAATCATCCCATATATCATGGCGCATTCCCTAAACCGTAATACCCTCATTATCTCAATATCAGGGATCAAAAATTATTAATGTAATCCATGTCATGACTAACCCATTAATATAGAAAATATCCAGTCATATCACAATATAATTTATTATGTTAAATCAAATGACATTAGCTGACCAACTATCTAAAATCCCCAAACCCAGATTCAAAAAAGTAATCCATCATAAGAACTCTGATTGAAATATCTCAATATTAATTAAATTATTTAATGTAGTGAATAAATTAATTAATGTTTCACCATAACAACCTGCACATTCTTAATTAGGTATGCAACCCATAGAACATGTATGTAAGAATATAAATCTAGAAACCATCTAACTTAGGATTGTAGGAACTTATTCATTAAATATAGATCTATAATAGAACTTGAGATGAAATAAATCAAATAATATGAAAAAAATTAGGAAATATGGTAAATGAGCTCAGATTGAAATAATATTCCCAATAGTGAGAGGAATGAAGATAGAAAGTAATGAGAATCAAGGAATTAATACTATGACTATGACACACTTGATGGTGCTGAAATTAGAACCCAAAAGAAGGCATGTGTCCAAAAACTAGAGGAGTAAAACTTTAGAAAGGTCCAAACTACAATACATTTTAAATAGAGGATAAAGTATAAAAAAGAGGACTTAAGGAAGGAGGTTCACTTTGGTAATTTCATCTCCAATAATGATCTGTATGGTTTTGACACACTGTTTTGCTGATAGTGTTCCAACCATGTGGTTCCAACATCTATGGAAAACAAACATTAAAATGGGGCACATTTTTATGTTAACATTGTTCCCACCATTGGACTCACAATTGTTGTACTAAGAGAGTATTCTAGATCACACAGTATCAAAAACTTCCCAAAACTCGTGTGTTCCCTTAGAAATTCATTGAAAGTGTCCCAAATTATTTGCTAGAAACCTCACACAATGTTTTCCAAAAGTCATATAGTAATAATATTCAAAATAGTTTCTTCCACATGTTTAGAATTAATAGTGTTCCAACCATTCATCCAGATCCTTGTCACCCTAACATTGGTTTTTGATGCTTGAACATATTGAAACAAAACTAGACCCCCAAGAAACATAATAGTCCTTAATAAATATATTAAACTGTCATAATAACATGTTTTAATTCTCAATATCATTATATGAAGAAAAATATAAATTTTGACCCATCCATTAAATAGAAAAATTAAAATAACCTAAGAAAATCCCCCAATCAAAAACTTGAGATCCTACTGTTCATATGGAAGTGTGGTTTTTTGGATATTTTTTTGTTAGTTGATAAAATTAGGTTGTGTTATATGTGGTTCAAAAAAGTTATTTCAGAACATTACTCTTGGGTCTCCAATTAATATCATTTTAAACATGGATTGTAAAAAATTATTATTAAGATTTTTAAATTATAATGGGTTCATTGGGTATAATATATCATATTGGTTTCTTATAAGATCAATTATTTAGAATAGAAAATTTGTTTCATTTATTTGATATTTGTTAATGTTATTTAAAAATTCATGACATCTTAGTTTTCTTGGAATTTTTCCATGTTGTTTGGGGTTGAAATTCATAATTTGAGTAAGGGGATGAAAAGATCCACATTTTTCATTGATAAAAATCATTTGGTCTTCCTCCTTCCCAATTTCCTTTATTTTAATTTTTTTATTATTATTTTTTTTTCAATTTTATATATTTCACATTATACATATTATTTACTATCTTTGAGAAATAAATTTCCCATCAATATGGAAGATATTGGGTAGTAAAATTCCAAATTTAGTGTTTGTAAAATAAAATAGTTGTTTTTCCTCTCATGACTCTAAGAATAACATATCACCACCTTGGGGTAATACCCCCTTATAATCATCTAACACATTTCATGAGATAGGGTGAATATCTCCACACCATATAAGCATATCATATTTTTCATCACCCACTTCTTCAATCCTCATATTTCTGATAAGTTCTTATAGTAGATATTATCCCACATAGTAACATATCTTACATCATCAACCTTTCCACAACTCTATTCCATAAAATGAATCCATACTAGGATAATATTGTTAAATGGGATATAATGAACCTCAAAGAACACCTCAAATAGGCTATGGGTTGGAGATTTGCACTGTTGGTATATAAATCATATGTATGGGAGGACTTAACTTCATATAATTTTAATAATCAAACATAATGTGATAAATTACCAAAAAATTCCATATATAAATGAATAATAAATCAAAATAAAAAACGTTAGTAAAAATAATTATAAAAATAAAATGTTTAAAAATTAAATTCATATAAATGGCCATGAATCTCCCACAAAATTAAAAAAACACCTCAAGATAGTAACTCTCATCATTATCACAAAGAAATCTCACATGGACATGTGAAAAATGTTTTATACACATAGTATGAGAAATAAATTTACACTCAGAAGGATCCTTCCTGAACACTATAATGAAAAATGTGAATAAAGCATACAAAATCCTAGTAAATTAAAAAATAAAACCAACACATCAGCTAAATTCGAAAAAAAATTACATCCTCATTATAGATCACTCACAGAGTAAAATATAAAAATAAATGATTATATATATATATATGAATAATTGTTTCATTCTTCCATTAACCCAATATTTTATCACTCACAACCCCCAATGGATCATGTTATATGCTTATCCTTATCAAAAGTCATTCATCACCTTATGTATAAAGATCAAAACAATTCAATATATTATGAAACCAGACATCGCCTCATCATCATCATTTATTACGCAACAACATAGTATCCTAGAATCCACTATATAAAATATAAATGCATTATACCCAAGTATTCAAATCTAATTCTATTACACCAATAGGATGTGGAGGAAACAAACACCAAATATATGTATGCGATATAACCGCATGTCATTAGAGAATGAAAAATTGAATAGTAAAATTAAGGGCCTCCAAAACCCTTGTGAGTCTACGCATAATATTATAATTGAAGGGGGTGCGGGGAGAAGCATATGTCAACTATCTATTCCCTTATTATCCATGATGTTGGAGGAAGCATCCACCAAAACATTTCGGTGTTACATTACCAATCAAAATGGCTGGTGTATCTTATTAAAATAGAAGATATATATAATATGTGACATAATTATACAAAATAAGACTTCCTATCAATAGAGAAATCTACTTATGTTATCCGACATGACACTCAACAACCACTACTAAGGTCTAGATAACCAAGAAGAATAAAATCATCCAAATTCTATATTAGTTAATTAATAAACCATTTATTAATATTATTATTAGTATTATTGTTGTTGTTGTTATTATTATATACTCATTTATAGTATTAATTCATTAATATTATAAACCATGTTCTATTGGGACCATAAAAATTCATGCATACATTCTCAAATATTCAATCACCATGAACAAATCCTATTCACTAATTTTTTCTTTTATCAATAGATAATTATCTAAACACATTTAGACTCATATGTTGATACCAAATCAAGGATATAATTCATATACATTGAATGAAAATAAATCAATCACTTAGAATCAAATCATATAACATCTGACCACCCCCTTTGGCCCCACTCTCTTATATTGGTAGTTACTTATGCTGGTAGGCACAATGGTTAGTTTTCCCCATATATGTGTGTAGAGGGATGTAATGGCTTTTGGTTTTTCATACACATATATTATGGATATAGTATCCTATAGACTACTATAGGTGTAACATGTATAGGTTGTGACAGCTTGAGGATCCTTACTCGGTGTATGGGTTGTAAGGGCTTGCGGTATAATACCCGATGTATGATACACGTTATGTGAGGTGTGGTGGCTCTCGAAAAATACCTGGTTACATTCTTGGATGGACATGTTGGTTTTTTTCACAAGGAGAATACTATGGTGCATTGACAGTGTGTCTACGTGCAATCCTTTTTAGAGAGAGATTCTTAGGACATACGATGTTTGGGAAAAGTGGAAAACCAGTGGGGAAGTAGTTGTAGGGTACCCTTGATATTCTTTTTTATATTATATATTCTTGTATCCATTACTTGTAAAGAGTATCCATGGTGCGGTTGGGAACATAGTATACCTTTTTTTGTGACGAGTTTGTTTCACTTGTTGTTCATTGTGCTTTACCATGCTTTCATTATTTTTTCACATGAGGCTTCAGGGAGGATCCTACCAAGTCTAATGTTATACTCACCCTATGTCTATATAAACTGTTTTCCAGGCCACTAGGAGTAGGTTGGAGATCAAGTTTAGTTTCTACTAGCTTGGGGTTGCTGGAGATGTTTGGGCTTATGGTTGCTATTGTTTTTACTTTCTTTTGGGTACTTGTAGTTTCCCCCATCCAACTGTAGTACTTTTTAATGACATTACATATGTTTACTTGGTTTTTCATTTATACTTTATTCTAATTTGGAGTTTATTGTTGTCTATCTTATCTCTCTCTTCCACATGTGTTCTCTTAGAGGGTAATGCCTCCCATTCATGTTTTTACTATACCCTCAGTGCTAGTCACCAACCTGTGGCCTACTGGAGGCAAGACTTAGGGGTAATTATCTCCCTTCTCATATTACCGTCCTAGAATAGGTACACTTTGTGGGGAGGGGGTCATGATAATGTGGTAGGTTTTGTGTTACCCTCTTGATTGTTTAAGGGCTAAGAGCTCTTTTGATATGATGTTTTTCCTGCTTCTTGTGTTGTAGTGTGAGCCTGGATGGCTATTATGATATGTGGGGTTAGAGAGGCCTATTTTTTGTGGTATTAGTTGATTCCTAGAGTGTATATTTGAATATTTTTATGGATGTGGGTGTCAAAAAGGACATAATGAATGATGGAACGAGATGGATGTGATTTTTGGATTCTTGTTGTTTCTTTTTGGTTGATTATCTATTTTAATTTTCCCCACTGCCTAAGGCAGTTGTTCTGTCTTACCCTTCTTCTGAAAGAGTGGAAGATGCATGGGGTATGCCATATGATTTCCATGTATAGATTCTCATGGGATGATGGTTCTACTCTCTTGATATATGCAGAAAAGACTCGATGGGTAGTACATCTACTCATCGTGTTAATCCCCCTTGTGTTTAGTTGCATAGAATGTTTTTCTAGAATTCCTGGGAATGTGGGAAAGTAATTCCATAATGAAGAATTGAATAAATATTGTTAACCCTTGGGTTTGGATTTTGCTGTAACATAATGATAAGGTTGTAATTTTAATGGGATATTGGACTTTGAGTGTGATGCAAATAAAATTTAATGTGGAATTGTTATTGGTTAATTAATGTTTAAATAATTAATTAACATAATGTTAAATAGATAAAAATGGAATGAAACAATGTATTAAATCTAATTAAATGGTTGTGTGTTTATAGGATATATAGTCTTAGAAGTGGCAGTCTGGAGTCCGATTGACGTTAGCTGTAGTTGAGTCAAAGACTAGGTTTTTTCCATAGTTTGGTTGTGAGATATAGTATATTTTTTACTTTTTGTGTTTCTATATGCCACTCCACCCATTATTAGGGGCCACTAACAACCCTGGGATTCTGAGCCCTGGGGTGTTTTTCCCAACATTCCGGTAGGAGTATGGATGGATGACAACCCCCTTTGGCACTTCTCTCTTCTCATGGTAATTACTTGTGTTGGTATGAATAGTGGTTATGTTTCCCCATATATGTGTGTAGAGGGTTGAAATGGATTATGGTTATTCACACACATATATTCTGGATATAGTATTCTATGGACTACGTTAGGCATAACATGTATAGGCTGTGATGTCTAAAGGATCCTTACTCGGTGTATGGGATGTAATGGTTTGAGGTATAATACACGGCGTATGGAGCACGTTATGTGAGCTATGGTGGATCTCAAAAACTACCTAGTTACTTTCTTGCGTGGACATGGTGGTTTTGTTGCACGTGGTGCACATTGTGGTGTTTCACCCAGGTGTCTGCGGGCAAGCCTTTTTAGAGAGAGATGCTTAGGATGTACGATGTTGGGGCGAAGCAGTAAATCGGTGGCACAAGCCTGTGCATGCACTGGAACGCCTTGCCGAACAGCAATGTGAAGGTGGAGAGCTGATTTCACGATGAAGATGCTAGGGAGGAGCATTTTCAAGTAGTTAGTCTGGGTTGTATGTAATGTTTGAATCCTACGGGCAAATGAATTCATCTAAGGCCTACAGGCCAGGTAATACTTACACCTACGGGGCTTGTAAGGGTTCCACCTCACCCCTTTAAAGGTGGATTATCAAAATCAATAAAAAATGAAGTCCTTCGGGCTATTGAAGGTGGGGATGTAGAAACATGGTACCCTTGATATTATTTATTATATTATATACTCATGTATTCATTACTTGGTGAGAGTAGCAATGGTGAGGTTGGGAACATAGTATACCTTTTTAGGTGACGAGTTAGTATCAATTGTTCTTAACTGTGCTTTAGCATGCTTTCTATACTTTTTCACAAGAGGCTTCAGGGAGGATCCTACTGAGTATACTGTTATACTCACCCTATGTCTATATAAACTGTTTTTCTGGCCACTTGGAACAGGTTGGTGATCAAGCTAGTCTCTACTAGCTTCGGGATGTAGGAGCTCTTTGGGCTAGTGGTTGCTACGATTTTTACTTTATTTTGGGTACTTTCAGTTTTCCCCTTCCATTTGTAGTACTTTTTCCTCACATTACATATGTGTACTTGAGTTTTCATTTATATTTCAGTCTATGTGGGAGTTGGTTGGTGTCTATCTTATCTCTCTCTTCTTCTTTTTTTCTCTTAGAGGGTAATGCCTCCCATTTGTGTGTTTACTATACCCTCAGTGCTAGTCGCTAATATGGGGCCTATTGGAGGTGGGACTCGGGGGTCATTATCTCCCTTATCACATTACCGACCCATGAGGGGTACATTTTGTGGGTAGGGGGTCGTGACATAGTGGTATAAAAGGTCTTGTTGATCGATATGATGGAGTTTAGAGTTAGGAACATGTGAGATTGCATGGTTTGGTAGGGAAACAGTGTCATTTAGGGTTGACAAGTGATGTAAACACTAGAGACCGACTAAGACATAGGCATTTAGGGCCCCCTATGATATGATGTACGAACCATTATGTTTACAATGGCTACTAAATGAGGTGATACTAGTTGTAGGGTAGATACATAGGAAATGATCATGCATCAATATTTTTTTGCTTGTGTTTGAATGGGTAGACCTTATGATATGTTAATCTAAATTGAATAAAGGAAAACAATTAATTAATATCGAGTCTTTTATATTCCAGGATTAGCAGCCCTAACTTTTTGTTATTTTATAGGTATGGCTCCATGTTGATGTCCTCTTCAGGATCGCATAGAAGATGTCCAGTAGGCTATTCCAGCAATCGTCGCATGGTAGAGGTTGATGATGATGAAACTTGGAGGAAGAAAATCTAAGAGTTTCAGTGCTAGAATCTGCAGAAGTACGAGGGAATCATTTTAGATGTTGTCATGGAAGACTTGTTAGAGGAGTTCAATAACGTATTTAGTTCAATCCATGCTTTGAAGGAGAACTAGGTGTCCTTGGTTGTGACGATGTTGCCTAGAGCAACGAGGCAGTGGTAGTTCTTGTTCCTCACGGATCGTGAGGAGTCAGTGATCTCATGGGAGGTGTTCCAAGACAAGTTTAGAGTTGAGTATCTTTCATCAAACACAATGGCGTCCAGTTTCCAGGAGATTCGTTCCCATCGACAGGGGATCTCTAGTGTGAGAGAGTTTGGAATCCATTTTAATAACCTTTTATGATATGCTTCGAACAAGTTTCCAGACGAGGAGGCCATGGCGAGGCATTTCGTGGAGGCTTTGCATACAGAGATCCAGCGCCAGGTCACCCCATTTGTGTTGAAGACATATCTTGAGGTGCTGGAGAGTACAGAGGTGGTCGAGAAGACATTGTCTAGAACAAGATCATCACGAGAGGGGAGTCATCATGTTTCCTCAAAAAGAAGAGTTATGGACCGGAGTTCATGGTTTTTAGGGAAGAAGAGTTTCCGTTTAGCCCGGGGTAGGTCCTACCCTTCACATATCGTTTCTATGGAAGCAACAACTCTCAAGTGTATGCCAAGGGATCAGACACTTTTTTCTTATAGTGGTCAAGGTCATCAGCAACGGGAGTGCCTGACCATTCAGATCAGTCATCATGCACCAGGTGTTATGCTCCAGGTTCCTCCATTAATGCAGTTCCAGCTGAGGCAACAGTAGCAGGTTTCACTATCTTTAGATCAGCAGAGGGTAGATGGGGCAGGCAGAGGACAGGCCAGTGATTCTCCCCGTCCTCATAGAGTAGAGAACAACTATGTTGGTGGTCATCATCAGGGTAAGAGATGTCATGGATGAGGTCGTGGTCAGCTTGATGATCTAGCTTTGCTAGCTCAAGGTGAGACATACATCGTTAGTGGTACCATTTACTTGCTTTCTACCTTGGTGAATGCCTTATTTGATTCAAGAGAGACACACTCTTTCATAAGACCTACAATTTTCCATGCTTTGCGACTTGAGTTAGAGAGGATCCCAGTGCCCTTGGTGTTCACTACCCCAATTGGAGGTCAAGTAGATTTGTTTGAAGTATCTAGAAACTGTGAGCTAGTGTTGGGGTAGCACTGCTCTTGGGGAGATTTCCTAGGTTTATGAATACAACCATATGATGTCATATTCCACATGGATTGGTTGTATTCCGTGCAGGCTATCATGGATTGCTTCATAGAGAAGGTCATTCTCATCGGTGAAGATGGAGGGTTGGTGGTGTTTTTTGGAGAGAGATATCCTCGGATGGGTTGTAGGTGTGTTACATTCTTATAATCCATGATGGATGAGATGATGTTGAGTTCTTCAGAGGTTCAGTAGTTGGAGTTTCCTAGGGTCGTAGAAGAGTACCCCGATGTCTTTCCAGAAGAGGTTTTAGCATTACCCCCATGATGAGAGATCGAGTTTGGGATCGAGCTACAACCATGAGCGTCTCTTATCTATATGTCACCATATAGGATGGACCCTTCTGAGCTACGAGAGATACGTATACATCTTGATGGTATGTTACAATGCAGTTTTTTTCGGCCAAGTGTGTCACCGTTGGTGTACCATTTTTTCATGAAGAAGGCTGACAGTAGTGTACGATTTTGTGTCGATTATCGTCACTTCAGCAAAGTGACAATAAAGAATTGAAATCATCTTCTATGGATTGATGATTTATTTTATCAATTGAAGGGTTCATGTTGTTTCTCAAAGATCAAACTACTGTCAAGAAATCATCAGATGCATGTGAAGGATGAGAATTTCCCGAAGACTGCTTTTTGTTGTCGTCATGGGAATTATGAGTTCGTTGTAATTCCATTCGGCATGAAAAATGCTCTAGCTATGTTCATGGGATTGATGAAAGTTGTGTTCCATGAGTTCCTAGACATGTTCATGGTATATTTCATCTATGACATCCTTATGTACTCCACGTCTGAGGAGGAGAATGTTGAGCATCTACACACTGTTTTGGGAGTTCTTCGTCAACATCACATGTTTGGGAAGTTTTCGAAGTGTGAGTTTTGGTCTTGAGAAGTTTGTTTCTTGGGGAATGTTGAGTCACAGTAGAGATTTTTTGTGAATCCATCGAAGATAGAAGTTGTTGTGTCTTGGGAAGCCACCATGACAGTGTCGGAGGTGCGAAGTTTCCTTGGTCTCACAGGCTACTACAAGAGGTTCGTAGCCGATTTCTCACAAGTTGTGACTCCTCTAATAGCTTTGATCGGGAAGGATCAGGCATTCATATGGACTGATCAGTGTTAGACAGATTTTGAGTATCTAATGAAGAATTTAGTAAGTTCTCTAGTTGTTTGTCTTTATGCTGAGGGAGTCCAGTTTGATGTTTTCTATGATGATTCGCATCTGGGGTTGGGCTATCTTCTGATGTAGAAAATATCAGTTGTTTCTCATTGGAATTTGTAGTTACGTCCCCATGAACATAACTATGCCACTCATGATCCTATGTTGGCAGCTGTGGTGTTTGATCTGAAGTTCTGAAGACATTACCTCTAGGGTGAGATCTTTTCTGGTTTTCACCGATTATAAGAGTTTGTGGAATATTTTCTCCTAGTGTGACTTGAACTTATGATAACATCGGGGGATGGAATTCTTACTGGTATACAACTTTGAAATATCGTATACACCTGGAAGGGGTAATGTTGTAGCTAATTCACTGAGTCTAAAGTCACGTAGTGATGCTGTGCGTGAATCTTGTGAATCCTAGAGAGTAATGGAAGAACTGTCAGTATTACATCTTGATATGGGAGTAGTTGGGGGGAGATCTTGTCATTTTTAGATGATAGTACTGTCATCTCCAGTGAAGAAAAATGAAGAGTCCTAGTTGGGGGGATCTAGAGGTGGAGGTCTAGGGAGACTGAGTTGTTTGGGGTGAGGCCCCTGATGGTTGGTCGGAGGATGAACTACACTGAGTGTTGTATCACTGAAGGATTTTTGTTCCTTTCAATATGTTTGATATGGTTCTCAGAGATTTTAACAGTTCGCCTTTAGTGGTGCATCCAGGAGTGAAAAAGATTTACCGAGCCTTGAGGAGCCAATTTTGGTGGCCTGGGCTGAAGCATGTGGTTGTTGATTTTGCGTCTCGATGTTTGGTGTGCCAGAAGGTGAAGGCCAAACACCATGTTCCAGGTGGTCTGCTCCAGCCACTAGAGATTCGTCAGTGAAGGTGGGAGGACACCTCAATGGAATTTTTTACTAGTTTTACCTCGAGCTCCGGGTGTACATGATGTTATTTGGGTGTTAGTGGATTATTTAACAAAATCATCCCACTTTATTTCAATCAAGGAGTTGAGCTAAATGGATGTTTTATCAATGAAGTATCTAGAGAAGGTGGTGAGACTTCATGGTGTCCCAAGGACGATCATTTTGGACTGAGATTTTCTCTTTACTTCTTGGGTATGGAGAGGTCTCCAGCATGATTTTGGTTCTCATCTATGCCTTGTCACTGCTTTTCATCTTCAAACGGATGGTCAGACAGAGCAAACCATCTAGACTCTTGAAGGCATGTTACGCTCTTGTGTTCTTGATTTTGTAGGTTTGTGGATGAGTCACTTACCCTTAATTGAGTTCACTTACAATAATTTTATTCACTCCACCATCAGTATGGAACCATTTGAAGCCTTGTGTGGCTGACCTTTCTGTTCTCCATTGTGCTGGACTGGGGTCGAAGAGTGAGTAATTCTCAGATCAGAACTAGTGCAGAATACAATAGATATGGTTAAGGTGATTCGTGAGAGGTTGAAGATAGTGCAAGATTTTCAGAAATCATATGAAGATCAAAGGAGGAGTCCCTTAGATTTTGATTTTTGGGAAAACATGTTTCTGAAGGTGACTCCCCATCATGGGTAGAGAAGGTTTGGTCATTGATGTAAGCTTTCTCCCCTGTTTTTTAGGCCTTTCGAGGTGTTATCTTGTGTTGGATCTATGACATATCGAGTAGAAAATCCCCCATAGATGAGTCAAATGCATGATGTTTTCCATGTATCACAGCTCTGTAATTATGTTCATGATGACTCTCACATCATCGATTAGGGAGAGATCGATGTTGATGATGATGCAACCTATGAGGAGTGACCTATGAGATCCAAGATTGTAAGGAGAAGGTGTAGCATGGGCGTCCTATCCCCTTGGTTCATGTCATGTGGCGACACAGTGGCATGGAGGAGAGTACATGGGAACGTGAGTCACAGATAGGTGCTCAGGGGTATATCTTTTGTTGCTTCTTGTGGCTTCGTCTCTTTTGAGAGGTATCTCGATGGGTTGTTTTTTCATACCCCGTTTCATTTTCCCTTTAGTTGTGTTTTGAATTATTGAGGAAGAGAATGTTTTGAGAGGTTTCCAATTTAATAGCCCAGACCTCTCTAGTCCATTCCTTTACGAAAATCAGGTGTATGAGGTGATTGGAGAGGTCAAGGTGACTTATCCACAACACTTCTCCAATGGTAGGAGGATACTCATCCTCACATAGTTTATCACATAGTATCCTACAATCACCAAAACAATGATTCACTATAGAGATGGTCAACACAATGAAGAATGATTCTGGAAGAACCATCGGCATATTTGGGGAGATGTCATGCTACCCCTCAAGTCATGTAACTGATCTGGAAGAGCATCATCATTCTGATCATAGATCATCCAGCATGTGAGCACAACCAAGGAATCCGTCAACTAGATCCAAGTTTCACTCAAGGTGTGGAATTCATCATCCCTCTAAGCCCATCCATGAAATCCCTCAACTAGATCCATGCATCACTCAGAGCATATCTGTTAGTATGCACTGAGCCAATCCAAGTAATCCCCCTATTGGATCCACGTATCACTCAGGGTATGAATATAATAATATAGTGAGGTCATCCATGGAACCCCTCAACTAGATCCATGATTTACCTAGGTGTTAAACAAAATGAACCATGCTTCTCATCCCCAGAATCCTTCAACTGGATCTAGGTATCACATAGGGTTCATAAAACAATAACCCACTAAGCCTATCCAAGGAATCCCTCAACTGGATCCAAGCATTACTCATGGTACATATGTTTAAAACCCACTGAACAAATCCTAGGAATCACTTAACTGGATCCATGGTTTACTCATGGTTTAACTAAAGTGATCACTAAGGCTATCCTAGGAATTCCAAAAAATGAGAATCCTTGTATTATTTAGGGCATATAATGAACTTGTAAGGCTCAACACTCGGATACCAGGAGTCACCACTGAACATGCCAAAAAAATATATCTCAATATATATATAATTATCTTCAAATCCTTCTCCTATGTAATACCTATGTGTACATGTAAAATATCAGAAATAATTGGGCTTAGATGCTGCATCCTAGGAGAGAACGTTCAAGAATCCCAATAAGAAAGAAAGAAGAATCATGTTAGCTCATCAGCTACCAACCATGATGCACCTTCGGTAAACACTAATACATCAGTAATTCCAAGTCAAATATAATTAAACAAGTGAGGTGGCCTAAACGCTGATCCCTACACTCTAGGCATAGACCCACATGCATATCAATTCAGCATGTGACACACGAACACCATCTATACGTAAACCTGGCATAATAGGTCAGGGTAGGTCTATCAACATGCACTCGTTGGGTCCCTCAAGCCATGAAATGAATGGATTACTACTCCGGATCCTCCAAGTGAACACGAGTGAAGGAATCCTACTCTGGAACCAAATCATTAAAGGTAATGTAAGAATCCAACACATGATCTAGTAACAGTAAACAACAGAGGAATCCTAGAAAAGGGATCCTCTAAACGATTCATGATTCCTGAGATCCACTAAGGGACACCCCAAATCAATGTACAATAGAATTCATACCCTAGGGGATCCTTAGAAGCTTATAGTCTCATGGAATCGTAGGCAATAAGGACACTAATCAAACAGATGGAATATTTATTGGAAAGCTACTAGGAAACATACACAAGAGATTGCCCATGGCTCATATCATATTAGGATCAGAAACCAGGTAGGTCTAAAAACCTAACATATAATTTATTCTATAGTCTCACTCTCAAGAAACTAATAAATTCAATTACTCATGGAATAACCTCTCTAGTAAGGTAGAAGACCCAAAACCCCCACTAGGAGTCCTTAGAACACTCCATGGGTTTCACCATCATTATATTTGAATAAGAATACTCAAAATGGACTACTCTCAGGTCTAATTTTGAAATCGCATCCAAAAAACGTGAACACCCCTCCAAAAGGGTTACAAGGGGATAGTACACGACATATAGATACCATAGACGACATGTTCTCCCAACTTTCCACATGGGTGTGTATTCTCACCAGCCTGGGCATGTAAACACCCAATGAACACGACATGTAACACCGGTACATGAAATATACCCAACACAGGGTACATTCCCACATTCCTCAACTAGATTTTCCATCTATCCGGACCTATCATGTACTTATATATTGTGTGCTACCATGCACAGGGTCTAGCGGTGTACCCCATATAGTTGTGTATCCCTACACTGGTAGACAAGACTGGGTACTCACCCACACAACCAAGTATCGGTACACATAATGTACACTACTATACATGATAGGTACTTCTTAATGGTCATATTCCCTACTCCCTAAGAACACACAATGTTTCACCCCCGAGTACATGTTGTGTAACATGGTCTCCCGGAACGAGAAACCATTGGATCGCCCAAATCAACCGTTTAAACGACTAAAACTACAAATCAGGATTCAATAGGCCATAACCAATAAATATATGACTATAAAAACAATAAAAAACATATTTAAAGGTGATCTATAATAAAAACATAAGTGTAAATACCATTGAGAGGAAACCACAGATGCTTGGATCAATTTGACGGTCCACGGTCACCACACGCCAATCCAGCAGGTCGAGTGCTCCACAGTGGTACACATCCTCCCTTACCTCCCTCTATAATTCCATGTATCCATTTTATCCCTTATTAGAGTGACATAGGAGGATCCACAGAATATTTTTGCATGAGACGGGGGAATGAATAGTAATGAAAAATAAAAGAATGAAAAATATGAAAACAAAAGGAATAGAAAGAGGGGCATGGGCTGGCTCGGATGCCCGACTAGAGTTTATGACTTGGCTAGGCTAAACTCTCAATTATAAAATCAATTGCGAGGAAATAATATCAATCTGATGTTATTTCCAAAATATAAGGTTGAACTATCCTGCATGAATAATTTAATATTTAATTTAATAATTATTAATTATTAATTATTTCTCCAAAATTTGAACGACTCATATTTCTACCAAACTCATATCATTTGGTAAACTACCTATTCAGGGACAAAAAGAGTGGTCATAAAATTACCCACGATCTTATTATATTGGAGAAGACAATTTTACCCTTCATGTGAATCTAAAACCAAAAATTTAAATTTCTACTCAATACTACTGCCTGAAAAAACACGGGTTCTTACTATAAATATGAGAAATAAAAATCGACAATTCAAGATATACTCAGGGTAGAAAATTATTTTCAAGGTAATGATACAACTAAGTTCCCAACCAATGATTCTTTTTAATAGCACCTATTGAGACTCACCCAAGATAACTAAATTCATGAGTTAGATAACATTGATAGTGTTCATCTGAGATGTTATTATCGGCAGATCTAACCATAAGGAAGTATATGTTGGATGTCAAAAGAAAATATATCCATAGGTGTGTATCATACCCTGGGCCATATGTAATAAGAATAAATATAATATATATTATTCCTAAATGAAGGGGATCGATTCTATTGTAAAGTAAGAATCAATAATTTCTAGAACCCTATGTCTGGATGAAGATGATTGAAGATTCAACCTCATATTAATGGAGAAATTCCAATAACTCTATCTGATACCAATCCCATATAAAAGATCATAATCGTATGTCTAGAATATAATCCAATACTATAACCCTATAGGGTTGGATTGAAGGAACACACCCAAAAGAAAACAGTCTATGAAGGGGAGAAAAAGGGATTAAGAAACTCTGAAAAATGTACATGGTGTGTACTAGTATTACATGGTGTGTATTTATTTCCTTTGTACTATTCTTATAGATCATACTATTCTCATATACTCTAGACTATTCTCGTGTACACCAGGTTGTTACCATGTACAACTTTCCACACTCATGTAATTTATCATTTTCAAGGATTGGGTCATGCATATGTTCTCTACCTATTTCCATGAACATTACAGTATACATGCTAGTGTATCATCCATGATGCATTCCTAGTCTCCATGGAGGGGTCACATTTTGTGTGATATTTAATTTTCCAAGAAAACCTAACCGGAATCCATGGGTAGAAAATAGTGTGTGTTCTTAAGGAACACATTTCGTTTCTTGGGATTTCAAGAATTCTTTATTCTCCTTGTCACATATTCTCCCAATAATTCAACCATTGATAAATATATTACCCTTACTAGTGATCATGTATCATATCCCATCAATAATTTCAATCACTAATTGTATGAATATGACCTTTTCGATTCAAATGTAAGTTTTCTTTAACCTCTAACCCATTATCACATGCTGAACCTCTCCTGAAGATCTATGATCTAGTTATGATTTATTTTTATGTTAAAAATTCTAGATCCCATAATAACATTTAATCCCAGATCTATGGTACCTATCTATTGTTACAAATAATGGTCATGTGATAATTGATTTCTAGGAATTTATAATACAACTAGAGAAATAGAATTTCAACGATGAATGCATGGAGAATGATAGGATAAAACCCTGAAAAATAGTGTATTGAATGATGGTCATGTTTTGACTTTACATAATCTAATTCAATTACAGTGATGAATGAAGGTCCAAAATAAACAACAATATTATTGATCCAAAATCAGGGAATTAAACCTACACTCGCATTATTATAGATCCTAAAATAAAATTATTTATTGATAGGATTCAATTTCATCATATAATAACTATAAAAGATAAAATGAACATGAATGAAACATCCCAATTCATGTTGGATCAATTTCAAGGGAATAATTGTTGAATGAAATTGATTCTAGAAATATCTATATACCCAATTGAAAAAATAAAGATCAATAATAACCTCGATCCATTTTCATTATCAACGTGCTCCTCCAATATATCAAAACACAATATTGATATTATATAGTTATCCCTATGATGGATTTATAACCATATATTTGTAGAGGTTTTCTAGGTGTATACCTCAACAAACAATAAAATCATATAATAAATTAATTAATTTATAAATGTATCATGTGATGATATGTTTAAAAACTCCTAATTCCAAAAAAGATTTTTTAATAACTTAGTTAAAACCCATGTTTTTAACTCTATGATGGCCACACATTTCCAATTAGATAGTTTGGTATGGTGTGATTAAAGTTTTTTTTGTAAAATATTGTATGCATGATATTAATATATAATATATTTTTAAAATATCAATATAGGAACCATTGTTTCGAAGAATCTCACACAACGTCAACACTTATCTCAACCAACATTACTAGAAATATTTCAAATCATTATTTGGGAAAAACCATGTTATAATGTTGGTATGATATACTATATGTAGAATTATCACTGGAGTTTTACTTAATATTCCTCATCCTATTTTGATAAGTTCAATATAACATTCTCTAATACCAACCATAACTGCCTAGACATTTGATACACTTATATTATATCACGTCTAATGAATTTTCAATTCATAACATAATGATCCATGGTATAATGATATAATTTTATTATCTTTGGGAACCTGGATTCATAAAAAACTCCATAAAATGTTTAATACCTCATCTCCATATAAAAAATTCATAAGTATTACCCTTCTTAGACATATCATTATTTTTACCTTTCTTCATAACTTGGTGAAATGAAATAAAATTCTAGGTGATATTAGAAACTCAATGATGAAACACATGTGATATATCAATTGATGATCATATATAATAATATTATATAAATAAGGGTAAGAATTGATAACCATAAATTAGAGTGTTCATACCAAATTGATAAATACTATAATGTCGTGGATATAGATGAAAGTGGTTTTTTATAGAAGAGAGAAATGTAGTAAATTTTTTAATAAAAATATTATTTGTATATCATAACTATTTAATGTCAGAGAAATGAAATGAAAACATAAATTTTAAAGAAATATCCCTCCTATATGAAAAATAAATTGATATATTATTTTAGTAAAGCATAATTTTCACCACATAAATTCATGAATAAACAATCCAAATTAAAATAGGATTGAAACATAAATCCCTTAACACAAATATTTCCCTTCAGCATAGAAATTAAAACATAAATTACAATAAACATAGATTTATTATACATATATTTTTGAACTATACTAATATCTATATTCCCATTTATTATTTACCTTTGAAATCTTATCACACATTTATTAATAGTTGGTTATTAAAAAACACAGTTTCTGGTAATAACTTCTTTGTTTTTCATGCATATTTTTGATTGGAAATCATTATACATATACATTGAACATATTTAATTCAATGTTCTCTAATTAATCTTGATATTAATATTATATCATATTATATATATATATATAGATACATATATAAATGATTCAGATTGTAAATGAATTACACCAATCAGGGAGAAGGTAGGCCATATGTACACATGAGCAATGTTTTCACATTTTGAATAATATAATGAAATGAATGAATATAATAATTCATATTTTTATAATAATAATTACTTCATATATATCATATATATTTATTAAATCATTATTTTTGAACATCCATGGAAAACATAAATGAAAAACAAAGTGTGTCTCTTTGTAGAGGTGGTAGTCCACGAATAACACACACAACATTATAATTTTCTAAAAAATTGGAATAAAATAAATAAAATTAGATATTAAAAATATATAATCATAAGAAATTCATAAATATCATGTATAAAATTATTTCCATCATAGTACCCATCCATATTTACAATAATGTTAACTAAATAACAGTACTTTACGGAGACTGTAAGCCATAAATACTATTGAGCGATAATTTAAATTCCCATTTGAGGGAAAAGAGTGTGAATAAAGTGGATTAATAATCATAATAAATATTTATTATATTTTGGAAACATGTTTTTAAATTATATTGTGATTAATATAATTTATTTTTAATAATTAATAAAATAAATTGAAAGAGGTAGGTTTTGACAATTACACAATCATTGAAATTCCTTTTATAGATCCCCTATTAAGAACCCTTTGATTTTTATTTTAAGAAAAAAATAACCTAGTTTTCATAGATATAGAATCATATAATAGTAATTGTTATGGATTTTATGATCTAGAAGGATCAATTTTGTATATAAGAGGCAAAGGAGGGGTGTCATTTTATATTAGAGGGATATGACACACTTAGAATTTCATAAATGATTAGCATATAATAAAGTCACTATACTGAAAAAATATTCAAAATGTTCAATAATTGGTTAAAAATTATTGTATGTTTGAAATAAAACCTTCTTATGAAATTTATACTAGTTATGCTATAATTTCATAAACTATCTTTTTGATTAAACCCTTTCTTAATTTTTTTACCATAATAGTGGTATCAAGCGTTTTAGACATACATAGTTAATAATGTTATGGTAATTTAACAGGTAACTCATAAATAAAAATATCATGATGTGATAAATCATATTACATACTCCTCGGTGAGAAATTTATTTTAATAAATTTAAAATTTTCAAATAAAATATTATTTATTATAATATATCATTTATGATATTTTTTGGAACTATTCATTCAATATGACTTTAAAGACAAAAATAAAAAATGGATATTCAAATATATTCATTTTAAATATAACTACTATTTTATATTTATCTTAAAATTTCATGTAAAGGTATAACTTAATACGATTATATCAGTTTTAAATTTTTATAATTTATTTAGTTTTTTATTAGTTAAATAAATATTCAATTATCAGTTGAATATAAATAATAGTAATAATATAATCAACAAAATAAAAATAAATTACTATTATGATGATAATTTCATTATTCACAAATTTTCAATAAATATTAATTTAGTAAATTATATTGTCCCTATGTTATCACTTCTAATATATTTAATTGTAAGAGAGTGACATTTTGTAACATTCGTTGCATTAAATACTATATAGGTTATTTTAATGTTATGTGTTACTTAAAAAACCAAATATGGTGCTTCAGATGATAAGGGTAAATTTTTCTTAATCAAATAGTAAATTATATGAAATATGGTGACCTTACAACATAGTTTTAACCTAAATTAAGGTTATTTTCCTTATGACGAGGGGATAAATATTTCCATGATTACTATCCATAAACCCTAAAAATAAAAGAGAAAAGTTTTCAAAAAATGAACCTCTTAATTTTAAATACTAAATCCATTTTATTTAATCTAATACCAACCCATGTTATAAATTAATGTTAATATAAATGAAAAAATGTGACTAATCATTTTTTAGGAAAATAGATTTTTAATAATAAGACAATATTTATTCCTATCTCATGCGTAAGTAAAACATTTTATTAATTGAAAATCATTTATAGAATATATGAAATTTATATTTAATTAATATAGTCCATAAATAATTATTAATTTAATTTATTATGTTAAAAAAATCATGCATGCATATTTTTTTAAAAAAAAATAATCTTTTAATTTCAAATGATTTTATATTTCCATTTCTAATATATTTATAATAAATTATTTCATTTCCTTAAATTTTTTTATAATTTAATGATTCTCATTCATAATTTCCTATTTAATGTCTAGGTTAAAACTTTATTCTATATTACAGTTCATTTTAACTTAGGTGTTCATGTATTTTAAGTAATAAAAAAATTTTATGGAGGAGAAATATTTCATAAACTCCTGGGGTAATAAAATGTACCTCTTGAGAATTGAATATTATTTTTCATTTTATTATGTAAATGTTGAATATATATATGAATTTAATTGTGATAAATATCTGTTTTGTTGTACACTAAAAAACAAGAAAACCATTCTAACTCAAATATTTATTGAAATAAAAATGATATTAAGGTATGAAATATTTATTGTGAAAATGTTACAAAAGAAGAGAAATATAGTGAAAATGAAAATATAAAAATTAATATCTATGTTAATGAATAAAAATAAATGATGTATTTAATAGAGTGTGCCTTAGTTTCCATTATTTTTTTGATTATTAAAATAATGTTTCATGAAAACCCCATTGGATAAAAGAAAAAAATAATTAGGATAATTATTTACAAGAAAGGTTATAAAAAACATATTTATGTATGAACTAGTTAAAAAGATAGAAGCTATAAATGTAGAGGTTATATTGAGATTCTCCATATTTTATGATGATCGGTTTAATAAAATATGTAAAATGATCTTTCCACTGGGGAATATGAGAAAAATGTCAACACATTAGAATGGTAATTGAAAACCAATATTGAGGTTAAGAATACACAATTGGATATTAGATCTATGATTATTAATGATAGAGACACATTTTTACATAAAATATATTATTTCAAGTGGATTATATTAGCAAGATAACTAAATATTGTTAAGAGATAGTTGAATTCATTTGTGATCTGAATAATGTACTTAATACGATGTGTCTTGAGTTGAAATTAAAAAGATCATACTTTTATGTGAATCATGTTTATTCTTCCCAATTGTTGAAGAAGTGATTTGTTTTTCAAAAAACTATTACTTGGAGGTTTTTAATTTTAAAATAAAACATTGAAGTGGAAATAATATTTATTAACAATTATCTGATCATTTCGAAGAAGTCTTAATGAAATAAATACAATGAATATCAATTACTAATATTTTATTTTGTATCTGATTACATGGATAATGAATGTTTAAAAATTAAATCTTCTAGTGTATGGATGATCACATGTAAAGAGGAGGTAGAAATTGTTTCCATGGTGGATAGAAGAAATTGAATAGGTTTTAGTTCCCTTATGAAAATCCCAACCAGGGATGAAGAAGGCCCATAATTGTCTTGTTGTCAAATTCAGAAATTCCATGTGGTAATGTTTTTTGAAAATATGGTCAATATTTGTTTGGACTTGTTTGTTTTGTAATAGGTTTGGGAATAATTTCGTTCATTATTAATATAATCCATTAAATGATGAGATTTAGAAACATATATTTCAATGGTAAACATTCCAATTATGTTCCAACATCCATAGAAAAAGAAATATCTTTCAGGTTCAAATATATTCAATTTACATAAAAATTTCAATAATTTTGGAATATAATGTTCTCTGAACAATAATGAATGACCATATCACATCGTATCAATTTAGAATAATAAAAAAAATCCTACATTTGTAATTTAATAATGAGGGAGCATAATTTTAAATTATTTATAAGGAATCTTAAAATAAGAATTCCGAAAATTAGGTGTTAAATAAAAAATTAAAGATATACTGATAGCAAACCCAGTATTTTATTTTTGAGAATTTCATTTAAAATATAATATATAAATAAATACATAAACATGATTCAATGTAAATTACATAATCATTCTTCTAATGTACCCAAATAAATTTTAGTCACTTTTATATTAGATTTAGTGTCATCAAAGAAGTTGGGAGTGGCAATATAAAAGATCATGATCTGACGAAGAATACGATATTTTACACGGAGAACCCAAATTTCATTATATTTTTCCCACAAAATACTATCATTGTGTTAAATAATAAATATATGAGAGATTAAAAGTTTTTGTATATAATAATAGAAGTTTTTTATATATCATAAAATTATTAAAAGAATCTCTTAAAGTTAAAACGAATGAATTTTTCATGGGATCCATTGGGAATAAATTTCCACACAAAAATTAGAACATGATGTAGTGAGAACCATTTCAATTAATAAAAAATATATTTAAATAAAAGACATGGAAGCATGAAGAGAGGTGGAATATTATTTAGAAAAGATTCTCACCATTGATGCTTAAATTAAAAAAGAAGAAGATCAGCCTGTTTCCCATAACCAATATCTTCTGTAAATGAACTTACGTTGTGGTAATTAAAAATAAACTGTGGTATCAAGGGATGATCTTATATGGGAGTGATGAATGTGATTTATTGATAAGATAATGAAAAATAACATTATATTAAACAATGATAACTTAGTTCCAATTATGAAATACTCCTCTAGGTTAATTTTATATATATTCGATGCGTATACATACAAAAAAATAAAATAGTGAATAAGATACCATCCTGGTTTTATCCTGAATTTTGTATTAAAATTAATATTAGTTAAAGAAAAGTATCCTTGATAATGATGTATAAATATTCAAATCTATAATGAGACAAAAATAATATAAATTTTGGTTAATTCTAACTATGAAACATCATTTGATACATATATACACCATTATAATGACTATTTATATAGTATAATTTAGTGGAATATACATGAAGTAGATATCAATGATTCTTATATAATTATTATATCATGTAAATTCGAATGTTTATAAATTTTTTAAAGGAAATATCATTGGATATAGAATTTTTTTAGTCTTCAATCTATGGAAACAAGAATCAAATTCCAATATTATGGGGATAAAATAAATTACTTAATGGCATAAAAGAATAATATTGAATAATGCATAAGGATGTAATAAGTGCTATCAATTTTCAAATGTTCAAATCTATGTATTGTATTGGATCGATGAAATTCATTTTCAAATAAAAAATTTATATTAATTTTTAAATATCAAATTTTATGGTATGAAATAGTTTGACAGTCAATAGAGAAAAATTGAGACTTTTCTCATTACATTTTTTATCATTTTCCTAATTTACTAAATATTTTTCTTAATCAAACCATCTTATTTAATACACAAAATATGGATTTTGTAGACCTATAGTGGAATGGTCAGTTTTCCTTTTCATATGTACGAATTGATACCAACATTCCAATCCCATTTTATAACATGTGAAAAATTGAGAGAGAAAGTGAAATTAAATATAGGTGTTAAAGTAGAGGGGAGATTTTAGAAACAAATATTAATATAGAATTTAGAAGTTATTGAAAATGTACACTAAGTAATTTTTTTGGGAACACTTTATTGGTATGTTATAATTATTGTAAAATTTCTTGAATATTTTTTTGAATAATTAAAGTGAATAATAGAGTGGATTATATGATTTGAAGATATAAAAATGTCTATTTTTTTCAAATATCTATAGTGATAGGTATATAAATATTCTTATTATAATTTATATGATAATTGGTAGATTTTAAATATTAATTTACTGTGAAGTATTTTTTTTACCGATATACTGGTGATGGAGAGGATAAATTATTGATAAATATGAAATGAAAATGATAATGAGATTGGTATTAATATTTTATAAAGGAAATATTTATAGAGATAGATTTTTTATAACTCTTGGCCAGTTCAACACTCAAGTAGTTATACCTCCATAGGGGTATTATAATTGAATTCACATAGTTCGATTCATCTAAGATTGGATGTGATGATATTTCAAAGAAATGAATGTTTTAGGAAAGCTTGTTAATTGGTTATTGAGTCATTTCAGGGAGGATTGTAAGGTCCTTACCCTCTAAAATTAGGGGTGTTACAAGAGGCCATATGGTGAGAAATGGCTCCTAGTTTGACATTTTTCAATTGAATGATGGTGAATATATTTATATTGATAATTGAAAAACTGATTAGATGTATGATGTGGTCTGAACATTTTATGTACACCTTTCATAATTAAAAAACACAAATATATCGAGCTCATTCACAATTTGGGTACAATGTTTTTATCCCCACGAAACTCTAATAAATGAAATATCAGTAACCCTCAATATTATATACCACCAATGATGAAAAAGAGACATCGAAATATAATCTCATTGTAGATATAGAAGTTTTTAATGGTCAAATGGAGTCTTCACCATGCATGGAGAAAAGAAAAAGTGCTACATTCAATAAAATTTCATACGTTCAATCTAGTAAATATAGGATTCACATAGTTGATATAGTTTGGTATATCTACACTGTTACTTATTGTTGATCATGTAAGTTTATGAGACATAGTTGATTAGGTAAAATAATCATGTATTGTTAATCAAGTAACTATAACACATATGACCAATCAGGGGACCGCATGGTTAATGGTCAATACTATATTTTTTAATTCATAAAACCAATTAATTTAATGGGAACCAGAATACGAGAATTTATATACCATGATGCTGTTATTCCAATCCACAAAGGGAATAGTGAATAAGTGAGTTTCTGATTTATAAATAGTGTTGAGGATCTATTCACATAAATGTAAATACAATTTTCTACTAGATCAATAAGGATATTTAATTACTTCATAGAGTTAATTTTTTAAAATTAACTACCACCGTAATGGTACCTAGATTGTTACATAATGTTTAATATGTTCTTTGTAATGGTTCTATAACTAACTAAATGTCTATATAAGGGTAATCACAATAGTTTCCATGTATTATTATTCCTTTTAAGGTTCACTGATATTCATAAGGTTTAATATTACATTCCAAATGTCTAGGAGATGAGTTTCGATGGGAAATATAAAGCCTAAAAAATTCAGAAGCAATAAGGAAAAAAGTTATTTAATGAAAAAATAGATCTCTAGGGCTCTTATTATTATAATGGGTAATTTGAAAATTTTTAATAGTATGTGATTCAAAAAAATTTCATTTCCAAAAATGATGGTACTTAGATTAAATCTAATTTCATGCATTTATATATGGTGTCTTTTTTGAAGAATGATCATCATGTATAGAAAAAGAAGATAAAATTCATGAAATATTCTATATAATCATCTAAATTTTAATTTCATGCATATTAATATAGATAGAAAAAGGAGAAGTTAAAAATGATGGATAATGCCACAAATAAAAGTTTATGGTCTTATACATAGGTGGAGATTTAAATATATGTAAATTAATTTGAATGAAATAATTTTGAAAGATATCAAATATCATTGTGTTTTAATTGAATTGGTTCATGTATAACTGTTTTGGGCTTTCTGTAATTATAAGGTATGTTTAGTAAGAAATTCCAATGATGAGAATTTGGTACATTTAAATTCAAAATATTTATGTGGTTTTGTAAATAGTTGAATGAAGAGGATTAATTTTAAAATATAATCATCAATACTAGATATATATGTATATATATTATTTCACATTAATGTATATTTATTTTTTTAATTGAATAAGATTTTATATGTGTTCCCTTTGAAATAAACAAGATATATTCAATACCTTTCCTTACACACATCCCATGTCTAAATGACCTATAATAACATAGTCAATTTTAACGTAGAGGTTAAATTTGGAAGTTATGTATTATAATAATAACATTAGAAAAAATCCCTTAAAATTTCTTAAATAATGAGAATATATTATTTAATTCCTAAAAAATTAGTCAGTTTTCCATAATGTTATTTGTGATCCAAAAATATGATTTTTCCATAAATGGTTCATATTTCATTTTGTGCATGAATGAGATAGATAAATTTAAAAAAATTATAGGAATTTTAGTCTAGTAAGTTCATATCAATTTACAAATAACCATATAAATAATATCTTTGGATGGATATCTATAATTTTTCTAAACAAATTTATTTGTCAATAATTAGTGAAAAAATATTTTTATAAAAACTATCACTAGTTCTCAAGTAAATGTTCTATTATGTTTTTAAAATTATATAAATGGAAAATAATACTCTTGTAATAAAAAATAATAGAAGTTTTTTAACGACCCGTCCCCCAGGGCCCGTGTCCTGACTACCCCAAGCCCATCATCGATAGGCCAAGGGATGGCGACTAGCACCGAAGGTGTATTCCCGAAAACTGGAAGGAATTGCCTTTATAAACTATAAACACACATAACCAAGAACAGAGAAAGATTGGAATACAAGTAAACTAAACTGTAAATAGAGTGACTGCAGTATGTAAAAAAGGGCCAGAATACAAGCCCAACTGGAATATACAAGTACAATTGAAATGAATTACAATTGAAGAAAGAGAAAAACAGCTACTGGATCATCCTCCAAGGTTCCTACCTAAAGGTTAGGTACATATCAACTTCTCAGCACTACACGTACTTCCGTCTACTCTGTGTACTGACTCGTTGTAAGGACCACCTCCAGGTACCATCAAGTCCTGGTACTCTCATCCTCAATCAACGTTTTCCATCGTCTACATCCAAGAAAACAAGGTGTAGGCATATCCCATACCAGGGTGAGTATAACGATACTCCGTAGGGACCTTGATACCCTATAGGTCTCAAAAATTCCAACAAGGATAAAACAAAAGGTATGAAATAAATAGATAGCCTTACATAGGTATATACCCACACATATACCTAAGTTATCATGTAATCCATCTCAATCATGAGGAAAACATAGAGGTTCTGACTCAGCTCCAACCAGGATTTATTCTCGGGGTGGCATCACGTAATTTTTCAAACACAAAGTCAAACACCTTTGATTCTAGATATTTCCTCCCCTATCGAGAACAGTTATCCTACTGCATCACACAGAGGTGCTTCCCCCAAACCATGGACTGCTGTGGTACTCCTTCTGTCAAGTATCGTGGGTCTATTGCGTCACACGGAGGCTCTCCCCACTGTGGGTCTGCCGCGTCACATAGAGGCGCTCTCCCTCGTAGCCTACTGAGGTACTCATCCTATCGAGTATCGTGGCTCTACTGCGTCACCAAGGCACTCCCCACCGTGGGTATTCCACGTCACCAAGGTGCTCCCCACTGGGCCAGTCGAGTCACTATGAGTCTAAACGGTCAGCACTCTTCATGATTCATCCAGCCACTAGGTCTCTGCAATATACTCACTCATCTCTGGGAGGATATTATTCTCATGCTACTGGTCGATACTAAAAATTCCATGAATAGAAGGCATGTCAATAAGATACCTGGTCTGTGAGTTATTAGCCTTTTAGTCTTGGGGGCCTGGTTGAATTCTCTCTTGATCCAACCTAAACGTTCCCCATCTTAATCCAAACCACAGTGGGGTATCACTCAAAGGGACCAACTCTTTCCATAATTTCCAGCGCTTCTGACGGTTCGTCAAATGGACATCTGGTGCGAATGATATGGTCAAAACAAAAGTAAATGGGTCATAGTGGGCCAGGGTCCGGTCCGACCCGGCCCGACCCAGCCTAGGCCGACCCAGTTCAGGTCGTCCTGGCCTAAACCGTTAGGTCCAACCCAGCCCGTTGGGCGGCCCGACCAATTGGGTTCAGCCTGGCCCGCTGGGTGGCCCTACCTGCTGAGTTCGGCCTGGTAGGTCGCAAAGGGCCACAGAGGGATGCGGGTGGCTGCGAGGCCATAGAGGGTGCCACGAGGGCACAATGCCATAGGGAAGCTCGGATAGGGACAACTGTCCAGCCACAGGGCGGCAGTCCGGCCACGGGGAGTCGGTCAGGCCACAGGGCGGCGGTCCGGTCATGGGGCTGATGTCCGGCCGCAGACCCTGGGGCGGTAGTCCGGTCATGGGGTGGTTCCTCAGCCACGAGGTGGCGCGGGGCCGCGGATGGAGGCAGTAGGCACGATTGGTGTGAAGGCCACAGGGCGGCGGCAGTGGCCATGGGGCGGCGTCGTTGCCTGCGTCGCAGCCGCCGGTGGTGTCGGCCGCCTTTCTCATTCCCCAACCATGGATGATTGTCGTCCTTCTACATCATGAAGAACACCACAAGATTTGCGTAAGGGTCAGGCCATTTTTGTTTGGCACTTACCCTCCGTGTTAGTGTGGTAGCATAAGGATCATCAAGAACGTGAACATAAATGTCAAATCCTATCCTCTCGGAATGATTGTTCCCCACCCGCAAAAGAAATTGAAGGGGTGTACTTGGGATATGAAAAAAAAATAAACCCATACCTTGTTCGCTTAATGATGTCGACAAGGTGTCTAGGAAGAATACAAATCGTTGGGAAAAGATGGACGTCAGTGTCATTGGCATTTTCCTCGATTGTCGGTTTGTGTGTCGTTGGAGATCCTTCTACGGAGTTTGGAGAATAAATTGTCGAAGGAGAGGCACTCTTCGTTGGAATTCTTCATTGGAGATTTTTTCTCCCAAATATCCTCCTCTCCCAATTCCACCAAAATGAAATGGAAGGCCCAAAATAATAGATTATGTGATCTATTATGTTTTTTGTCATATAATTCAAATTCGGTTAATTAATCTCATGGTTTGGTACAATTCAAGTGGTGCGTTGCCTTAATTATTGTGCATGAGGGTTGGCACAATTAAAGTTGTTTGTTGGCTTAATTATTGTCTAGGAGGGTTGGGAAAATTAATATTGGGGGAGTTGAAGAGGATCTCCCACATTTAATGAGGGAGTTAAGAGGTTTAGGCCTCGGGTGGTCCCCACTACCATAACCTCTCATGGGATTTTAGGCTCAGGTGGTCCCCACCACCATAACCTCTCATGGGTGATTAAGGTTTGGTGGTCCCCACTTCTCATCTTCTACGTGGAGGTATTAAAAAATAAAAATAAAATCTACACAATTTTTATTTGTATTTTATTCATTTACGAAAAACCCAAAAACTAACATCCACCCTCAACTAACTGTCATCGTGGTGAATGTCACTTTCAGAGAATACATGCACTCTAAGTTCAACGGTGCCCTCAGATTTTAATTCTAAGCACCAGTTCAAAAGTTAGAAAACGCTTCTTGCACGTTTACTGAACGTACCCAAAGAAAAGTTCATAAAATTATTAACAGTCACCCATAACCCCCACCACCACCCCCCCCCCACCCCCCACCCCGTCAAATTTAGGATCTTCCCAAGTGAAACACACCCCAAAGAACTCAACAGTACTCTCAGATTTCTAATCTGAGTTACCATTTAAATGTTATGGATTTTTACAATAAAATAATTTTCACTTAATTATTTTATTTTCTGCCAAAAAACTAACTTTCACTGGTTCCCACACCAGCCAAAGTTAATATCTACTTAAATAAATCATGCCCTCACGAGTTCAGTGATGGTCATTGATTTTAAATATAAGCTACCATTTTTGAGTTATAAGCACGTGAAAAATAAAATTATTTATTTAATTATTTTATTTACATTTATGCCATTTTAGGGTTTCTCACAGGAGGCTTGCGCCGACTAAACATAAATTTCTCCTAAGGTAAAACCTCCATACTAAACTTAATGGTGACCTCCAATTTTAGATCTGAGAGACTGTTTAATAGTTAATCCACTTTTTTAGGAAAAAATATTATGCACACTATTTAATGTTGAACAAAACATAGACGGAGCATTCTGGGCACTCCGGACCTCAGAATGATGCGCATTCAGATTTTTCGGACTTGAAATAATTTAATATAATTTAAAAAAAACTTATATGAGTTTTTTGGACATTAAATTCTCCCCACCTTAGGGATTTACGTCCTTGAAAGACAAAACAAAGGAAAAACAGCCAAAAGAGGGTATTGAGCACTAATATGAGGATCCTACTCCCATGTTCTATCCTAGAGGTTTCTGTGCTACTTGCATGCACGTACCAGAGGTATCGACCTCCCAAAAAGGACCCACTCCAGTCGATCCTCAATCTCCACTGGAACCTCTGTAAACGATACCCCATCGTCTAAGTCCATCTCAACATGGTCGATGTTGTGATATGGGTCGTGCATGTATCCACTCATCTGGGATATGTTGAAGATGACGCACATGCTCTCCAACTACGGTGGAAGATCCAAGTGGTATTTTACCTCACCTATCCTCTGAAGGATTAGAAAAATATAGATAAACCTTGTTGATAACTTTCCCCCTCATCCAAAACTCTATAACCCTCATTGAGGTGAGACCTGTTGGATGAAATGGTCCTCCTACTCCTATTGGAAAAAGACCTCTCCCAGCTCTGAGCAGTTTTCAATTTCTAGGACATGTCATATCGGAAGATATAGTAGCTGTAGGTCCAGCGAAGATTAAGGTGGTACTTGCTTGGGAGCCACCCAGGAGTGTGATAGAGGTATAATATATCCTGGGATTGGATGGATATTATTGGAGGTTTGTTCCAGACTTCTCCAGAGTTTCAGCACCACTATCAGCCTTGACAGAGAAGGGCTAACCCTTCGTGTGGTCGGATAGATGGTAGTAGAGTTTTAAGGAGATGAGGCAGAGGCTGACTAGTGCCCCCATAATGAGGCCTACAATGGAGGGCGTAGGTATCTAGTTTACTGCAATGCATCAGGGATCGAGCTCAGATCTGTCTTGATGTAGGATAAAGCAGTGATCGTATATGGTTCACGACAGTTGAGACAGCACGAGAAAAACTATGCTACCCATGACCCGGTGCCAGCAGCAGTGGTTTTCACCTTGAAGATGTGGTGGCACTATCTGATGGGTGAGCGTTTTACCGTGAACACTTATCACAAGAGTCTCAGGTAAATCTTCTCTCAGCGGTGGTGTCTGAATTTAAATCTGAGCTATTATTTTTGAGTTATAATAATTTGAAAAGGTAAATAATTTATATAATTATTTTACTTATAGTTATGACATTTTTGGGTTTTCTCATACTAGGCCCACGCCAAATAAACTTAAGTCTAGCCTGGGGTAAACCTGCCATATTGAGCGCAATGGTGACCTCATATTTTTTATCCACGTTACCATTTAATATTTATTCCTTTTTTCAGGAAAACCTCTTACGCGCGCTATTTAAAGTTTAACAAAACATCGACAGACCATTCCAGGCACTCTGGGCCTCGGAATCATGTGTCTTTAGATTGCATGGCCTTGAAATAATTCCATATAATTAAAAAAATTATACATAATTTCTGGGACATTATAATAATTTCATAATAATAATAATTATTATTTATTTTGTAAATTTTTTTTGGTATTATTTCACATTTCTTTTTAGAATTTTTATTTGTTAAATTCCACATTATCATAATAAATTAATATATTCTCTATTGGTTAAGGGGTTTAATGAAATTTATTTCTTATAAATTCAATAAAATATTTTAACATTCATTTTATGGTCTTTAAATGGAATTTAATAGATCTAAATTCATTTCTATTCATTAAATGTGTTGCTCTAAAAAAGGTTTACTTTGCAGTATACATGCTAATTAAAAATAAAATTGAAAAACATATATAAATTTAATCTAGAAAAATTGTAATCATTATTTTAATTATAATATTCAATCTAGTTAAATAGCTCTAACAAAAGTTTTGTTCAAAATGATTAGTAAAAATTGTAGTACTTTTTTTATGATGATAAAGGTTAAAATGGGTTTGCAGGTGGGTAAAACCAAGATACATTTGTAAGATTTATACCCGCACATGTAAAAATATTATTTTAATTGAAATTAATAACTCATACTATCCTAAGATCAAATATGTTTCAATTTGCATCCAATTTCCCCTGAATATGAACATATATAATTATTATCCTGTATGAAATTACATGTGATCCCCTCCCCTCAATTTTAAAAAGGGATCTACATCTCCTCCATTATTTAGACAGTTAGAGCCTGTTATATTACTAATGCCTAATTGAAAACCATACTATTTAATTGTTATTCATCATAGATTTTCTAGCCTTCTCTTAATATAAATACTTCTTGGAATAAGGTGTATGCAAATGGTGATCACCCAAAGAAGAAGTATAATTGTTAGGTGTGATTTTTTGAATTTATTTATTCTTCTAATTATTATATTTTTTATTCCAAAAAACATAAATAATATCATATCATTTATATAATTATATTTTTTTTGATGGTGCAACCAGGTTTCATATATTCCCCAAAAAATGTGAGATGAAATTATGACTTGTATGTAAATGTGGAATACTAACTGACTAAAAATTATATTTTAATTACTCTAATAACTTCTATGGATAATGTGGAAAACCCTTCCAATTTAAGATAGGAAAATAACTAACACAAAAATATATTAAATTATTATTAAAATAAGGTTTATGTCTGTTAGAAACCATACCTCTATATAGAATCCATTGAAGAGTGGAGGCATCTATGTCAAGGTCATCCATGATGTGGTCTCACAACTATAGGTCATCATGTCCCACACATGGATAAATTAGTCCACACTGACCTTCATTTCATTAAAGCCACATATAAAATTATTAATATTCTTATCAATCCATACAAACTGTTCCATATTAATATTCACTAGAATAATAAATATATATATATCATTTAATAGATCTATTTTGTGGATTTTTTCTCAAATGTATCCTATAACATTTTCATATTTCGAATGAATGTAGTGATCCCAAGCTACCCCTCATTCTCCTACCACATTATCTTTCACTCTGATGATATAATGAGCACTACCTAACCCTAAATTTGATCATCCATCATACCACCACCTTTATTGTATTCCTTCACTTCAACACAATCCATCATTTTATTATCATTATGAGAAATTGAAATCACCTTGTCTTCACGAACATGGGATGTTGGATATTTTTCCATAACCATATTCTTTTTGGAATACATAATTTAAATATACTTCATTATGTGGGAGTAGTCCATTTAGACATTAGCCTTCATTATCTTTAGAATAATGAAGATCTCTACATCCCTTTTCACTTGATTCCCTTTTTTCTTCCTAGGACTATGAAAAACTATTATGTTTCCTTCATCAACAGTATCGACTAAAACTTTCCTAGAAACCCCATTATCTAAATTAGTACCATTAAATTTATGATCATATGATCAATTATACAAAGGAATTCTGGTTTTGAGGTTTACTTGTAATCCATCCTCCTGATCATGGGCCCGACCATCGAAATCTGGGTTTCCAAAAAAATTACTAAACATTATATTTTTACTAGATAATATTGACCTCACCCTGATTATGATATTCAAACACTCTCCATATCCTCCAAAAGGATAAATGATGGTTTCCTAATCATAAACTACTTCTTTAGAAACCATATTATCCTTGTAACCATTGTTAGATTCCACAATATACTTATTGAGAGATGTTAGAATTTTATTTTTTGAACATCTATAGGCCATAATTCACACACATCCTTCAAGTAATAGTTCAGTCTTCTAATGACTTCAAAAACCTTATGATCCATAGCAAGAGACCACCCATCCTTTGTGATTTTGACAACCTTTTCTTATAAGTTGGTATCTAAATGTTCATTTAAAATTTATATTGGAAATCTCATCCCTACGGACTCCACATCGACTAGTAATAAAACATGAATATCCTGAAAATTTATGATTTAATAACTTGTAGCACAATTCTATTACCTATCCTTCAAACCTATACTAGAAACATACACGAAACATACAAATCCCATATACAACTTTTAATGTTTTTTATGACCCCTACACCTACCGAGAATCATCAAATTCCCTAATTTATTTTATAAGGAACCGAAATCCACCTACAATTCAAATATAATTGGTTACTTGTATTGAAATACTTCATGAATAAAAATCCAAAAATATTATATCAAGATACTATAAATATAAATTTCAATAAATATTCATGGATAAATATGATGAAAAATAAATTGGGTTCTATTATCATTGCAAATATATCTACCATTGATGTTCCAAAAAATTTGAATAATTGACAGGTTTTGAAAATGGAGCCATATTTTTGGTAGTGTAACCCAAATAAATTTATAGGAGGAATAACAATTCAATTGGAAATAATATTCACAAAAAAAAAAATTGGATCCATTTTATATGAAGGGATAACTAGACCATGCATTGACTAGGTCATTCTCTAATGTGAATCGAATCATGATGCACTAATTTTCAAAAAGAACCATTGTTGATCAATCATGTAATCCCAATGATTGGAAATTATACCTGTCAAATGAATCCCATAAGGGGTGAAGATATTTAAATAATACTATCTATTTCTGGTTCAAAATAAGAGATGTACCATTAAACTATGAGGATTAAAGATAACTATATGTGAGTCTACCAAAGAACCCAGAACAATGGGTAAATGATATATCTGATGGAAATGATGAAAGATATCTTCGATTGAGAATATAGATAATAGATGAGGCCATACTGCCATGAAGGATGAGTAAGGTCCCTCCCCAAACTAGGGGATAGGTACTAGCTCAGCAGCTATCATCATCTTGGGAAAAGGAGGGATTCTTCCACAAAGAGTGCTCCTACACCGAGAGATGTCCACATGTTGAATAAAATCTTGACATAGTGATACAATTAATTGTCCTCCAATAGGTTTTATGGATAAATATTATGAGATATTTAATATATATATATATATAATTTAAGATAAATAAATTATTATATAATGGATAATTGTTTCTGAGGTCCCTTCGGTATATATATCAATTAACGGAAACAATTGTCATGCTAATGTAGAGACTACAAACACAACTTGTTGGTGAATTCCATTTTTGACATTGATCAATAAGAATTGTTAAAAATATTTGTGTAATAATTATAAATTATATTTATATCATGATTTATATTTTGTATAAAATTAATGTGTGATAAAAAAATGGAATTAACTACTGAACCAAAACATAAATGAAAAATGAAGCAATTAACACCTTAAACAACGATAATGAAATATAATTTATGAAAGATTGGTAAAAGGTTTTATGTAAACCATGACACATTAGAATGGAATAATTAATGATTTAGTAATGAAAAAAATGAATCTAAATTTTCTGATAAAGGATTATATATATATATTTAATTTATATAGACTTGAGGTAAGGGTTCTTTTTGTAAACTATGTTTCATTGAAAAAAGTTTTATGTTGTGAACAAATTTATGTTTATGAGATTTAAATAGTAATACTATGACATATTATAATTTTTTAAAAATTTAATACATGTTATGTAAATTTATAATTATAACAATTTCATCCATGTTTTTTTATTTGAATGCTACCAATGAGGTAAGGGTTTATAATATCAAATTTATTCTTTGGGAAATTTGTTATGATATACACTTATATTATTTTAACAGGTGTATCAACAACCAAATTGAAATTACATACCATGAATATCCTTATTTTTATATTATATAATGTTTTAATTGATTTTATTTATTTCAGGTGTGTCGTGAATAAAATTTTACTTATTTATTAAGGGTTTAATGTTTCAATGTCATTTTTTCCAGGATTTTTTATACTTAATATCCAGATGATAAAATTATATGATATATTTCTACTAAATAATATTATTATTATTATTATATGGTTACCTATAGAGAATACATTTTTTCCTTGTCCACTCTTTATGTTAAAATGATAACGAAAAAATGAATTTAATGAATAATTACACTATTTATATCTTCAGTTGGGAATCTTTTCTTTAATGTCAATTTTAGAATTTCAAATGTTTACATTAATGGTTTTAATATTCATCAGATATTTATTAACATTATTTTTATCTAGGTTTGAATTTAAACAAAAAATTTCTAAATTAATCCTTTTCACTTTTCCAAATGACATTCATTTGGCTATTTAGTGAATATATGAGAGGAATATTTTTTAACATACATAACATGAATAAAGTTTCCATCTATCATGAATTCCCTTTTCATTAAATAATCATTTCGAAATTTTCATTTTTATTTCCATTGAAAATATATTCCATAATATTTTTTCAATTTTTTTTTCAAAATTTGTTATTTCAAAATGAAAAGGGTATTTTACTTCTGAAATGCTTTAATGAAATTTTAATTTTTTTTCATCTATAATGGTATCCTTTGATGGAAATTATAATTTACCATGGATATGATCCTATATTTCCATATTTATGAATTCCTTAAATGGTTTAGATTATGATGAATAAATTATTATAAAACCTAGTTTCATTCCATGGGTTATTATATGATAGAATGTTTATGAACTCACATCCTTTCTGTGTGTTATGCTATGATAATATGATTAATTCCTTAGATATTATGTCACAAATATATATGGTTTACATTATGTGATATTTGAGAATAAAATTATCATTTTCTCAAATTTATTTGGATAAATATTTATATCATGTTATATAATATAGACATGAATTGGGGCTGAACTCAGTTAAATAAGGTACTTTATCTATTAAGATATTCTTCATAGTGAACGTTAACATATAAAATTATGTAATAGAGAATGAAAATAATACAAAATGATAGTACTATAAGTGATCATTGAATAATGAAATTATTTTTTATGATTCGGTTTATACCATAAAACTATACCTTATTCTTATGTTCATCTCTCATGATTCATGACTGATTATTGATTATTATGTGTTCTTGTTACTTATGTATTTTTTTTTGACAATGAAAATTTTCATGGTTCATTATTAATGAACCTTGGTTATTTTAGTATGAGTTTCTTATATTATTTTCTCATGACCACACACTTATTCTTTTCATATATTAATTTATGATTATTGGTTGACATCTCCAATGTTCACGCTTACTGATAATCTTAGCTCAACATTTGTTATATTTCAATTCTCATTATTATAATGAGTTGATTTATATAGGGAATGTATAAAAAGGGATATATTAATAATGATATATGTGGTATATGTTGTAGATCATGTACCATATTAGTTTTATATTTATCCTTGTTTCTAAAGACATTTAACCATTATAATTTGGAAATGGATCATGTTTATATATTATGAATATTCCTCAAATAGAACATAACATTAACATATGTAATGTGTTGGGTTATAATTTTTGGTATCAAATAATGGTTTAGTCACTGTTGGAATCTAATGTGATAAATAATTAGTGAAAACCTGTAAGATGAGCCTATATAGATGAGATCATCATAAGATATGGAATAGATTGATAGTTTTTTTCTAAGAAAATAAAGACCTCTCTAGATAATACATGTGGACACAGTTTTAACATAAATTAATAAAGGGGTAATATCCTAGGATAGAGTTCATTGAATATATCTCAGCCAGCATTCAGGTTTATAGTGAACAGGCTCTAACTATACACATAGTTTGGAAATATTTGAAGATTTTCTTGGTTCAATTCACATTTTCATGATGAACCATTATGAAGTATTTGAATAGTTTATTACTATATATAACAAAGGTGAAACCTATGGTCTTATATGATGAAAATATGTTGTACTAATTTAATCTTCTTATGTATGATTTTTCATGGTTTTTTCATTCTGATTAAATATTCTTGATGGCCATTATATTTTTTTAGTGTATGTAAGGGATTGGAGACATTTGGAAGAAGTTTAATTGGTGAAAAGTTTCTAAAATATTGATGTATTTTATTTTAAAGTAGTAATGGTAATTTATTTATATCTAAAAATTTATTTATAAAATTAATATATATTATCAATGATTAGGTGTTGAGTTAGTAGTTAAAACATTTAATGTAATGATTATATCATATCAAGGCAATGATACTTCCCCCAATTTATATTTTTGTTAATTTTTTTCCTATAATATTTTTATTCAAAATATAGGTGAATTTAATATTGTTTTTTTAATGGATTGACATTCATTATTGAAACCCCATATCTATTCTTGGGGATGGAAACTACCATTTTCTCTTCTAAAACAATATTTTGTTGTTAATATATGTGTGAGTATATATTAATATAGATTTGAAATTACATTAATTGAAATATTCTTGATTCTTATTCAAATTGGTTATTTGTCTTAGAATGGTAGGGAAAAAAATCAACATCATCCATATGAAAATTTTATAACATATTTTTGATGTATTTTCAAAATTGTTTCTTACTCGTCCATGGAATCGTGAATTTTATTATTCAATAGAACCCATAACTTGTGTTACACATATTTTAAATACTTTATATACAATGTTCTAAATTGAGTTTCAGGAATTAAAAAAGAATCTCTTGGATCAATCTGATAAGGGATTCATTTGGCCAAGGGATCACTTTTTAGTTCACTTTTTCTTTCTGTTAAGAAGAAATATGTATCAATACCACTATTAATTGAATATCATGATCCAAATAACTTCATTAAAATTAATTTGTATCCTCTACCCACATTGATTATATTTTTGATCAATTATATATAGGTCAAAATTTATCCACGTTTGATCATTGATCTAGATTCATTCAATTAAGGGTCTAAAAAGATTAGAAAAAAAACAAATTTCATTATATTTATGGATACTCTAAATTTATTGTGACAACATTTAGTATTACTTTTTCCACTACCATCATCGGGGATTTAAATAATACAGTCTTTTGATATCACCTTGGTTGATTTATGGAAGTCATTCTAAATTAAATTATTTTATATTTTAGGTGAATTTAAGGGAATGAAGATCAGTTATGTATTGACATAAATATCCTAAGGAATGATTTGGTGTATCAAAAATTGACCACATGTTATTTTTTTCCAAAAAATCATATTCCAGTTATTTTATCTCAAGAAAGGGTATATAAATGTATCCATCAAATATAAAAGTTATCTAACATTGGCCTTGGAGAACCACTATGACTAAGATTAATATTTTTCATCCATTTGATGAATATTCTTGGATATTTTTAATGGATTTATCATGGACATCTAACCCATTAACCATGTTACACAAAAATTATGATAAGTTCATTTGGAATGATGAATGTGAATAAAATTAAAGCGGAAGTGAAGGGAAAGTTGAATAGTTCACATGTACTCAAACTACCATTTAGTGGAGACAAATTTGTGATTTATATTGACTCATAAATGGATGGGTTATGTTGTTTTCTCATGTATAATGATATTGTGATAGATTATTCCTTACACTAATTGAATGATAACGATTAAAATGACCTACCTACAATTTTCAATTTGCAATGGATATCATTTCATTAATTTATTTAATGAACTATCATCCCATTGAAATGTGAGACAAGTATACTAATAATAATTTTTAAATTTATATATTCACTAATACTGAATTGAATATTCATAGGATAACATGGTTGTATTTGATTATATATAATGAATTATAAATACTTTAAGATTCAGGTTATGTTAAAAAGGTGGATATTGATTTGTGTAAAAAGAATCATATTATATTTTTGACGAAGAGGATAACACAAAAAATGCCTATTTATTCACAAAGTATGAAACTAAAAATCATAACGAAAACATAGAAATATTTTCATTCATAAATGTGTTTTAAACAATCAATAAATGTTAATATTAAAGAGGTGAAACTTTGGGTGCATAGCTGGAAAATAACATGAGAAACGTTCTTGAGTTTATCCTTCATTATGATGGAATGATAATGTTTAGGAACCGTATATACATCCTTTAAATACATGACATGAAGTCAGATCTTTTCAAGGAATCTCATATCTCACCATTCCCTATTAAATATCAAAGTTTGAATATATATTAAGACCTGAAATTGAATTTCTTGTGGGGCCCCAGGAAGAGATATATTGTATAGTATATATAATGTTGCCTAATATTATGGCATGTTAATACTAATAGATAGAAATTTATGTGAATATTATAAACTGAAACCCTATATGAATAGAATTGTGAAATACCAATATAAATTTTATCGTATAACTCCAAAAAAATGCATATAGGTTATAATTTTATTTGGGTTATAATAGATCTACCAAAAAATTCAATATACTTCATTTTTATTCTAGATAATTTATCTATTTCTCACCTTCTAGGATATAAATTAGGAATGTGGGGATAGTTCATGGAGTACGATATTGTTTTTTATTTGATCGAGATCTAAGGTTTATGATGATGTCTTGGTAAAGTATCCATCAACCTCTAAATACATAATTATGTTCCATTTATTTATATCATAATCCAGTAGATAGTAATTATAACTAGAAAATTATAATCCAACACAATACATTGAGATCTTATTCACTATATTAAAATGATGGTTGGTATCAACAACTTACATTTGCTATGTTTTCATATAATAATATCATTCCCTTGAGCATTCAATTATCTCATCACGATGAACTACATAAATATTAGTAATGACCTACAACATGATGGGATAAATTAAGAGAATGGAAGGTAATGGGACTTGATTATATAGAGGAAATGTTAGAAAATGTTACAAATAATTTTTAACACATAAATGTAGCTTATATTCCAAAAAAAAATTTATGGTGATAGTCATCAATGAAATATTAAATTCATATTTGACAAGTCATGGGGACAAGATTGATGAAATATGTTTTTAGATGTTGGAGGATTTATTTTTAATAGATTATTATTTGGTTGTAAATGTAATGAAATCACAAGAACATTTTATTTGTTGCTAATCGGTCTGAACATCATATTCAATAAATAAGACTCAGAATTCTCATGAAATTCCATCAGACTGAGAAGATGTTTTCTAGAAGAAATGGTTCATATGACACACCTTGATTTCAAAATGAGATAAAATCATAATCATATTCTAAATGGATCAAATATAAAACATGAAGATACATTTATGATCATTTATTTCTCATAAATAATGAGTTGATGAATGATTTTTGAAATTAAGGGAGTGTACATCCAATAATAGTAAGGGTTGGAAATAAATATTTATGAAGGGTGATTGAAAATTTACAAAACATTTCATTATAATTTTGAAGATCTGGAAGCCTATCTTTAATGTATTCAAATTCACTAGGAAGTCATTATATAATATGTTTTTTTTAGATGAATGTATGTGAATATTAAGATTTATGATCTTCATTCATCTGTATGAGAATACCAGACATAGAAATTTATTTTTGAGAAAATTGATTGAAACATGATCATGTGATGACAATAGACTTTAGTCACACCAATAATCCTTGAGAAACCGAATTTTAGAGAAAGAATATGAATACTAGAAGTTCATTAGTATCATATTCATATAGGGTAAGAAGTTTATAAATCCATAGTTGTGGGAAATGGTCTATCGGAAGCAATGTGAAATCGACTCATCATAATGGATTCAAACAGTATTTCATATTATTGGTATATTTTTTTATCATATTTAGTATTATATTAAAGGTATGTTTTTTGTGGGAATTTATTAGGACATAAAAAAAGAACATGAGAGTCAATTAATATAGAGAGGGTGAATTGGTTGGGGATTCCAACAAAATAATAAAATCATATATCAATCAACAACACAGTGAACCATTTCTCATCAAGATGATAATTTGACTCTTTTCTAGATGGAAAAATTGTTTTTAATGTTTTGGTAACATGTGTTTAAATGAAAAATAGGAAAAATGAAATGTTTTCCTTTTAGTAATTAGATAAAATATCTTTTGTCATATAATTTAAATTGGTCTAAGATCCATCACACTGGTGAAGACCCCAATTATCATAATGAAGAAGTGACCGATCGAGCAGGCAGAGAATAACACTAATAACTCCATCAGGATCATTAATATAGGATAATAAAAAAATGATAATTTGTTTAAGCTTTTCAAAGAGTTATCAAGGAGATCGCATAATATGTTTAAGGAGTTTTAAGAATGGATTTCATATAGTACAGAGCAAATTAATCTTCTATTTTTATCATGGTGAAGTAATCAGAATGAGTGGAATGTTTTATATCTTTCATGTTGGTGTGAATCATCATAATCAATAGGCGTAATGGGAATAAAAATAATCCTTTAATATTCTATATATGTTTCAATTAGTGTGGAGAAAAATAATCTAGAAATAGTATATATATAACATATTTCTTCATCTTAATAAGAAAATAAAAATATAAAATTGGAATCAGAGTGATGATTTTCATCGATGTCTGATGCATGATAATGTTTTGAGAAGATTCGAGAAGGATCAATAAGACTTTATAAGTGTTGAATATGTCAAATAAAAATAATAAATTCATTGTAATTTGACATATTAAGAAATTTTGTTGGGTATGAAAAAAATTTAGAATCCTACCAGACCACTTTTGGGTAACTATAGAAGTAGAATGGATTTTGTAATTTATCACATTATTACTATTAATACCTAATATAAATATGTTCTTAATTTATATTGAGAAGATTTTTTTCGATTGATTATTCTTGAGAATGTTTTTTCAAATAGATGAAGAATATAGAAGAGACAAGATCTTCTTTAGGTCACTATCATATTAGGCTGGAAAATGAGACCATGGAAACCCTTTTTAGGATTATGGACTAAGAAGAAGAAGATCGGATTTGTTTCATCCATATCATGGTAGAGTATTTATCATATTATGAAATTTTACTACTTAGATTGGATTGGGAAATCTAAATATGGATTCTTACAAATTCCACAATATGTTTTCTCATGTGTCTAGTATAAATGTGAATAATTTTTAAAAACATATTTTTGGGAGTTGATCAAGAATTGTTATTACTGCTTTGTTAAAAAATTAAATCAGTTTTTCTATAAGAATAATGTAAACTATTTTAATGAATTTAGTTCTATAGGAGTGTGATAGAATATCTTACTCATTATATTCCACCAAAAAAATAGCTAGTGTATTGTTTGGTTTCAAACTGTTTTTAAACCATCTAATGAACTAGATACTCTTGTTAATTAGGGAACCTTCTAAATAATTATGTTCTTATGGATGTGTGTTTAATTTTGTTTTTTAGTACATGAAAAACTATTTAATAGGAGTGGAAGGTGGTTTTTGAAAGTAGGAAACATAAAATAAATATTTATCATGGATTCCCCCTCCCCCTCTAACTAATAAATTGATCTTATTGCGAATTCTATATTGGTATTAGAGTGAAGGATCCCTTCATTTACCCTATGAATAATATTTAAAGATGAATGTTCCGATGAAGAATCTAAATTATTTTGAATAATAATGTGATTTTTTTTCTTTGATCGTATAAAATATCATATCTGAAAATATATAATGTTTCCTTATATTATGTATATTAGGAATGATGTTCATCATGATGCAATAGATTTATTTACACCTACTGATGATATAGTTTTTGTTAAATCTGTTGACATGATAAATCATGAGAATTATGGAGGTGCTAATAATTATTTAATCTCATCACTTTTTAATAGTGAGTTTTTAAGAGTGAATGGTGTTTCCACTACCAATTGTACCTCATCTAATCTAAGAACTATTTATTAATGAAATATAAATGTAAATAAGGTAATGTAACAAATCTGGGGGCTGATTTATCAATATATAATTATTAATGAATATGAATATTTTGGAAACATCATTACCAGGGTGAAGGACATTATCATCACTATCACATGTCTGTGTGAAATGTTAGAAGATTCTATTTTTGTTTAGAAGATCATGAGAATTCACCCAAAAAGTTTGATGTATAAGATTATTCATTAGAAGATAGAGATCCCGGAGCATTATATCTAGTACATTTTCACATAACACTCATCATATATTAAATGATAAGGGATAAATATATGTAAATATAAACAAAAGAGGATAGTGAAATTTCTTTCAAGGTTTCTATAAAAATAAAAGTCAATAATATTCTAACTGAAGAAGAAGATGGTGATTCTGAATCCTAAAATGAGGTATGAAAAATTCTTAATGAATTTTAATCCTTATATTATTTAAATTTTGGAAGAGGTACAGTTCAATATAAAGGGGAATTCCCATGAATGTATTTGTATGTGGGTTTTTTGGTATATTTTTGGATAATTATCCTTGAATAAATAATGAAGTGGATGGTGAGTAAGATAATAGAAGATAAAAAATAACATGGATGAAATTAGGTGATTAGGAAAAATCGTATAACCAAAGATAAAATATTAAAATATCGAAATCCAAAAGGAGAAAATATTATTCTACATATGTTGAAGTATAAGATAATGAGTTTCAATCTAGAAAATCTATTGAAAAGGCTAAGAATGCTATTATTTCAATAGATAAAAGTGAATAGTTTAGAAGAAGTAGTTTTGATGAAGAAGAATCTTAATTAGAATTTATTCTAAAAGAAGAATTAAAAAACTGTAAAAGAAATATTGGATGTGGTGAGAAATAAACTAGTAATATGAAAAGTGGGTACTCCTAAAAAAATATTATGTTTTTCTGATGAAAAAATCATGTTTCTGGAAGAGATTTATGATTTGAAAAAAATATATTCAGAAAGAATATAATCATAATTAACATTTGGAAGAAATTTTAATGGAAAAAAGTTAAAGAACTTGAACATATCCAACATATAAATATTCTAAAGCTAAAATAGGGTTATAAATATCGATAAAACTATTCCTAATGTTTTTAAATTATCTATAAATAGTAAATCAAAAAACAAATAAAATTTTAAATTAAATGGTTGAGATGAAAGTTCAAATTGTTTATGAAAAGGCGAAGGATGGAATGTTAGGTATGTATCCATGACCAAATAAAGAGAGATTTCAGAGTATATAAAAATTATGAGTCTAAAAAATACTTTAATACTTATATTCCTGTTAAAGATAGAAATTCAACCGAAATGAAAAATAATATTCTATCTTACATAGTAAGGTTAGTAGTCAACAAAGGTCTGATAAGAAGGTCACTATAAAAAATTAACAAAATTTCGATCACTATGTATGTTATAGGGTAAAAACAATTTCATCGGGTACTTCTTGTATTGCGGAGGATTCAAACATATAGAAAATATTTTTTGGTTTAATAAACAACATTATTATTATTCTACAAATCAGAGATGTAAAAAATTGAAAATGATTCAGTATCCTCAATGTAATAAGTCTAATAAGTATATTCTAAATAAACCAGATGTGGTTGGTGTAATGATTGAAAATTGGTTTCATCTACTACAAACTATTTATGAATAGTTTGACAAAACTAGAACCATTTAAAAAGGATATATTGTTTAGTTAGCATCACAATAAATGATTTCTAACAATTTTTAGAATTTTAAAGTTAAAAATGATAAATGGATGGTAAAAATAACTTGTTGTGGAATCCTCCCCCAAATCAAGAGAATAATAATGAACATGGATTCTGTATAGTTGGTGTTCTTCTCATATAACATGAGATTAAATTTTTTCAAATAATTTGGACGATTTCAAAAAATGAAAAATATCATTTGGAAAGGATGAATCTCTACAAATGAAATGTGTTGGGTCTACGATCAATGGAGAAGAAAATTTGAAATCTAAAAATTATTTTTTTAATGGGATGAAAGAAAATTTCCAAAGAGTATCTTAACTTTGTTATTAAGGTGAAAAGGATATTTTTAGAAAGGATTGGATTTTTTTGAAGAGTGGGTAATATGGAAAGATAGTTAATGTAGGGAAATGTACAAAAGGAATCTTTTTTCTAGTTTGTGATGATCTAAATTCTTGTTACTTGAGTATGGTAGAATTGAATCATTTATTTTATAAAAGTATGAGAGACATGTGTCAAAAAAACATGAGAATGATATCAATGTGAGACAATATCAAGTTTATTCCAAATATGTCAAGATGATAATATTTGTGTTGGATGATTATTCAAAATAAAAAAAAATAACCAAACTACATGCAAAATAATGTTTACATTTATTCAATCCAACCTCTACAGCTTTTAAACTCTGCTATCTATGGTCCAATGAGATAAAAATATACCAATTAAGATAACTACTTCATTATTTTAATTGATGGATTAACTCATATTACTTTTTTTATTTATATGAATCAAAAGTTAGATGCTTTGAAAATATTCAAAAGTTATATCAGGAATGATGATAAGGAATGTGAATATTCAGTATTGATTTTTAGAACTAACAATGGAGGTGAATAAAAAAATTAATTTTAATTTTAATGTAATGTAGATTTAATTCAACAATATTATAGTACACCACAAACTCATCAACAAAATGGTGTTATTGAAAGGAATAATATAATTATGGATTAAATGGGAAGAGTAATGTTACTTTAACATAATAAATCTCATTAATTTTGGAGGAAATCCATGAGAATGACTATTTATATTCAAACACCTTATTTCCTGAGGCTATGTTTATATATGACTCCATATGAACTTGTTATGACAAAACATTGATTTTGAAACACTTCAAATATATTAGGATTACACATAGCGTAAATAAAAAAGTTAGAAACCTTAGAATGATAGAGCATATAGGTAAATATAAAAAATTTATAGTCTATTATACAAATAGAAAAGAACTTACATGTTTTAATAACGATTCATGATGACTAGTTGATTTTGTTTATGTGATTTTTTTTGAAAATTTATGGAATAAAATCAAACTTAGGAAAATATGGATGACATATAGGGTCGGAGAATTTTTGATAAGGATGAAAAAATAGTTTTCATACTCAAGGATAAGAATCAAACTCATATATTTGTAGTGATAGTGAAGAGTCTCTAAATTTTTATCCTATTTTGAGGAAGCATGTATAATATCAATATATTATTGGTTACCAACATTAAAAGATAAAAAATAAAGAACCTAAAATGATATTACTCATAATTCCATGTATTCAATTGTTTAGATGAATGATGTGAATGGTTATTTAGATCATCCAAAATGGGTTCTGGCTATAAATGAATATCTTGATCAGATTGAAAGCAATGAATCATGGGAGCTTATAAAAATTCTAGATAACAAAAATGTAATCGACACAAAATGGGTTTTCCAGAATTGGATGAATGAAGATAGTGAATTAATAACAGACAAATCATAATTAGTGAGAATGTGTTATTCAAAAATAGAAGGCATCAAATTTCATGAAACTTTTCATCCATTGGAAATTATAGAAACAATTAGAATCATTCTTTCTATTCTTCACAACAATTTTACACAAAAAGAATTCGATGGATTTAAAATTACTATTCATGATTGGGGATCTAGATGGGAAAGTTTATATCAAACATCCTTGTGGAATTATTGTTGGAATAGATGAATGTTATGTGTTTAGGTTGTAGAAAGTATTTTATTTGAGAAAAGAAGTATGGATATAATGGTATTCCAAATTAGATAATTACTAGAGGAAGACACGTTTTAAGAAAGTAAGAGTTGATAAAAATATTCATATAAAATAAATTAAACATTTTTACCTCATTATAATTGTTTATGCAGATGAAATTTCATTTTCTAGGAAAAAGGAAACAAATATTGAATAATTTGATAGAGATATGAAAATGTTATTTTATATGTCCATGTTAGTATAAATGATATATAGTCTTGGGATACAACCTTTAAAAAATAAAGAACACAACTTCTATTCCAATGAAATGTATGCTAAATAACATTGTTAGAAGTTCATCATAGAAATTTCAAAACCCTTTTCCACATCAGTTTTAGTAGGATGTAGGTTGAAAAAGGATGGAGTAGGTAAGGACGTTGGTTAGAATGTGTTTGGGAAGAATATAGAATGTTTGTTTTATTTGAACATCTCAAGACCCTTAATTTATTATGCTATTACCTTATGTGACTGATTTCAAATTTCCCCTAAAGAATCAAAATTTTTGTAGGGAAAATTAATTCTTTGATATATTAGGTCACATAAATTTCAAGAATCAATTGTGATATATCAAAAAGTATTGACTTATCTGGGTATTCAGATGAAAATTGAGTTAAAAATATTGATGATAGAAGATCGTCCTCAGATATAGTTTTCTTTAATGGGAAATGTTGTCTCAGTCAGCATAAAAATAAACTTAATTCCTTACTCTTAGAATGATTTAATTTAAGTATGATGCTACCACTAATGCTGATACTCAACTTATGTGGATGAACGAAATTTGTAGATTTACTTTTTGAAGTAATGTTACCCTATATATTGGGTTTTGAAAATCATTGAATCATAATCCTTAATAATAATATGATATAAAATTATCATTCAACACATATTAAAATAAAATATCAATTCATTAAAGATCATTTGGAGAATAATGAATACAAGTTGGATTATATTCCTACATCATTACAAGTATTTGAGATTTTAACCAAACCATTACCAAAAGAATATTTTTCTAAATTGAGGTCAAAAATAATAATCCAACCTTATTATCATCAATATTTAGGTACATGATTATTTCCTTTCTCTAATATTGTATTTAAATAGTGTTATCAAGGGGGGATAATTGTTTCAAATATTTATACATATTTATGTTCTATGCCTTTTATATAAGAATATAAAATGGAGGACTTGTGTGTAATATGTGAATAAAGCTTTTTAAATGTGTGAAATGTGATAACTAATTGTTGTACTGGTTGTGGAAAACATTTTTTTTTCATGAAATTTGGAAAAGTGTGATTGGTGTGATGAAATTATAATGTGGTTTCATGGATGAATTCTTCTGTAAAAAATGGGTTTTCTATCAATAATTTTTATTTCCTATAATGATTCAGATCACATAGTCTTATAATTCTTGATTGTTAATCCATAAATTTTGGTTAAAAGTTTAGTGATTTATGAATCATGGTTGAAAATAAAATCCATTTATAAATAATTGTTGAAAATAAAATCCATAGGGGGTGATTTTTAGGACCATGATGGATGAAATTTGTTTTCTGATACGGAATGATGTTGTTATTATGATATATGTATATTGTTTTATAAGGAAATAAATCACCTAAAGTTTGTATTTTCTAGTGATTGTAATGACCATAGTATTCAAGATATTGGACATATATGGCTTAGTAATGACCATTGTATTTGGAAGATGTTATCTACAGGAAAAAGTTCATTGAACTCACCTCGGGCCTGGAAATAATGAAATATTATAATATGATTTTGAATGGATACAATATAAAGACTGGTGATTCATTTTTGATCAAGGATTTATGATAAATCATTAGTTATATGAATAATTGTGATTCATGATTTAGGAATTAATGGGGGATTGAATCTAATGATACCGATGGTTGGAAAGAAATATGTATGTTGGATGAATGGGACGTTACAAAAACATTAATTATAAGTCAAACGATGCTGAAGACGATCTACAATGTATTAAATTTCCTGATGAATTCGTGATATAATCTGATGTTTAGAGGAGAATAAAGTTTGTGAATGTGATGATTTCATATATTATTTCATTAGTATGAGAAGATTTTAAGAAGAAATGTTTGTTTATTGAGAAGGTGATCAAAACATTAACATGTAAAGGAAATTGTGTTCTATCAGATAGATAAGCCTTCAGAAAAAAAAATTTGGAGTAAGAAGATAATTAATGTCAATTCATTGGAATCATATTAAAAGAAGGAAGAAGTTTCTAAATTCTATGATACATGAATTGGTCCATCAGATGTGGTGTGCTACTGATACATCGTAATGGATTCAGACACAGATTTATATTATTGGTATCCTATATATACAGGATAAAGAGTTTTATTGTATGAATAATTGATTGTAAGATTTTTTGGGATTGATAAACAGAAATCAAATTGGGAACCAATAAATATAGATAATGAGAAATTTTTTTGGTGACCAATATTAAGAATAAAATCATAGATCAATAAATAAAATATTCAGACATTTATCATTAAGATTAACTATTGATTGTTTTATAGATGGAAACAATGTTTTAAATTTTTTTCAATATGTGGAACATGATAAAATATGCTCTATGATATGTTTTCATTTGGGTATTGAGATAAAATATCTTTTTTCTTATCATTTAAATTGCGTTAAGAGCTATCAGACTGGTGATGAAGCATATTATTGAAGTGAAGAAGAGGCTGATCCATCAGACACTAGAAGGCTCTAATAACATCCTAATGTTATCTTTCCTAGGAAAACAATAAAATTATAATTAGATGAATCTTGTAAAAGTGTTATCAAGGGGATCAATGAAGTGGTTGAATGAGTTTGAATAATGGTTTTCATATAGTACATAGAAATTAAATATGATTTTTCCATCGTAATTATGTAATATTAATGAGCAGAATGATTAATATCAACCACATTTTTGTGAAGCCTCAAAATATAAAATAATAAGGACAATGAAAATGTTTTGTTATAATGTATATTTGTTTCATTTGGTGTGAATAAGTGTAATGAAGAATCTATAACGAAACAGATATCCTCATGATAATAAGAAAATTATAATGGAAAATTGGAATCAAGTTAAAGGTTTTCATAGACATATGAAGTTATATAATATTCTGAGAATATTCAAGAAGTATATATAAAAGTTTAAATACATTGATGACGTTAATTATTCCTATTAAAATATAGGAAAATTTATTTTTTGGGGAATTTCAATTGTGAAGGAATAATTTCCATAATGCCACCTAAAAAACTCTTTGGTTTCATATAAAAGGTTAATGTACTTTGTAATTTCTTATATGATTAATATTAAAACTAAAGCGGGAGAATATATTTATTTTTAGGGAGGAGAAGATTTTAGATTGAGTATTACTAAGAATTGTTTTCCAGAAAGAATAATAAAGGAGATGAATCATGTTCGCATTTATCTGGATATCATATTAGGATTGGTAATTAGACCCTGGAAATCGTATTGGAATTTTTGGACTAAGAAAGAATAAGGAAATATTTTTTCATCCATATTCTAGAAGAGTATTTTATCCTATTGAGAAAATGGAGTAGGAAAATCAAACTATGAAATCAGAATGATTATCATTATGAATTCTAGAAGAAGTTATTGACTATTGATGTGTATGGAATTAATGAATGTTATTAAAAAACATTTTTAAGAATGTTGACTAAGTAGAACCATAACATGTTTGTTATAAAATTTAATTACATCATTTTTTATAGAAGGATCTAATTAACAATTGTATTGAAAACAATGCGACATGTGTTTAAGAAAATACTCTATAAATTGTATTCCATACAAAAGGATTGTTTTCAAGTGTATTGTGTGGTATAATATTTAATAAATACCATACTAAAGATATATGTACTATTGTTGAGGAGTGATCCTTTTAAATACTTTTCTACCTATAGATATGTGTTTGTTTTTGATTTTATCAGGGTAAAAAATCTTTAACAGGCGGTGAAGAGTGATTCATAAATAGTAAAGTATAAATTGAAAAGTAATCACCGATTAACCCCACCACCCTCAGTGATACATTGATACATATACGAAATCTTTATGAGGAGGTATTACAATGAATTTCTCCATTGATTATGGTGATGATATTTTCAATGAAGGTAAATAAAAATACTATGTAATTTGGTCCTCAAATAATTCATGATCAGAGTGGGATGGTTTCCTCTTTCCTACCACTCTAAATTTACATATTTGATGTTCAGAATGTATTCCAATTATCTATCACAAGGAAGTAAATTACTAATCAGACACATTTAATAAACATATATTTTATAACACATGAGAAATATCTCCCCTACAATGAAAAATATATATAAATCTTGAATCATAGAGATAATATGACACTTAAATAAGGTGAATTTCCTTATTAAAGTATAGTGGAGATATTAAAAATTCATGGAATCTACAAAGGAACCATAATATGTTATATAGAATATATTTTTTTTTCATTTTAGTGACTTGATTTCATTAAATAAATTAATTTAAAGGTGGAAGAATATAACAACACAATAGTTTATATGTATTTCATTGAAATAGAGTTAAATTATTTGATATCATTCCACACACACAAACACAAGTCAAAAAGAACCATAATAAAGTGTTCATTTATAAACATGCTATTTTTTTGGAATGAAAATAATTAACCATATTTTTTAAAATTCTTGAAATTTTTAAAATAATGAAATTTTAGTAATTAGTTAATATAAAATAAGTACATGGTTTTCAATAAAGTCATTTTAGGATTATAAAAATATATTTTTCATTAAAAATATTTTTATTTCGTTTTTTCCATTAATAATATTGTTATATAATATTTTTTATAAATTTATTTGACTAAATTAATTTTGTTATCAACTTCATTAACATACTATTATACCATGGTTAATTTTTAGCGGTTTTGAAAGAAAAAATATTTTTCTATTGAATACTAAAATATATAAAATTATGAAAAAAGCATCTTTATTCAAGTGAAATCCCTATTATAATATTAATTTTATGTTAATGTTAAATAAATTATATTTATTTTGAAATAATTTAATTAGTTTCATTTTAATCATCATTATACTTTAATTCAGTATGAATTTATTTTTTTCTTAAAAAACATATTTCTAAAAACTATTTTTATTCATATAATGTTTGTTTTACATAACAGACATAAACAATAAATATATATTTATTTTTTTAATGAAAGTAATATTTTATAAATCCAATCATATATTTAAAAATTAATTTTATAATTTATACTGGGAATGGAATAAAAATTAATTAAGATCTATGCATAAAAATTGTTCTCTATATGACTAGTTTTCATTGATTTTCATCTGCTTATTTTAATTTAAATTCCCCAACATATAAGAATTTAATAATATAAACATTATTCCATATTTTTAATAATCACAATTAATATAATTTAATAGTGTCACATTAATTTTTATTCATAATTAAAATTAAAAAGGTAAAATATTTTTATAGGGGTTAATGTTAAAATTAGTTTACTAGGGGATAAACCTAGATATTAGGGTCTGATTACTGGCCACATGTTTTTAATTATTATTGGATGAAAATATTTTGAACATATATTATCCTAACTTCTGATAATTTTATATTTTGGGCCACATTACACTGGATGTGATATTATACCATCAATAACTTTTCAGAAATACCATATGTGTCCCTCCCCTCAATTATAAAAATGAACCACGTCTCCTCACATATTCTGATAATTTTATTCTTCTATATTGACCTATCCATAATAAAAAAATCATCCATGACCAATTTCCTTCATCATAGACCTCATGGTTTTCTCCTATTACAAATATTTAATTCTTATGTTGTAATCCAATAGAAGACTCTCAAGGAAGTGTTGTAAGTACTAACCAATCAGTCAGGATTTTATTTCAAAGTTTAATTCTTTTAAACATTTTTTATCAATTGATAAATGATAATTCCAATATAATTAATATTATAATATGTTTTTATTATTATTTCACAACCAATTCCCACAACATGTAAATAAAATTTTGGATAAAAATATCACTCAAGTGTATGTGTGGACTACTTTTTCCACGCAATGATATAATACATTTTCCACCATGCTATTACATGGTTGGTTATTATGATATACATAATGTATATATATTATCTTTATGATATAATAATTTTTATTTAATGCTCTATTGTTATTTTAATTTTTTTCATTCCGTAAATGAAAAAATGGAAACATCACTCTATATATACATTGATAATTTGAGATGTTTTACATTGTATCATTATTTATTAATTTTATATCATGGAAAACTTAAAAAAATCATCAATGGGGTTTTGAGGAAAATGTATTTAAATTGGTAACAGTTTATCCTCTCAAATTTTCTTCTATAGAAAAAATGTTTTGTTGTACGGCTATAATCATTTATGAATTCTATCCACTATTCATTTGATAGGTTTTATAATCAATATCCTTTTTCATGGTATTTATTATTTTATTTAATGTTATTTATCTCACTAGGATCCTGAATAAAAATTTTCTTAATTAGTAAGGGTTTTATCATGAAACATAGTTTTATATGGTTTGTCTATGATTTCATTCTTTATGATGAAATTATATGATCCATATCTCCCAAATGATTTTCATATCTTTTTCTATGGTTATTACTAGAGATAATATATTTCATTTCCACACTCTACTTTTCATGTATTGAATATATTGGAATAATATTTATAAGGAAAATTTTCTTTATTCAGCTCTTATATCCAGAATATTTATTTCCATGTCTATATTTTCATTAGTATTATTCAATAACTTTTTTTAATAACCCTAAACCCCTACATCTTATGTCCAACGTTTAAACATAAACATTAAATATTTAGAATTGACACCAATACATGTGACCCAATTCTACTATCTAAACTTTATAACATGAGATGGAAATATTAGACAATAGAAAATATATCATATCATTATAAGGAAGAGTATGTCCACTTATGTGCATGAGTTATACATTCATTTCATAATTGACGGGATACATTTTATATAAGTACATAAAACAATCATAATTACATATATGTACATTTAAGATACTATAATGATCGTGTTATGGTGAAAAAACTAGGTATAGATAAGGTTTAATAGGAAATAAAATCACTAGATCGTGGTTATGATTTATACCTTTTTTATGAGGGGCCCCATTTTCCTTAACCATTAAGCCAAGAAATATTGGCCTTTAGAGAATACCAATGGATTATTGATAATTAGGATTAAAATATAATGTTATTAGAGATTTTATTTAATGGAAAATATGACTCAAAATCCATGAATATTGGAGGAGAAGATGGTCCCTCTTAAAAGATACGAGGGACACACAAGGAATTACTTTACCGGTTTAATATAATTATCGTTTTTCTCAACTATAATTGTTACTATTTAAAATTTAAATATTTTTATGATAATGTAGGGGAAATAAAAATTTAATATATTTGAATTAATATCTTTTATTTGGTTATATTAAACTTATCTCTTATTTCTATCCATAGATATTTATTTTTTACCATTAGTGATGGAAACACTTTTTAAGTGTTTTAGTTATTCAAATATGAAATAATATAAATTTTTAAAAAAAAATGAATAATTAATTTATTTTTAAAAACATATAATCAGTTTAATAAAATTAAATTTCAAAATTTGGAATAAATTAAATTTTAAATAATCCCCTAAAATACAACAAAACCACATTTTTAGAAAAATGACATTTAATAAAAAAATAATTTATATTAATTTAATGACTTGAACATATTATCAAATGAATGATAAAATATCTTATTAGATATATAATATCTGAATATCATTAGAACCACTATGAAATGATGATTTACATATTTTATTATTTTCAAAACACATTTCTCTCATAAATTGTTTTATAAAATATAAATCATTTATCATTAAATGATTATTTCTTCATTACAAATAGTTATATAAATAATTTAATCATTCTATTTCATAAATAGAAAATAAATTTAATTAACATAATCTTTTATTAATAATAAATAATAGGTAAATATCAGGTTATTTAGAATAAAACTAGTTTAGTCATTATATGAATTTATTCAACATTCAATGATATTTTATTAGGAATTAATTAATAAAATTATGTTTTGGAAAAAAAATTCTATATGCAGTTCATAATTCATAAACACTATTTATACTTATTATTCCAACATTTATTTTATAATGTTATATCATGTCAAAATTTAATTTTGACTTTTCATTTCATGTACAAAAATTTACTATATACAATTATTTTATTTCAAAAGATATACATAAAAAATATTTGGCTTTTATATTTTACCCTTTAAAATTAACATCCCCCATCCAATTACATGACTCTAATAAAGAAATTATCCTAACCCTATTAAATCACATCCTCAGGTAAACATGTATCTTCATTGAATTTATGGTTCCTATACAGAATATTAACTAGCTGAGTCTTTTTATTATATTCAAAATTAACTCTATAATCCATGATTTATTCTATTTATTGTTCTATGGAATGATCATTCTCATGTGTATCGCCTTTTATTTTAATTTATTTCAAGGATCAAGAAAGTACTTCTTGACTGAATGGCCCGTAGGCCTAATTTTTTTATGATTTTCAATAATCCCCCATTTATGGAGAAAGGGGGAAACCTTACATGACTTCAAGGACAAGGAACATTAAAAAAATGAAGGTCAACACCCAGAACATGTCTACAAAGAAAAACTCCACCCCAACATCATCATTAATATGGATAACCTCCACCAATGAATGAATGTCAGCTAGTTGTCCCATGTAGAAATACACGGGGCCGGTACCGATGGCAGAGCCATACCCTCTCAAACTTCCAAGTCTGAATAGCCATACATGGTGAAAGCACCTATTCAAATCTTCATCTGGAGAAAATCCTTATAGAATGTCCGAGAGAAACAATCCAACACAAAAACCAACCTTGCTTCATCAAAACACCACTATTTATCTATCTTTACGAGTTCACTGCTAGACGACGAGATCACCAGAACCTCTCCAAAAATCACTGAAAAACCAGACTTGCACAAAACCACTCCCAGCATCAATCGGCCACAAGCTGAACAGAAAAATAAACACCTTAAGGGACCGATGTGAAGAGAAAGTCAAAGAACCTACTATTCAACTAACATCAAACCTCTTCCTAAGTACGAATCATCAAATCTGAGACCAATGACGGCTCATGAACAAAGTTGAACTCCAAACCAAGATCGAAAGAAAAAAAACCTAAAATAGAAAACATCACCATCACACTGGAAGGATGACAACCAAAAGTATAATTCCATCTCTACCATCCCAGACACCCGTGAAGACCATGACGGTCCACTCAAAATATAGACAGAAGACACAGCGGCACACTCAGGCCGTAGCAGCTGGATCTTGGCCCCAGACCGACATCGTGCTTCCTTGAAAGGGCATATCCGTGGAATGGGGGAAAGGGTGAGGAGAGGACAGCAGCGATGTGAGGAAAGGTCGAGTCGATGAAGACTTCGATGCCACTGAAACTGAGAAATTTCTACTGGAACCTTAACGAGCACGAGAGTGGAGGCGTCGCACCAACCCTAGACGAAGGAGGCTGCAGCGAGGAAACGCATTTCGTGAAGAGAACCCCTTACGGGCTCATCCCACCCTGGAAAGTACTTCTTAAAAACAAATATATATATATATATATATATATATATATAACACATCACGAATTTGATAGATATTCATTATAAGTTCCAAGGGATTAGAATCGATGCGAATTAGTTCAATATTTTCAAAAGGGGTGACATATCTAGGGAAATTCCTTCGCTTATTTTTGAATATCAAAACCTTATTAATAGTTAAATATTACACATATACTATCACACCAAAATTGAATTCTTGATTATTCTGATGATTTTAAGTGTAACACATCCATTGACTCTAAGACACCATTATATGTTGTGGAATTGATCAAGATTTTTCATTCACTTCATTAGATTTCTAATCACTCCACAACATTAATTCTGTAACATCATCCAATCATGTTGAATTTAAAAATTAAATTAGAATATTACATAAGGAAAGAAACTATAACTGAAAAATAATTATAAAAATATATTTTTTTAGGATTCTGATAATGATATGAATTTAGATATTTTCTCATTTCTATTATTGTAAAAGGAAATAGTCATACCAACCCATTATACTTCAATCTCATAGCTATAAAATACATACATAATAAGAACCAAGATATATAATATATAATATCCCTTTCATTTAATACCACCAAAAATACTCTTTTAAATCTATCTACATCTTCATATATCCATGATTAATATAAAATTTAATGTTGTTATAATCTTCTAGTATCTATATCCTTATATTTTCTGTTAATGGTAAATATATGTTGTCTATGACCCTTATGATTCTTTCACAATAAATTAAGAACTCATGAATACAGGACACCATATTTTCCATAACTATATCATCCCTTTTTTGTATCTTTTATATTAAAATCTATATATGGTTTAACATTTGTTTTAGATACATATAATATAATCCTTTAAATCATGATTTCAAGGTTCATCCATTAGTGATATAGAAATATTTAATCTTTGTCAATCCAATTTATTGATAATTTATCTTGATCATTTCATATAACAAATTCATTCAACTTTTTCACTTTCCTATAGTGGTAATGTATCGAGTAGTGATAGTATAAAATAAATTTATAGCATCTTCACTATTACATATTCAACTATTTTTTAGTGAATTTAAAAATAAAAATATTATTACCTATATATATATATATATATATGACACTGCTAAACCTAATGATAATCAGTATCTAACTCAAAATCATGAGTAGATAATTTTTTGCTTCACCCTTCAATTGGCATGAGGTATAAGCTATCTGCGTATCATTCTACATAAGAAAAAAATCCCATCCACTTCATTAATGCATCACAATAAATAAAAAATCATTCTACATTACAAGGTTTTGGGAGTGCATTTTTATCAATCAACCTTCTCTTTTGTTCATTGAAATTATTTATAAATGTCAAAGTCCAAATAAACTTAACTCAATTTTTTTAACATTTTTTGTGTATTGGATAATCATAGATGCTTTAAAAAATTCATGATAATCTCCTTTAAATCACTGAAAAAATTAAATATACTTTATATTGGTTATCATGTGACAATGTTCAATAATTTTTTTCTATAATGGATCCACCAACATATCCTCAAATGAGATTATATAACCCAATAATGAAACTTCTTGTATCAAAAATTTAAATAGGGAAAAAAGTAAATTGAACATATCCTTCCATTATGTTCATTGTAAAATCAAAGAGTAATATTTATGAACTTCCTTAAACATAGAATTTAAAATGATATTTATTATAACAATTATGAAAAACTATTCATGTTAATCTCTAAATATTGTAGTCAATAAATCCCTAAATGTAGAGGAGGAATTAGTACGTCCAAATAAAATTAATATAAATTTATAGTTTCCATACCTCATAAGTATTTTTTGGGGGATTTAATCAATTTTAACACCATATTGATAATATCTATATTGAATGCCTATATTGAAAAATATTGATCTCCTTGTATTTGATTGATCAATGAATCAATATAGTATATGGGATTATTAACAATAAATTTTATTATATTATGTTCATGAAAATCAATGTAGTTCCTCATTCATCAATCATTCATCATAAAAACTAATTGATTTACCACATAGTGATGTTGTTCAAGAAATAGGTCTATTATCAAAATTTCTCTTGAGTTAATTATTTAATTGATTAAAGACAATAATGTATATTTTATAAGGATTCTTTGAAATAGATGAGTCTTATATACAATATCTATTGAAAATAAAACATCCTGAATCAGAGGATGTCTATGAAATTATTTGATAACAACAATAAAGAATCTCAAATTAAATAATTATATTATAAATTATGAGTCTTTCCCAAACCTGGTTTAATAAATACCTCCTTTGAATATGTGTCAAGAACTATATAATTATTATAATTTACATTGGATATTAATATCTATCCTCACACAGATAGAAAGAAATATCTTGGATAATAATTTAAAATGTTATTTCCCTTCCTCTATGATTAATATATTATTTATATTAAGAAATCCAATCCATTCCCAAAATGAAATTAAATCCCACTGATGGAAGAATAAATAGATTTACTAGAATTGAATTCCCATAAACATTAATTACTAAAAAATCATACTCCTGAAATGCAAGAAATAAAACATTATAAGTATTCACATATAATTCAAAATCCAATTGTTTATGTGTTAATATGATTCCACTTGAAAATTACTTAGAAATAAATTTTTGGTTAAATCCATTATCATGTAAGGAATTATCAGGTCTATAGTTGATAGAAAGTATATATTTAACTGAATAACTAACATTCCCCACATTTGTAACAATGATTTCAGAACATTTCAATATTTATAATATTAAGAGGTCACTGACAACAATCATTTTCATTAACCCTTGGATTATGGGAATTTATAGCTTAATTTTCATAGTCCATGAATTTAAAACACTCGATTACTAGTAGTGCATACTACATAGATTTATATCCATTCAAATAATTATTTAATATCTTTCCATCATATATTTTTCCCAATTTCCCAATGTAATTCCATTCCATAGATATGAATTACCAATACCCATTATGAAACAATCCTCTATTTTTCTTTACAGTAATCTTGAATAAAGGGAGACTCAAATTTTTATCTCAATTTTTATTATTAATTGAAAGTTATTATTAATTCCAAGATTATTTTTTAATAAAAACCTTCAAATTGATGTATAACTCTGATTTCCATTTCTCACATTAAATAATGAAATGATTTCTTCATATTTAGTGATTTCTTTTAAAGTTAATGAACTCCATTGACATGATTTTAATCCTTTTTTGCATTAATAAATAGTTATTTCATGTTGGATGATAATACTAGAGGTATACCACACACCTCTAGAAAAAGTTTCCCCATAACTACAAATAGATTCATCATCCACCTATAGTTTTAAAATTAATTAATTCATAATTAATTTATTAATAATATAAGAAACATAGTTGATAAAAATAATCTTATAAAATAATCTCACACTATAGATTCCATTTCATGTTAGTGTATTTAATTGTTGGTAAGATTCCACCATTGATAAAAAACTTATGGATGAATGATATAACTCTAAAATAATTTTATATTAATCCAAACATTACATAATATAAAATATTATTTTTGGGGTTCTAAATCACAACTCACTAATTATTGGTTCAACATGAAAACTAAATGAAGGTGGATATTTCCATGTGAAGGAATAAAAAAAATATTCTTCCCTATTTTTATTATTTGGATTATCATCATGATTCATGGTTGATAATGTTGTTTAAAAAATGGTATTTTTAATTATAAAATACATAATATTCAAATAATTAGTTGCAAATCATTAATGTTTCCATCACATTGTGAATTACACTGATTTTTTTCTTCTATTCATTGAAAATAACAAATACTATAATTTTGAAATTTTAATTTAGTAGGAACAATAAAATTATGAAATTAAATTTTTAGATGGTTTAAATCATTACATCTTATTTTCAATATTAAAAAAAATTGTTTTACCTAGGTCATAAAGGTTCACCACCAATCCATAATAGTTGTTCTTCATGAAATTTGAAGTGAAACCATGATTATCTCAAATGAGTGTCTCGGTAACTGTGTAGTAATAGGATAACAAATCATATACGAGTGAAAATATATTTAATATCTAATCTGAGTGTTATAGAGTTATTAATTAATGGGGAATTAGTTCCAAATAAGCATCCTCTTATTATTATCCATTTTATTATGTTTTTTCATTGAATCCTACATTATCTATACATTACCATAACATAGGATGTCCTCAAATACATGGGATTATCAATTGGGTTCTCACTAAAATTTCCACAACCTTGTTTCCAAAACTAAAAAACACATTATACAATTCTTACTACGAAGAGACAACCATTACATAAAAAATATTACATCATATTATTTTAATATTAATTAAAAATAGTTTTGATCCTTACAAAAAACCACAATAGTTTAGTTTCTAGGGAAACATGGATATATATTCAACACTAAGAAAAATATCAAAATTAGCAATTGTTAAATATTGATATTTTTTATGTTATAAATTAAATGGTTATGTTTTTATGTGATGATTCCAATAATAAAACCCTATTTTATGTTTTTATTATTGTAATAGTTTTATTTTTTATATAAGTTTCTTAGGTAACTTCTAGACTATTTTTTCACCCTTTTCGTACGATTTATTTTACTATTATGTGAGGTATGGTTACCCTTATTTGAGTATATGATACCCTTTTTATAATTTTTGATCTATTGGTTTTTCCTACATTATGGTTTTTCTTATAGTAATTTATTCATACAAATATGTACCATGAGTATCTCTTAGATTTGGGGGATTTTTCATGTCCATATAAGAGATTATACTCATGGTCGTCTCTGGGAAGCTAGTTCTAGTGGAATGCTTGAGGATTGCGAGTTATGAGAAAGATGATAGTAGTGTATATAGGTCTTGGATGGATTATTAGAAGGTGATAATGAACCCATGTAAGGGGGATCCAACCTTTATTTTCTGATCATATCCTTTATCATTTTTAACTTTATACGTCCAATTTTATTTTATTTTTCAATTATTTTTTATTATTTCCCATGTTTGAGTATGTTATTTATATTTTACATCATCATGTATCATTTTTTCAACTTTCCATATTTTTTTCTTAATTATTTTAATGGGGAATTTTTTTGTTCTTATCATAGAGTATGACTAAAATGTATGAACATTATAATTCCTATGTTATCATTTCAATTGTTCATTTTTTTTCAACCTCAGTGTGGTGTTTCTTCTTTCTAATATACCCATTGATTTTAGACTGTATTTATTTATTAATCTTCTGATAAATAATTTTATTTTACTTGAATCCTTTTGTTATTTATTATGGGTTATCTTTTGATACAATGTCCTTTCTTTAATTATTTTGTTTTCATGTTTTCCAAAAATAATATGTTTTGTTAGATCTAGTTTCAACATGTCCAAATATGACGTCAAATAGATTTTGGGAGAATTTTTTGATAAGAATAATGATTTAAATTTATGGAAAATAATGACGAATTCTATTATTTTACACAATAGACTTTTTTATTTGGTATGATGGATGAGTAATATCACAACTTTCTCTACTAAAAGTAATATGTTGACCTATTTTTAGGATATTGACAATAACATTTCAATAAAAATAGATACCTATTCATATTAACTCTATGTGATAGTAAATTATGATATGTGGTCCTTTAATGTTCAACCAAATCTATATTAATGTATATTGAGCATCGTTACATGACTACATCCATTTTGGGATGTTTAAAAAAGAAAACACATCTTTATAATTTAACAAAGATATGTGGATACTTTTTGTAGACTCATTTATTTCACATTAATTGTTTGGGTTATACTTTTCCAATTTAGATTCTATTAATAATTATGAGGACTAGAAATGTTTTATCATTAATTCAATGGATGACTCATTATATCCAGTTTTACATTCCTTGTTGTATAGTATAGATTACATCACATTAGATAATATGTAATAAGGAGTCTTATCATTATTTCATGAAATTCATTATTTGAATATGGAAAGATTTGAAATTAGGTCAATACATATGTTTCATGGGGTGAATTTATAAACTAATGGGAAAATATAATTTAATAAAGATAATAGTATGTTTAAGAAGTTAAAGTGTTACTAGGGTACAATGGACAATCACATTAATATATATTCTTATAAGAGTTCATGTTGGATATTATAACCAAGAAAAATGAACAAATATCTCAGTTTAAGTAGTGTTGTTGTTATATAAATATGTATAGATTCCCTATATTTTGAGTATATATGGGTATATTATTTTATTCTACTTATTTCACCAGACTAGATCTTTATTTGATTTATAGGTCTCCCTCTCAAAAGAAAGGGTTATTGTGGGGTTGGTTTTTTTCTTTTTTAGGTTTGCATAGAGATTCATGTCTTAACATCTTATTGTGGGTGTAATGGGGTTTTTATGACCTTTTAAATGCTTTGATTTAAAAAAATTCCCATATTTAAATGTTTAATACTTATCATTTATTCCTTTTTTTTCTTTGAGAAATTGGGTACTCCACAATTTTCTTTGGTGTCAAGTAGGAATGATAGATATGCCAAGAAATTTAATAGAATGCTTAAACTTGGTTGTAGGTAGGTGTATGTGGTAGTTCAGGTGTGTGATTGTATGAGTGATTGTTAAAAATTTTTTATATTGTTTCTTTTTTCTGTGAATTAATTAGAAATTGATAGAATTATATGTATCAGTTTGGTATGACATTTTTGATTGTGAACAATTATTTGTATTTGGTTATTCTATGATGATGAATATTGACCATAGCATATTTTTTTAGTGATTATTTTCTAATGTAATGGATAGTTTTGTATATTATTGTCCATCTAGATGATTTACCCTTGAATTTTAATTTTACATTGATAGAGATATATTTTACAATTTTGGAATGTTTTGATGTTATCAATTTGTTTTTTTAGATCATATTGTTTACTTCCATGAATAAAATCTTATTTAATTTTTTCATCTTTGTTATAATTTTTTTTTAAATTTAGTCTGGAAACATTAGGATTTTTCTTTATAATTTTTATATGGTTTATGTTACCCTTTAATGATATTAGTTTACACTAATGTGAGGTTATTTTACCATTTGATAAGTTATTTTTTTACATTTTTATAATCATTGATATCATAGTAAATTCACATGAATAAATGATTTTATATTTTTATGTAACTTTTTTGTGGTTGGATATAACTTCATAGAAGTGTTCCTATACTCTTACATTTCACTAATAAAATTAAATCTTCTTTTACATGATCTCTTAATTACTGGTAAATGGTAGTGGTTTTGTCCATGACTATGTAGAAAATCACCCATGTGGTTGACTTAGGGAAAATGTATTTGACAGAGAGCTAAAGGATACTGAGTGATAATAAGGACCATGGTGAAAATGATAGATCATAGAGGAATCTTTTTAAGGTGAGGTGAAACCATTGTAAGGGGGTCTCTACCTAGTTGTTATTCATGTTCTAATAATTATTTCATGTCTATTTTGTTTCTTCTTACATCATTTTGTTTTTTGAGTATTTTTTGGTGATCTTTTTATTTGATTCACCTATTAATATTTTCTTTCAATGATTCTATATTTATAATATTACATTAATTTTATTTTTCTATTAATAATAAAAAATGTTTGGGGAGGTGTTCTTTCCTTAGTGTGAGACATAAATTCCCTAACCACATATATATGGTTTTATCTTCTATTTAGATCATTTTTTTCTACTCAATGTGGTGTTTTTATGATAAAGATACTATAAAAATTTTCATCTATGTTGTTACATTTATCTTAATTTTGAAGTCTTTTATTTTACATGGTTACTATTATTTTTTTGTGGGTTAAGTCACACTATATTACACATGGTGGAAGTTCATTATTCATGGATCCCTTCCATAACAAGTACAAATATTATCATGAAAACTTGATCCCTTCATATACATATCATCATCTAAAAAATTCCCTATATCCTATGGAAAATGAAACTTATGAAATAGTGAATTCATATGATCAATAACATAAAACATGTGTGATATCAATGATAATTTAATATACCATGATCATAATCATATGAGAAAAATATTATACTTTTTGAAAACCATGACCATCAATTCGTATATCATCATTGGGGGTCATGAAATTAATCATTGACATTTTTAAGACATGAATCATAAGAGAATAAAAAAATCGATCCCCAAGAGAATAGAAATGTTAAAAGATACTGAAATAAATTTGTTTCATAATGTGAAGAATATCTATTATCATGTAGAAAATATTCATGGTTACCCCATAATACATTCATCATATGTTTGGACATTGCTAACCATAATTGTACTTGAATTGAGATTGCTTAAACCTCTCATAAACTATCTTTTTGTCAGGAGATAACCTTCCAGGTATAATTTGATCTCATAAAATATTAATCTGTAAAAAATTCACTCAATGGTTATAACATACCCACATGTCTCATAATAATAATCCATTTATATGTATTCCATGAGATAATGAAAATATTTATCATTTTATTGTAACATAAGACACTGAAAAGAAATATAGTTTCACCAATACTTCATCAATATAATCAATAACCATCAAGATAAATAATTTTTAGGATTTCATATAATCATATAAAATATTAATCACATGAGACATCAAAGTATGTTATCATAAATGAAAAATTATTTTAATATATAACAATAATATTACTTGAGGAAATTCAAATATTCATTTAAAATTACTCATTCAAAATATAAAAAGTTCACAAATATCTATGAAATCATTTTCTTTGAAAATAATCATGCCAATATGTAAATAAACTATTAAATATAATTTTAGTCATGAATATGGTAATTTGAATTTGTGTGTTGTATATTAAAACAAGTGTCCTTCTCAAAACGTTGATTAAATGTTCCATGTTCATAATCAAAAGAAGATTCATTTTAATAGTTTTCATAAAAATTAAAAAAATGGTTAAAATTAACATTAAAATATCATATTATGTAACAACCCCAGTACTAATAAAATAATTTTTTTTTGAAATTAAATATCAATATTCAATATAAAGTTATAATAAAATAACTTATATTTATTGACATTTAAGAATTTATACAGATTGAATAGTAACTTGACAACTATGAAAAGTAATCTTTCTAATAGAATAATAACCTCAACTAATAATGTATAAATAAATTTTATCCACCCTAATAATGAAAATATTAAAAAATTATATCATTGAAAAAGTAAAATAATTATTTTTAAAATTATATATTAATTGCTGGTATTTTTTTTGAGTCATAATTATTTTATTTCCATTATATAAATAATTTAATAATTTAAATATAAATCTATTTTCATAAATGTTTTCAAATATTATTATTTATTTTTCTTTTGGTTATTTAATAATATTATGAGACATTTATTAATTTATCAAGGTGTTATAAAATTAGTTATATTTTTAAAAATGTTATTTTTTGAATTAATTATTATATTATATAAAAATTAAAAAATTTATATATACAAAAATATTTTGATAAAATGGATTTCATTTTTGAATTCTACAGATATAAAAATAGTTAGGTTGAATTTTTTGGATTTTTTTATTGTACAAGAATTTTTAGTAAATAGTGAAATATGATAATTTACAAAATAAGCTAAATACATGTATTTTTGAGTAATGGATTATTTTCATCTAAGGTAAGAACCCTTGGATAAAACACAAATGATTTAATTTATGTATTTAGTCACAATAACAAACAATATTTATTTTCTTGAGAAAAATAATAAAATAATGATTAAAATAATGGAATCCCCCCTCCCCACTACTATAAATACCACCCTTTACCCCTTATTCTCCTCACACCTCTCACAAATTTATAACTATCCAAATACACCTCAATACTCTTCTAAAGCCTCTTCCCAATTTGTAAGACCTGATCATCTAACTAAAAGGCCAAAAACAAAGGCCACAAAGTGGTTCTCCGAGAGGATAATTCAAGTCGTAAAAATCCTCTTTCATTTTATTTTATGTCATTTTCAATTATTTTTCTTTTATTAAAATCTCTTCCCCTCCTCTTATCAAATAGTTATTAAAACACCATTATAATATATATAATATAATGTTATAATTTTTATGAAATAATTATTCATCATACTTTTTCTCATCACCCTATTATTTTAAAAATAAAAACACAATCCGGGAGGTATTGATTTACCAACATCATGGAGGATGTGTTTTCAATTTACCCTACAGAATTAATGGAATTTAATAAAACCATTTTAAGGGTTCGAAATGATCTTTTAGTTTATTATATAACCTCTATTATGATCTGGAATTAACAAATATAAATAATATGAAATTATATAATGAAACTATTTCATATTTATCGAAGAATCGTCCAAATGATCTAACTGGATATCATTAAGGTTTTATCTAATGATTCAACCCCATAACAAAAAAAAATTGTAATCATTTTATATTATAGAAACATATTAATACCATTTTACTTTACATTTGGGTTTTTTTCATTCATTTGATATGAAAATCCATTACGAACCGACCATAGAAACCATGTAAAGAACGCATCTGAAACAATTTAAATAACAAAATATTATTAATAAATGGTAGGAATGATTTTACAAAATTATCACATAAGGTTTTATACATATTATTATGTTTTTTTAAAATATTATTAAAAATATTTTATATATCATAAAATAGAATAAAAAACATTTTCATTTAGATGAACCTGAGGTAAGAGAATTCTTAGCCTAATTTCTATTCATTGAATTAACTTTATACTATACTAAATATGTTGTACTATGATTATTTGTGAATTTTAATTTGTATTTTATTGTATTCTATTATGTTTATATACACATTATACACATATTTCCTTAATTTTACTTCTTCTCACTGAAAATATAAGATATTTGTAAGGGAAATTTCTTTTAAAATCCAATTTTAATCATGTGTTTTTATAAAATTAAAAATTGTGGTTTTTATGCATGTATTATCATTAAATTATTATTTTATTATTCGTGGTAAACTTTTAATGAATTTCTGGACCTATATATCCTTCCAATTAATTGGGTATGTGTAAGATATATTTTGGATTTTTGGATAATTCAATTGTAACTTTGATGGTTACACAATATGGTAGTAATGAGGGTTACATTGTATAATAGCCGTGAGGGTTAAAAATTAGATGGTAGCTATGAGAGTTATAATATTAAGTATTTAATTACCCAAGATACTGTTATGGTTTTATTTATTTATTTTTGTTTTATGGAAATCTCATGTTTCACAATGTTAGTATATGAGGCTTTATAAGTCATAATTATGTCTTTGTAAAAATGATTTCATATGTTTATATGTATTAATGTACTATTGCCTTCTAGCAATATTTTTATATCCCATTCTGATTTTTTGGTGCTCATCGAGAAATGTAATCTTTTTTTCATAGGGTTTAAGGATGGGTTAATGAAATGGACAAGCAATGATGATTGTCGCGAAGACTTTCCATGAAAAAATTTCATGTTTTAAAAAGATGATTTTGTATTCTGAAAAAATGGGTATTGTTATTGTTGCACCAAGTTTCTATGAATATCGGATGATATATATATAAATTATTTACTTACATTCTAAAAATATAATCTGGAATGATATTTGGGAATGTAAATGGTAAATTCTTAAGGAATTTACAAGATTATGTAATGTTTAGTTATGGGTCCTTATACTTGGTATCAGAGAAAAGTTTAGATAACATTATAGGTTAGGATGTTATTAATATAATATCATGAAATTATTTTCCCTTAAGTTGAAATAATATATAATTTTAATATTACCATGTTTATTCATATAATATATTTATGTTCAGAATGATTTTCAGCAGATGAAATAGGGAAGATCAAGTTAGGAGGTACTGAGAAGCTAATATCTTTCTGAATATGAAACCTAGAATGGTATGAATTTGAATGGATCAGTTAGTGATAGTAATGGATAAAATTATATAAGAAATAAACGGTAGTGGTATCCATTCTATATAATAACCATAACTACCACAATAGAACATAATTATAGTGGAACATTTTTTGAGGCAACACACTCATACTTTCAGTGGATCTTATAACCAAGTGGTGGCTAAATGAAGGGTTAAATCCAAAAACTGATATTCGATATCATAGGGTGTTTAGATAATCAAATGGATATCCTCTTCATTTATGATTTTTAATTTTTTGATAAACAGTTCTAGTCAATGGTCAAGAAAATCATGGATAGTGAGAAGATTTATTCCACAGAATGGGATGAATTTAAAAATCGTTTGATGGAAAAACAATTTCTTAATGTTGTTCGACATGGGATGGAAAATAAATTCCATACATTGAAGAAAAAGTAATAATACTCATGGTATGTGTATAAAGAACACTTCACCCAATTTTTAAGGTACGCACTAAATTTTATTTGCGATCATGATAGAAATGTAAAATATTTTTAATCAGGATATAAGCCAATATATCAAAGATAATTGGAATCCTCTTAATTTAAAATTCATGAGAAAATTTTCTAATGTTTTTAGAAGATAGAAATTGAGTTTATGGGTGATCATGTTTACATTGAAAATAATAAGAATAAAATGTCTCGATTGAAGTTATGGGTAAGAATCAATCAATAGAATTAATAGGTATGAAAGTTAATTTTTTATTTTGTAAATAGTGTGCAAAAAACACCTAGGGGAATGCCTTAATAAAAAAAAATTAAAAGATTTGATGTGGTATGTTTGTAAATATAGCTAGATATTATAATGAAAAATGATCGAAAGATTAATCCTTATAAGGAAACTATAAAGAGTTTTAAATCTGGTGGGATGAGTCATTATCAAAAATCATTCCAAAAGAATGATGTGAATGATTGAAAGAAGCCAGATTATAAGTAGAATGGCATAGTAAGATCATTTGAGATTACATTAGTATATTTAAAGGCCTCTAATGATGTGGTATCTGGTACTAATTTTGTCTATTAAGATTTTGAAAATGTCTTTTTTGGCATGGGTTCTACACATTCCATTATTTCTAAGAAATTTTATAGTAAATTTAATTTTTCACCTAAAAAAATGACACCGGAACATTAGGTTAAAACACCAGAGGAAATATTATAGCAAGAAGTCATTATAATAATCTTCATATAATTATCAATAAAAATACATTACTTATAAACCTTGTTGTTTTACCCTTAGTATAGTTTGATGTCATTATGGGTATGGATTGTCCTTCATCTTATCATTATAAGATTTATTGTGGATATAATGTTGTTTTTTAGGAAATATTTTCATTTTGTATACAATATTGGACCCATAAAATTGAAAACATATCAGGAATGTGGGTAATTATTAAAATATGGAAATGAGGTATATTTTGATATTATTGTTGAAAATAAGGGAAATATTAAGATTAATGATGTACTAGTTGAAAATGAATTACTGGTTGTTTTTATTAATGAGTTGTCTGATATTATACCTGATAATAATGTTGAATTTACCATTTTATTAGTTAAAAATGAAAAGATAATTTCCTAACCCCCTTATCGAATGTCTCAAATGGAACTTCTAGAATTGATAAATTAGTTTCATGAGTTTATTTATAAAGGATTCATTCATCCTAGAACCTCACCATGTGGTTCCCATGTTTTGTTCGTTAAAAAAATGATGTTTCCATTAGACTTTTTAATTGATTATAGAGCAATTAATAACCTTAAAAATTTGAATATGTACTCAATGCATCATATTATTGACATGATTAATCATATCTATGGAGCTCACTATTTTTACCAGATTTACTTGAGATCTATGTACCATCAAGTGAAGATGAATAAGAATATAATTCCAAAAATAGATTTTCATATTATATATGATAATTATGAATTTATTGTTATTAACATTGTCATGAAAACTACTCCTTCTATATTCATGGATCTTCTGAATAGAATATTATCTAAATATTTTGAATTTTTTCCTATTTCTATTAATGATATTTTGGTCTTTTCAAAATGATATGATGATCATGAAACACATTTTAGGATTGTCTTGAAAACACTCAATGAAATGATGTTTTATAAGAAATTAAGAAAATGTGATTTTTAGGTGTTGTAGATTTATTTTTTGGAGAAAATATTAATTATAGATGGAATAAAAGTTGATCATAACCAAAAAAAAGTTATTGATGAATAGTAAATACCTACAAATGCCAAAAAATTAATATTTTTCTTGGATTGGAAGGTTATTACTAACAGTTTATAAAAAACATTTCAAATTTAGTTGTGTTCCTTGTGAATACTAACTGAATAAATAATTGTAGTGTGCAGATTATAGTTCTCCATTTTCAGTTTAGCCTAGAATTATTAAGGTGTATAAAGACCTTCAAGAAAATCACTAGTTGGATGGAGTTAAAATATATATTACATATTTTACGTATAAATGTTTAACTAGTCAAATGGTTAAAGACAAGAGAAAAATACCAATGGGTATGCCTCATCCTTTTCCATTAGAAGAGTGGAAATAGGAAAATATATCCATGGAAATTTTTTAGGACTACCAAATACTTCTCGGGGTAACAATTTGATTTGGGTTATTTTTTATCAGCAGACGAAATATGCACTTTTCCTTCATATTTGAGATATTATGCCTTTGGATTATCTTTTTCAATTTTACATCAAAGGGATTGTCATGTTATATGGAGTGCCTCTTTCCATTGTATCTGAATGTGATATGAAGTTCAAATAAATCTTTTGGAAAGTAATTAAAAAGTTTTTGGTAATAATATTAAATTTCAACACTAATTTTTATCCTCAATCTGATTGAAAGATCGATAGACTAATTCGGATATTAGAGGATATGATTTGAGAATATTCAATGAACTATCAAGGAAGTTGCGATCAACATCTTTCTTTAGTTGAGTTTTCTTATATATACAGTTTTCCTTCAACTATATAGATAGATCCTTTTTAGGAATTATATTGAATGTGGTGTCAAACTCAATAATTTTGTGGTGAATTTGTGGAAAGGTTATTGATGGAACTAAAATTAGTAGAGTAAGTTGGTGAGAATGTGAATATGGTCTAGCAACACATGATGGAAGCTACAATCTAGCAAAAATGTTATGCAGATAACGGGAGTAAAGACATTTATTTCAAGTTAGGTGATTTTTTTTAGAACATGACCACAGAAATGTTTTATTTGTTTCAGTAAGAATGTAAGGTCATTACCATAGTTCATTGGAACTTATGAAATACTTGATAAGGTTGGACTGGTCTCCTAACAAGTAACTTTTTCTCTAGGTTAATCATAGGTACAAAAAAATTATGTTTTGATGTTGACAATGTATGTTCCAAATTCATATCATGTTTTGCACCCAAACATAGTTCAGCTATAAGAGAACCATTTATATGAATAGAAACCTATTCAGATTCTTGATCGTAGAGATCATGTTTTATGGAATACGATAATCCAACAGGTTATAGTTGTGTGGTGAAACTTAATGATTAGAAAATAAACACGGGAATCTGAAAATTCAATGATGGAAAGGTACTTAACATATTTAGTAATTAAATTAAAATTTAGAGGGTGTAATTTTCATAAGGTGGTGAGAATTTAACAACCAATGTACTTAAAATATTTTTTTCATTCTATAACTAAATATTTAAATTCATTATAAATTTATAATGATGTAATTGATATTTATTGAAAATAAATAATTTTTATTGATGGAATATAAGTTGACCATTAAAAATAGTAATCTAGAAAATCTAATTGTTACCACAATTAATAATGTAAAAAAATCTATCCATCCTAAAAGTACAAATATGATATATTTATATCATTGATCAAGTAAATTATTTTTTTGAATATTATAAATTATGTGTTTTTATTTTTGTGATTCATAAATATTTAATTAAAATTTTATGAATAATTTGATAAATTAATTGAAAATTTATTTTGTTTAAATTTAAAAATAAATCATTGTTTTTTCATATGCTAATCAGATAATTTTACGACACCCTTATTAATTTTTAATGTTTTAAAAAATCAGTTATATTTTAAAAATTGTTATTTTTTGAATGAAGTGAAATTTTATATAAAAACTAAATTTCTATTATTTAGAAAGTTATTGTGATAAAATGGATTTAATTTTTAAATTAAAAAAACTGAAAAATTATTGTGGTGAATTTTTCAGGTTTTCATAAATTCATGAATTATTTTTGAATAATGATAAAGGATAATTTACAAAACAACATAAATACAAGAATTATTGAGTCTTGGATGATGTTTTATTGAGGTAAGCAGCCTCGGATCAAAATCACAAGAAACAATTATTGTCTGTTGTCACAGGAACCAACAATATTGCTTTTCTTGAGCAAAATAATAAAATAATGATTAAAATAATGGAAAACTCTCCTCTCCTCCACTATAAATACCACCCCTCACCCGCTATTCTCCTCACACCTCATAAGATTTTTGAATTTTCCAAATTATACTCAATATTATTACCAAAACTATTCCCCACATAAAATACCTACTAGTATCACAAATATCCCAAATATTAATGCCTTAAAGAGGTTCTCAAGGATGATAACTCAAGACGTAAAAAACCTCTTTCATTTTCTTTTATTTTTTCAATTATTTTTATTTTATTATACACCCATTACCTCCCCATATCCAAGAGGCATGAAAACAAAATTATCTTATTTATACTAAATTTTTATCCTATTTATGGAAAAATTCATCCTCATGATTTTTCTCAACTCCCACTTATTCTAAAAATAAAAACACTCCCTATGATGAGTCGATTTACTAATATCATAGACGATGTGTTTTCATTTTACAATAACTCCATCATGGTTGTCCATAAAACTATTTAAATAGTAGAAAAATATAGTAAATTTTATTACATAACCTATTTTATGTTATGGAATTAATATATATACATAATATTAAATTATATAACCAAACTATCTCATGATTATCGATGAATCGCCAAAATGATCTAAATGATTATCATTAATGTTTTATTTAATGATTTATCATTATATATGAAATAAATACCATTTATGGTATAATTTAATATTCTAGAAACATATTAATACCATTTCATTCCACTTACAGTGTTTTTCATTCACTCGACCAAAAAATATATTATGAAATGACCTTGAAAACCATTTAATGCCCACACCCAAAAAAATGAAAATAATAAAATATTATTAATAAATGGGTGGAATGAGGTTCAAAAATGAATATATAAGGTGTTATAGAGATCAATATGATTCATTAAAGTATTAATAACACTCTTTAAACCATTATATAAGAGTTTGAAACACATTTTATGTAAAACGAACCTAAGGTAAGGGAGTTCTTAACCCGATTTCTATTTTTTGGGTTAACATTCTAATTTGATGATTATATTATAGTAATATTATTTTTTAAATGTTATTTTTTTCATTATATTATGTTTTATTATGTTTACATACATTTTATACCAATATTATATTAATATTATAAATTATCACTTCTAATATATTATATTTGTAAGGGTTTTTTCTTTTAAAATCCTCTTTTAAACATCTGTTTTAATAAAATTCAGAAGGGATGTTTTTATAAATGTATTATTATTTTATGACTATGTTATGGTTCCCGGTAATTGATTATGATGAATGGTGGGACCTATATCTCCATCCAATTAATTTTTTATATGTATATGTTTTGTCAACCATTTGGTTACACCATGTATAACTACTATGATCACACCGTAAGGTTGTCATGATTGTTACATTAAAAGGAAGTCATGGGGGTTAAAAATCATAAGGTATTCATGATAGTTACAATAGTATATATATAATTCCCCACGATTTCTTAATTGTTTTATTTAGTTTTTCTATTTTTATATAAATCACATGTTTCACAAATTCTGTATATGATACTTTTGGGTGAGAATTATGTCTTTGTGAAAATGATTTGATATGTTTATAAGTATTCTGGTATTAATGGTTTCTCTCCTCCTATTAATATCTTTTTCTAAACACTTTCTGAGCATCCCAAGTTTTAAATTATTTTTCAAATGGTCAAAGGATACATAAGGGAAATGGAGAGACCAATATGAATGAGGTGATGTCTTTTCATCAAAATATTTCATATTTTTAAAAAATATATTTTTAATTATGAAAAAATGGTATTGTATTAGTATTACCCCCTTTGTTTTCATGTGGGTTGATATGTATTAATTATGTTTAAACTTTTAAAAAATTAAACTAAGAAGATATTTTGGAATAGAAAAGGGTAATTATATTATAATTTAGTATATTACGTATTTATTATAGAATAGTCTTAATATATCATATATGTAATAAGATTATGTAAATTTATTAAAGGAAATATGTTCTTGGATCCAAAATATTCCTAAAAAAATTAAAAAACAATGTATCCATTCCTTTTAATAATTTCTACAAACGTTTCATCCCATAATGAGTAGTAAACGAAAGTAAAAATATTATTTTCTTTAAATAACCATATGATAGGAAAATTAATGTTCTAAAGTATTGATTAAAATTGGGAAGGGGTGGTTTAATCATTTTTTCACTTTCATAAGTTCCAATACTTATTAAAACATAACCCCTTCAAACTGTTACAATTAATATCCTTATCATATTTTTGTAAATACTCAAGCACGAAAAAGTTAAATGAAATCGAAACACAAAATATTTAAAAGGTCTGGTCTCAGTGGGAGAACATATATCATTTCCATATCCACTTATGTGGGTCTATGTAAATTCACTATTATGATTATTTGAGTACAACATCTTCCATGTAACACCGTAAATTTTTGAGTAGTAACCTCATATTTGATATCATGCATTACACATGGCACAATGTGTGTAATGGGGTATAATACACTGATAATATAATATATATTTACTTTTTTAAGTAAATTTGATATATTATATATTTTTAATGCATCCAAAACTATGTTATCTTGTGTTACACAAATCAGAAACCTTCTTCAATGGATTTCATTACACGCAAGACTTAGTTTATCTAAATAATAACATATTAATTAAATTTTATTATTTAATGTAATAAGATATAAAATATTCATTATTAATATTATAAATTATGTAATTAAAACATATAGTCTAAATAACTAATTCATTGGTAATAAATTAATTGTAAATGAGTATAAGGACCAGCTAAATATAAAGGGAATATTTTTACAGAAAACTATATTCTATGATAACGAAGTTATTTTAATCTAATAGATAAAATTATTTACAACCAGTGAGTCATTTTAATGTAAAAAAAATATTATATATTCAATAAAATAATTTTGATAATCATTAAAAATATTTGATTGACATATGATAAGTACAATCTCAATATTACAAATAAAAACTTATATTTTTGTTAAGTCACTTTTAGTGTCTATTATTGGTAAACCCATTTTAACACCAATATTTCACACTTTTATAAATTTTATATGAAAAAATAAACATCTTATTTTGATGTGAAACATAATTATCTTCATAGGGTGAATTTATGGTATTTTTTTTGAAGATTCAATCTTTAAATGAATAGAAAAAATACTAATATTTAATTCAAATATACTTTTCATTATAATTTATTTATAAGGATAAATTATAATTTTAATTGTTTTTAAAGATTAATTACAACATATTTCTAAATTTAAATCCAATTGAAGTCATTTTAATAAATTTCACTCTAATACTGACTATAAAAACATAGCAAACATTAAAACATTTTTAAATTAAAAAACCACATTATTGTCTCATCTGCAGGATGAAATTTAAATCAATTTCGATGAAATATATGATTGAAATATGTAAAAATTAATTAAATATTTTTAATTTTTATAATTAATAATTTCTAATATCACCAACATTGTATTTGACCAAAAATATCAGTGAAAGTGATTATAATTAGTTACAATGATTGAGGTTAAATTAAGATTAACAAGGGAATAAACCTTAACATTAGGCCCCAAATGACCTATACACTTTTCTAATATCCATTGGATGCAAATACTTGGAACCTAACTTCCCTTTCTCTATATTTTCCTATTATTGGTTCCACTTTCTATGGAAAAAACATGTGGGGAATTCCCTTTCCCTAAAGATACAACAGTGCCACTCCTCATCCACTATAAAAAGGTATCCTCTACACTCCCCTTACTCAAACCTCTCAAGACACATTGGATGGAAAAATATATGCCAAAATATCTCCTATACATACCTACAATCATCCAAGAGTACATTCCTTGGGATGAAAACCATCCATTGAAGACTTTTTTAAAAAATAAAAAGAAGTTACAAGATAAAGTGGTAATGTCTTCCCTTAACCTATCAAGTTTCATTTCCATTATATTCCCCCTAAAATATCTTTATTAAATAATTATATATAAACATTAGTATCCTAATTATAAGGTGTTATTTATGTAAATTTTTCAGCATGCAATAAGACAATCATCCAACTAATGGGTTACGAAAATACAATTTTTGTGTACGGTGAACTACTACCTCTTGAAAAAGTGATTGTTTTTTCATTTATCACCTATCATGATGGTAATTATGACAGAAACTATCTTTTTATTTTATATATATGAAATTTATTGTGTCTGTATACATTATTAATCTTTTTATAATACATGCCTTTAATACATAATGAATGGTACACTTCCTTTCAAATATCCAAATATAAAGGGCTATTATGACTAAATAGTTACGAATTAAATATGAAAATTAAGTCGTTGTTTATATTTTCATTCCTATTAAACCATAAACAAATTAATTATAATAACATCTAACATGTTAAAAATTACATGGGAGAACTTGGAAATTATTATTGGAAATTGTAAAATTAATGAATTTTGTTAACAAATGGGTAGTAAAATATTATAAATAGTTAATATATGATATTATAAACATGAAAATGGTACATTAAGAAGTTAGTAACATATTATAAACCACTATATAGGAGGATAAAGTCCATAGAAAAAATTTATGTTTAAGTTAAGGTTTTTCATCACAATTTATATTCCATTGAGACTTATTTTTTGTTATGCAACAATTCACTTTTATTTGGTGTATGTCACGAACCGAATCTAGTCACCGTCATTATCATAACCAAACCTAGACCATGGAAAGGCCCGAAGTTCATTACTTGTCCCCATTGTATGGAAGAAGTGCTCATGTATCATAAATAACATTTTGGTAAGGATTTAGCCGAATAAGGATACATAATACCACAAAAAACAATCAATAAATCAAATCTGAAAATCCATGCTAAAGAAGATGTAGTTAAAAATTCCTAAATTAATACATGGTTTTAAGCATGATAATATTTTTTACAAACTAAAAAGGTATCAGAAAATAAAACCCAATGACCACCACATGACAATGGGTCATCACCCACACGTCGTCCCCATATCACCACAAATAGAAGCAACTAACAACCTGAACTACCGTCTCCAAAAGGCTTGCTCGTTCCTATGTCAAACAAAACAAGGTCTACTTACACCCAAAGTTGTAAGTAGGTTGTGATCCTATTACCAATAGAATACAACCCAAATATTCCATGTGACAAACATTATAAGATAAAAATCTTGCAAGTGTTATAAGCGAAGAAAGGTACCAATAATTTCTAAAGGTGTATCTTTGGAATGAAAATTGTTTTCAAAGAGGGCACCTTTAATGAATAAGTAAATTTTAAAAAAAACTTGTAAGATACTGAATTTTCTATCCAAACACACCATAATCTGAAGATGAATTTCAAATAGTAAATGATCACTCAACACGAGAACACCCCTAGACATTAGATAGTTGTGAGCTTTAGGTACCTCAAATCTCAGTGTGAAAGTAACCATAAGAATATCTGTTATTATGAATGAGCCACTAGCAGGGGAATAAACCATAACCTATTTTTACCCAATATCATCATCATAATCATAGTTTTTTAGTGATTTCAAAGTCAAACATGTTAAGTGAACCAGGGACAAAACCACTCTGGATCACTAGCATGCTAGTACGCATCCACCAACCAAGATACTCAGGTTTCTCTCATTGTCCTCAAACAAGTTCTGCATTATACAAATTTACATTTACATATAAAAATACAATTTTTGGTAATACACACTCAAAATAGTAGATAATGACTCTATTCAACATTTTTATAACTCAAACAGACACATAGAATTTCACAAAAACAACTACATTGGTTTTAAAAAAACATTGCAAATAAAATACATTTAAAATCCTTATTTTAAAACAAAATGCATACCAATATTACACCAAACCATAATTTTCAGCACTAAAACGTTTTTATAAATCAATACCATGAATTATAAAACAACACCAATTGGTACAAAATTGAATGAACTAGTAAAAACTCCAATTTTCACACAAAATTGGCACTAAAAAATCAACTTCTTAACAAATGATATCAAAATTAGTTTTTTGCACTAAAAATATTTAGAAATGAGAATAAGATAAATATAAATCCTGAAATATAACTCATTATAAAATTCTAACACATGGCATCACCTATCATATATTTCAAAACCCACAAATCCTGGTGTGGAACTTCAATCGCACCACCATCGCATCACAAGGCAGTGAAGATGTAACTAAAACCACAAAATTAAACCAAGAAATTAGAAATAAAACCATAGGTTTGAATCCCTATTTTATGTAAATTATGAACATTAGTAATAATAGAATAAAACCTATGAAAAAGGAAGAAACCCTAAGAAAATGGGAGGAACCTAAGAAGAAAACTAATTTATTGAGAAACATTGATGAAAACTCCCAAAATACACCAGTATCTGAATCTCTAAATAGAATAATAAATAAATATGAGGTTTGAATAAAGTAGAGAAGGTCATGTAGAAACAGAAATGGGTAAAACTATGAAAAATTAAAGAGTTATGAAGGAAATAGATTAATTCTTCAAATCTGGATGATTTGAGGAAGCTTGAGATGAATTGCACTAATCTGCAATGAAAATGAGCTCCAAATAAAGATCCACAAACATGGGTTCATGACTAGGTCTTTTTTCTTTGATCAGGAGGTAAAATAAATGAAATATAGTAAAAAATTAAAGTGATATTAAATAATTAATTTTTTTAAAGACAAAATTGGTCTCACGGGTTACCCCAATCCCCAAATAAATTACATGAATACCAAATTATAATGATTTTATTAAGGGGTAAAAATGAATAATGTTGTTTTCATAGGTCAGGGGAGGCCAATTAATAATTTTAATTGATGATAAATGTTAAAAAATGAAGTATTCTTAAAAGAAACAATTTTTTTAAATATGGAAAAGGGCCCACAGTTTAGCCAAAATCATGAAAACCCATTATTTCCTCTAACCATCCAATGGCCTGAAGGCCTTCATGTGTTATTAATTTTGATAATCCACCTCTAAATGGGTGAGGTGGAACCCATACAAGTCTTGTAGGCATATATATTACATCGGTAGTCTCATGAGATGAATCATTTGGCCCAATTAGATGGGTTTTAACCCAAAATTTTATAAACCATTTTCTAAAAGGTCTTCGTGGTAAAGGTATTATATACCTAGGAAATATGGTATGCAATAATTAATAATTTACATCATTTAGATTCATTTATTATAAATCCATGAGATTATTCATCAAAAAATATATGGATATATTTTATTATTAGTTTATTGATTTAGATTAAATGAGTATCAGTTTCTTAACTTTCCATATTGATATTGACTTTCTTATATTATTTGAATGGAATGTGTTATCAATTATTTACCTTGACATTTTAATTCATTTCTATGGATTAATTATTCATTCCTCTTTACCTACCCATAATGATCATTTGAGATCACCCTTATTAATTTCCCTTTCTATGTGTTATGATGAAGAAATAATTGAATAAAAACTCAAGGTTACCATATATTTCTTTTTATTATGTATCATGTTTTTATTTACAATTTACCAATGTATTATAGGAATCAGGTATGTAATATGGAATTCCTATACTTCTAAAATGGTCATTCCTCTATTATTTTATTATTTTCAATCATGTCAATGTAATAAAATAATGCACTTGCACGATGCTTCTTGGATCAGGGTATTAGAGTTGGTATCAGATAAAGTTTAGCGATGTCCTTGGAAACTAGATTTAGAAAACATAGATTATAGATGAAAATCCTATATAGAATATAAGGATTAGTATACAAGAACATCCTAGAATTTTTTAAAGTAATTGATCATGTGGATGTTCCCAAAAATACATCCATGTTTGGATTCTATAAGTGGACGTAGTTCTGGAACAAATTTAATAAGGAGTAATTACACAGAAAGTCATTTCAGTCTTGAGTGAGTGTAATATAGGACACGACAATGGGACTTATCTTGCTCTTTCTTTGACACTCATGGGGGATACTCATAGTATAATTCACATTTTCTTGATAAAACATTATGAAGGATTAAAAAATTATGAATTCCTAAAAGTAACCAATGTTTATGATTCTAGTATTTTGGATGCATAAATTTATATTATTTTCTTATTATATATTTAGAGTTATAGAATGTTCATAATTTTATGAGCTAATATAGGGTATTTAATAATTTAGAAATGGATTCTAGAAGAAGGTATGTGAACTCCACCAATGCACATGATGATGATGATAATTGGGTTTTTATTTTATTATTCTAATGATGGAAGGACAACCTAATACAAGCACTCTAGAATGTTGAAACTGATGAAGCCCAAGAGAGTCCCCAAGAACAAAACCATTAAATTCCAGGGGTAACGACCCCAAATTAGAGAAATACAATAGGGGTTTTTTGGGACGCCCTCCCCCTAGATAGATAATTTTCCACAAAGTTTCTCTTACTATGAATATTCCGAACTGAGCATCCTCTTGGAATCTCTAAGGCACAGCTATGTATAAGGTGCGTCACACTCCACGATGACTCAAGTTTTCCCCTGCAAGGCCCTAATCAACACCTTGGAGTCTTATTCCATTTCCAAAAACCCTAATGAGAACATTTTGCACAACATTATAGTCGTGTGCAGGGATCTTACTTTTTCCCCCAAAGAACCTTTCATCCCGTGAAAGCTGCTAAAATCCAATAAAAATTAACCATTCTTTTCTCAGACTAGGCCTCTCCCATGCATCAGACCACCAATCAATGATCTGTCAACATTATGTTTAATGACATTCATTGGAGGGTTCCAATGAACCCAACTACCCTGAGATACTGGTCTAGTAACATGGTTCTTCATGAGATTGTCGAACATGAGACACCTCTGACTACCCTTAACTAGCGAGCCCAATTCATGTAGCCAATACTTCATGAGTTCCTATAGAAGCAAGACTGTAGGGTTCACCTCTATTCTGGCCTTATTTTGGGCCTCCCATAACATCCAGAAAATTGTAGTAACCAGGATGCTTATGATCTTATTTTCCATGCCCTACAGATCCACTCCCATAAACCAGTTTGCCTGAAACCCATGCATAGACTAGAACTATCTATCATATCTCCCATGTATATCAATGATAGACTATATCCAGGCAGCCCATTCACTCTAAATAAAAATTTGTACCATCATCTCCCCATGAAGATTAGAATAACAATATCAATATGAGGCTAGCTGAATTCCATTCTTATGTATATTATCCTCATTTGGGAATTTCTTGGTGGTGAGCCCTCCACACTAGAAAGAACATCTTCATGGGGACCTCCTTACACCATAATCATTCCCCCCATTCATCCTTCTCCCCTCCCTATCATAACAAGACTCGGTAATCAAACCCATTAAAATACCCTAAACTCAACTTTGTAAAACATCATCTATCCTCCTCCTCCACAAACACAACTTATTTAAAGTGTTACATCTTACTATGGCTCATAATAGATTCCATTAACTTTGGATGATGGATGGACTCCCTAACTGACATTTGTGGTCTCAGACAGAATGGAATAAATAGCTTCTGCCTAGCCCAGTTCTCTCTATAAATTAATCTCACCTCATCCCACAAGCCATTGAGATGAATCTTGAAGAATTTCAAGATGATACACCACAATATTCCCCAGTCTGGATTACATTTTTTTTGTTTCAATCCTCCCAGTTTTTCAATATTTAAAACTAAGTGTTTTGGCCCACATTGATTTCCCAGGCATAAAGTCCCATGCCAATCGAGCTTTCTTGGTCTACATGGAAACAACATTGTCCCTAAGACAATCACTCCTTCCTCCACCGATTTGGCCCCCCGATGCCAGGCAGCCCAATAAGTCCTACCTAATGAGTTGGCCTCCCAAAAAAACTTGTTCATCAAATTCCCCATAGTATAAATTATCCATTTATGTGGAATTATAATAGACATAATATGCATTGGAATAGATGAAATCACACTATTAATCAATGCCACTCGGCCCTCGATGGAGAGAAACCTATTTTTCCAGTTCATAATCCTCCCAAGAATCATGTTGATGATGTCCTCAAATAATCTCTTTTTCACTTGACCATTATAAATGGGATCCCTAAGATAAATCATTGTAAACGGTTTCTGCTGTATTCTGAGAGTGTCTTGTATTACCCGACTCTTTCTTCTAGAACATCTATTGGATACAAAGACGTTTCTCTTCCTAGTATTGATCTATGGACCACTGATCTCACCATATATAATAATTAGGCATATAAAATTAACTAGAGAAAATCTTCTTCCATTCACAAAAATGAGGAAATCATCTACAAACATAATATGTGAAAAAGATCCATCCAAGCCATTAGCACTATAATTCAAAATCCATTGATCCCTCAAGATTCTTTAATGATTCTGTGAAAGAGATTCATGAGAAAGAATAAACATAATGGGGGATAGGGGATCCCCTTGGTACACCCCCCATACATTATTGAAGAAACCAAAACTCCTCCAGAATAGAGAAATAATGAACCACGGTGAGGTGTTACAACAGTAGCAAAGATTGAAAACCCATTCCTGAAAACCTAGATTCCTCTTTACTCGAATAATGAAACTATATTACAATTTATCATATATATTATCCATGTGCACTGGGATAATATCATTGGACCCAAATACCTTCTTATATAGGCCCACAAACATTTCTTGTACGACTCCCACCACCCCCTTGATGCACCTACAATGGAAAAAAACTATGTTGCTCCTATGAGATGACCCTCAGATTCATTCTACTGAGCCTCTTAGCCAGTAAACTTTCTAAAATCATGTATTAAATGTTATATAGACATATCGACCAATAATGATTAATGGAGGAAGGTTCTTTAACTTTATACAACATAACCACCCTAGAAGAACATGATCTTCTGTCGATAGCACCCCCCAAAAGAAGTCTTGTACAACTTTGATGACCAAAGAACCCACAAATTTCCACGCATCCACATAAAAATTAGTCGGGAAACCATCAGGTCCAAGAGCTCTCTCCCATAGCATGCTGCGAACAACCTCCCAGACTTAATCCTCAGATAGTATGCAATGTAAAAATCATTATCCTCATTATCAACCCTCCTAGAAATACCTCCCATGAAGACCTCTTGTTTGGGTTCTAGGATCCCCTCCTCCGAATACCTAGGGTTAACAACTGAAGGAAATGACTCAAAATCATCCAAGCCAAGATTTTAGTGACCTCAACATCAGAGGAAAATGACTCATCCCCAAACCTAATGCTGATCTTTAAATTTTTCTTCACCTTCATACAAGCATCGAAATAACCACTATTTTTGTCACCTTCCTTCAGCCACCTAACCCTGTATTTTTGACAATAATACCTCTATAACTCCAACAACCATTGGGACATGAGTGATCATTTATCACATAACAGTATAAATGAAGAGACATCCCAACACTATTGAAGCTTATCTCCCAGCCTATCGATTTCCTTCGGTAGCACCTCCATAGCCCAGACCGCAACTATTTTATCCGTGAACCACTTGATAATATCACACTTGAGATGCTTGAGATGCCTTAACAAACCAACCCAGGCTCTACCATCCAGCTTCTGCTCTCAGTAATTCCTCATCATCTGAATGAACCCATCCATAGAGTGCCAATTAATCGAGTACAGAAATGCATTATTATTCGAAATCCCTTTGTTCAACTCCACAAAAAAATGAACATGATTCAAAAGGGCTCAGGGAAAGTGTGTAACTAACATCCTGTAAAATAACTCTAATACCTGTATGTTAGCAAGGCATCTATCCAGTCTACTCCAAATGTGATCACCACCTCTCCTATTTTTACACAAGGTAAATTTTCTCCCACTAAATCCCAAATATATAAGTCCTTTCATAGAAATGAAATCATTAAAATCCAACATACTATTATTGAAAGCCACTAAACAACCTTACATATCTGAAACATCCAATATATCACTAAAATTTCCTTCTACAAACCATGGTAAACCAACCACATTAAAATTTCTGAGACACTCCCACATATTTGTTATTTCCACGACATCATTACTGGAATAGATAATGGAGAACAAGACTTTGGTACCGCTAAGCCCAAACATCACTATGATACATTGATCTTCTACATGTACCAACTCCACCTGAAGATAATTCTTTTAAAAAACCCATATATTCTTATTAACCGGGTTCCTATTCAATTTGGAACCAAACCCCATATTTCTAGAAAAACCAATGATCATGAAATGACCCTTCTTTGGTTCTAGAATGACCAAAAAAACGACATATATCTCCTTGCCTCAGCAGCCAAAAATATATTTTTTGCCTACACCCCCAAACCTCAAGTGTTCCATATGATCACAACAGACATTAATGAAGAGTGATCCCAGCCCTTCGGGCATTGCTACATGATCTCAGAATGAATAACTCCCTACAGAACTCCTCTTTGGCCATCGAATGTGTCAATATTCTGGAATATCCCCCGGAGAAATAAACACACTGGTACATTCATAAAGGGAATGGTATTTTTTTATAAGTGTGAAGAAAAAGGATAACATGTTCATGATTGAAAGGTTAATAAAAAATATCCAATTTATAATTCTTTAACAACAAAGATATGGGACACTATGCACATGAATTTACCAAGTGTCAAATGAATATACCCCAAATAATGTTATTGGATAATGACCAATTTATGCTACTATCATAGAGGAAGAGGAATGATTTTTATTCCAATTCAATAATTATGCCGTTTTAATATTTTATTAGTAATGTATTGATTATAAGAATTATGGAATATATAAGATTGGATTTTAGTATTTTTTTCATTAAATATTTGAGATCATATATTGAATTGTACAAATAAAAGTTATTTAGTAGATGTTAATCTTTTCAAAAACACATAATTAAGGGAAAGACAACACTTAATATATTCTTAATGTTGAGACAATGGTGATGAAATGATTAATTTGTACAAGCGTTGACTACATTGAAACTGATTAATGACTTGTCAACAAGTGGTAAGTGCCTTCAAGATTTTGATCCAGTCAACTATTTTGGAGTTATTCCACCATTAGGATAAAAATGTTTGTGCATGTTATTTAATATATTTAATATAATTACAATATTTATTTCTGACACACTAGGTCTTGGAATCACATGACCTCTTAGCTCCTAGTATTGATATTAACCCATATAATGTTTAAAAATAATAAAAATAAATCAATGCAGGAACATAGCATATAATTATTGAATAATTGGCTTCATACTTGGGAACATAATCATCATTATTTTTACTAAATTCTTGGAATTGTTTTTCCATCAATAGATTAAATAACTTAATGAAATATTTATCAAGGAAAATATAATTTAATTTATTCAATTCCATGGATTCATGATCATATTTATCATTGTATTATTAACCATAGATCAATTTATATGAGCTTCACATTAAATATGATAAATGTAATGAGTTACCTTTCATTATTATGAACACTTGATTACATCAGATATCTTCTTGGGTGCATTTATCAATCCTTTGTATATAACTATATTTGATATTCTGCTGAAATATAAATTATGTTTTACCAAATTAATTCTTAACTATTTACATGTACCCCTATAAAAATACTATTTTTTATAAGGAGGATTCCATCACTATTTATATCATGACTGAAATATGTCATCACGACAACAAATTTCTCAATTAAAATTCCAACCATTCCAAGATGAAAATTTGGAAATATATATTCCACATGCAACTATCCTAAAATAATATACATGTTTCCTCAGTTGAAACCCATCTTAAGCGATCATTTTCTTATGAAATAACATGGTAATATTCTAATTATATGTAAAATCTATTATCCATAGGGTGACATATTTTGATGGAATACAATTAACATTATAAATACAAGTAAAATAATATAATTATTCATATGATATAATCATTAAGGATCGTGCATTAAAAATTACAAAATTTTGTATTATATTTCAATAATTTATTATCTTGAAATATGGTATCCTTTATGTTTTATATTTTTTCATAGGTAGGTCATAACTTATAAATGACAAAATTGTATATATAAAATGTTCACACATATAATCAATATCCATTTTACTAGAATATAAAACATCTAAAATAAAAGATGATTTCTTTTCATGATAGATCATCAAGAAATTAAATGTGACTTAATCCTTTCCATTTTCTATATTTATTCTCTATGGAAAACATTTCAAATTAATGGATTCGAAAAGAGTCATAGTAAGGGCATAAATGAGAAGAAAGAATCTCATTATCCCCTAATTATTTATTGAAATTTTCATTTTCAATGTAATAATTATGATCAAAATAAACTTTTTCTAAGACATTAAATAACATTATCTACCCAAGGATATTCTTGAAACATTTCATAATAACACATAAATGAAAAATTAAAATTTATAATGGTTTACTTAAAAACATGAAAATTGTAAAGACCCGGAAATTTCAAGGAAAATTTTTTCTTAATTTTCTTTGGAATTTTACAAGAACGTAGTTTCTGACGGAGCCTGATTCTGAGGCCCGGTGTGCCCGGAATTAATTTCTGAAGTTTGGCTCGGGTACGTTTAGTGAACGAACGAGCGGGAATTTCTAACTTTTGAACCGGTGCCCGGAATCGAATTCTGAGGGTACCGATGGAACCGCAGCACTAGTAATTGCTTAGGAACTCCTGTTTCGGAGTTGCGTTTACACGAGGGAAGTTATTAATTTTTGTGGTAGTTGAAAATAAAAATTTAACAATTTTTATTTTTCCCACTTGGTAGTTTTATCCTAAGTTAGGATGTTGGGGGTGGGACCCACTTGTGATAACCAACCTTGAGAGGATAAGGTAGGGTGGGACCCACACGATCCCAACCCCTCACTTTCCTAACCCCTCTAAACCCCCCCCCCCCCCACATTTAAGTCTTTCCAAATTAACTCCTCATTAATTTTATAACATCTTATGTTAATAACTTAAGTGAGTTAAATGTGGGTTTTGAATTTTCAAACTCTTGAAATTAAAAAACCTATGTTGGGTTAATAAAATAAGTGGGAGGATTATTTTATTTGGGTTAGTTTGAGAGCTTTTGGATAGAAAGCTAAAGGAAGTCTTCTTCTTCTTCAACTTCGACGAAAAATGAAGAACACCTCGGACTCCGATGAAGAACACCGGATTTCTCGAAGGTTGACGTCTTCTTCCGCGACGTGACTTCCTCCTTCTGTGACGTCCCCTTCTGTGATGCCAACGAGGTTTTCTTTTCCGTGATGGTTTTCCGCGACTAATCCTCCACAATGAATCCCCTTACAATCCGCGCTCGAGGTAGGGAATTTAAATTGTGATTGTTGGTGAACCCTCGTTTACTCCCTTCTAAATTTAAGAACGCGGGTCAACTAAATATTATGTTGATCCGTGAAGATTAATTTTCGGGTTGGGAATATTGATATGATTATTTATATTTAAGAGGTGGTAAGGGAATTTTATTTGTTTCCTCTTAACCTTGAGAAAAGAACAACGAGCGCGGACCAACCATTACCCGGTTGATCCGCGGACCGTTCGCCCATGCGGGGTTACTTTTGTTGGGTGTCGTCTAATTTCATGGTTAATTATGTGCTCAATAATTTTTTGGGAACAAATTTTTGATTTGCCAATTGATATCACTTAACACGGAGGGCGCGGGACGAATGAACACGGCCTGACAACCCTCCACAGTTTGTTTTTGATGCGCAGTTTTGGCGGCGACGAGAAAGCGGACCCGTATTGGAGTTTTGAGGCATCCTTTCTGAAGATCTTAATCCGAGAAGACTGACGGCGAAGACAGCAAGCGAATCGGGCCACCAGAGCGCATCCGGTGGTCCGCAGAAGGCGGCGGCCGCGCGCCACCTCGGCGCGGTGGCGCCGGCAACCGGCGGTGGTGGTGCGCCGCCAGAGGAGCCCGTCGCGGCTGTGCGGCGGCGGTTCAGCAAGCGTCCGGTTTTGCCGGCCGCGGGTGATCTAGAGGCGGGGCCCCGAGGGTCCCGCGTGTGAAGTAACGGCCGGCCTTAAGCCGACCGAGTTCCGGAAGAACCGGGGGTTGAAACCCCGGTGGTGACAGCAAGGGCGGGCCCCACGTGAGGGGCCGCCGTTTAGAAATAAAGGAGGGGCGTAGCCCCTCCCTTGGGCACGCTCGCGCGGCGCGTTGGCCGCACTGGCCACGCCGCCGCGCCGAGCTGGGCTTCCGGGACAGGCCGGGTCATCGGGCCGGGTCGCCGCCCGGGTCGGGTCGCCGCCCTGGCCGGGTCGACCCGGTTCGGCCGACCGAGGGGGTACTGGGTCGGGCCGGGCCGGGCCCAGACCCCCTATTTTCAGACTGAGTTGGTTCAAACGCTCATATCCTGGGCTACGGACCTCCGATCGATGCGCCGTCAGCAGAAATGAGATCCTTGGATCGAGATGGTCGTTTCGGTATATTGCACTCAAGGTTTCGGAATACTTTGGGTTTGGCCAGGTTGGTTCGTACACGAAACTAACCGGACCCTCGGAGCGGAAACGCTCATATCTTGAGCTCCGGACGTCCGATTGACATGTCGTCGACTTGGTTGAGTTCCTCTTAGTGAGACGGATCTTTTGTCATACTCCGCCCGAGGTTTGGGCGCAGGTGGAGTACGGTCGGGTTGGTTTTGCCTTAAAAACCAACCGGGCCCCTGGAACGAAAAAGCCAATAACTCTCATACCGGGCGTCCGATTGACGCGTCGTCTGTTGCGTTGAGTTCCTATTGACAATACGGAACTTTTGGATGTATCAACTTCGGACTATGTGACAGTTGATGTATCAGCCTCTCGGCTCGTGGAGCGGACCCTCCCGAACGAGCTTGCTGTGTGCGGGAACCCTAGTGTTGGCTGCGACTGCGACTTCGAAGACGACTGTGCAGAGATCCTCAGTGGATTCGACGGTGACGACTACAGCACTCAGCAATCCTACGGGGATCAGTGCTACATATCTTGTGTGGGTCCGATCCTGTGTGGGCCTTTGCGGGGGTTAGTACCTATCGATCCTTTGTGGATCTGACAGCTTAGATGATTCAGTACTGGTCTTGTATCCTATGTGGGTCCCAGTATAGATGAATCAATGAAGACAACTGGTCTTGTATCCTATGTGGGTCCTAACTGTGCTGGTCTTGTATCCTATGTGGGTCCCAGCTTAGATGATTCAGTACTGGTCTTGTATCCTATGTGGGTCTCAGTATAGATGAATCAATGAAGACAGCTGGTCTTGTATCCTATGTGGGTCCTAGCTGTGCTAGTCTTGTATCATATGTGGGTCCTAGCTTAGATGATTCAGTACTGGTCTTGTATCCTATGTGGGTCCCAGTATATATGAATCAATGAAGACAGCTGGTCTTGTATCCTATGTGGGTCCCAGCATAGATGAATCAATGAAGACAGCTGGTCTTGTATCCTATGTGGGTCCCAGCTTAGATGATTCAGTATCTATGTCTAATCATCTCTTTCCCCTTTTCGATGATGTATACTTGTGTGAGCTGAAACCTGTTTTGCTTCCTTGGTAGATTAAGTTGTGCTATCCTGTGTGGATTACGCTTTTCTTTCCTGTGTGGAATATGTTTGGATTTCCTGTGTGGAATATGATTTTCTTTCCTATGTGGACTGGGATGTACTTGGGCTTTGTGGTTGGAACATGTTGGAATTGATGACTTAGGTATATGTATGGGCATATACCTAAGCAGTGTCGGTTGTTACTTCGTGATTGTATCTTTCCTTTGTGGTTTATCCTTTGTGGATTTTGGGAGACCTTTGGGGGTCTCGGGGTCCCTACTGAGTAGTTTATACTCACCCCTGCACGGGATATGCCCGCACTACGTTGTGTTGGTTGCAGATGACGGACAGCGTTGATCGTGGTTGAGGCTTGCAGAGCAGGACGGTACCTGGAGGTGGACCACTGGGCGGGACGTACTCGGAGCGGACGGCGGGACCTGAGGAGTAGTGGAGCTATCTGTACCCACCCTTCAGGTGGGATTTCCAGTGGACGGCCCGACGCTGCGGCTTTTCTTTTCAGTTTTTGTTTTCCCCTTTCATTTGTACTTTACAGTTGGGCTTGTATTTCCAGCCCCTTTTACTTTCAGCACAGCTTGTTACAGTTTTTACTTAGTATTTACTCTTTCTGCTTGCTTACTCTGTGGTGGTTGTTTACTTTACAAAGGCAATGCCTTCCCTGTTTATCGGGATTTACGCCTTGGTGCTAGTCGCCAGCTCCTGGCTAATGGAAGGCGGGCTTGGGGTAGTCACGGCACGGGCCCTGAGGACGGGTCGTGACAAAAATACCATGATAGTGTTTTTTCTTAACATTATAATTTTTACTGTTAGGAAGTAGAAATTAAATTCTTTAGAAAATAAATGTGTTTAATACCATTTTATAAATATTAAGATTACTGTAAAACCCTGTATATAGTATATATGAAATATACAATCATCTAGGGATATTAATTTACAATAAATCATTTAAAATGGGATAAGAATACTGTAGACATCCATACTCAATCCATTATAGGGAAATCATGGGAGCACTTGTTGTTCTTTTATAATTTAACAACTTATACATGGTTCATAACATAACCACCAATCGATGGTTTTTTCATAGAACAACCCTTACTAGGTTTATAACTGAATGACAAATAATTATAAATAATGTAAAAGTATAGAAAAATTATCATTATAAATAAAGTAGTTATATTTTCAACATTATAATAATAAAATAATATTATCATCAAAAAGAAAAACATTCTAGATTTATGAATATCTGTATCAATTTAAAACCATATTTAATAACAAAATATCCTAAAAAATGGAAATGTGGTATTATTAAAAGAAAATAAGATTTCATTTAATGGAATTCAAAATTAAAATAATATTTACGATGGCCAAAGATGTTAGTGTCTCTATATACTACAAAATAGACTATTCCTGTTGTATTTTATGAAAAAAGTCAAACCTTCCAAAAAAACCATTTTTAAAACCATATATTTAAAGAATGAAATTTTATTTATAAATCATTCATGAATATATAAGTAAATAATTTATTGATAAAAAGATTTTCATGGTATAAAATTAGTTTTAGGGGAACATTTAATGGGCATTTTAAAAATAATGTACATTATCACTTTGCAAACATTTTAATCGTAAGCCCCATTAAATAATAACATTTAAAAAAATCAAAATATCATTAAAATAAATAATTTAAAGATATGACATAATAATTTGAATGTATATACACCTTATAAAACAATATATGTAAATAATGTGATATATTACCCAATGAATAAAAATTTATATAATGTCTCTTACAATATGAGTCTATATCATCACAAAAAATCATTATCATTTGTTATTGTAATCTTATGTTAATTATTTAAATTTTAATGAAAGATTTTAAAATTTATTATTCCCTTAATTTATCTTCTTACCATGTTATATATTACTGCCTAATCTATTAAATTTACATTAGGTGTTTGGATAATATTCATCTTTTGTGTTGAAAATAACATCAGTATGTTGACTATGGTCAAATTGGTAATTATTGAACATTTATAGAAGGCTATTAATTAATTAATTATAATTTTATACATATTTTAGACTTTCCACACTAATAATGTATCCTTTTTTGAAAAAACTAACTACATTTTGATCCAAGACATAGTATGTTGTATGTACGCATGAGTATCATTTCCATTCATCAATGATGATTATCAAAAGAAGATAAGTATTATATTATAATTAAATAATGACCATTATATAAAAATAGTTCTTATTATTTTATTAAATATATTTATATATATTATCTATGTGGTGTTGTGATAAAATTAGAATCTCATCACTTCATAGATGTGGTAGTCCGCACATTGGCATGAATGACATCATCATTTTTCAGTGAGAGGAAATGTATGAATGAAAATAATATATATTATTTTCAAAGGAAAAAATTTATTTAATATCATAATTATGTACCATATATTCATTAATCTATCCTTTTAAACATCCATGAATTAAGTAATGAAAAATGAATAATAGCTCTTCCTAAGGTGATAGTCCTATATATACACAAATAATGATTTAGTTTCCCATTTGATGGAATATGATATTGATTTAGGTTATTTAATTGAAATAATAAAATATTATTATATGTTAGATAAATATTGAATTTTATATCCATAATTTAAAAATATTTTATAGAGGCGGAAGAAGAAATCAAATAAAAATGCTCAGTTAAGACTAATACCTATTCTTTGGAAAACCTTCCTTTGTTACCACTAATAAACTTCATAGGATAGATTTATGAACAACCAAATGTATGAAATAATTTGGGTATGGATGAATTAAGGTAGATTGGTAATTATTTTTTTGAAAAACCTTTATTTTGTTGTGTGATGTGTAGAGGAATGTGTGTTGAGTTTTATAAGTGAGGTGAGTGGAACAGCTTTATATTTTGGTAATAAAAATTTTTACCCACATTTTCCACAAGACATGCGGCTTAAAAATGGACTATTACAGATAAATAGACATTATAAAGTATAAATATGGCCATAATATATATTTTATACATGTTCTTATGTCATTTTATCACTTCTAAATTTAGTATATCCCCCACCCAATAAAACCATTTTTACCTTAATCCAGGTAAAATATTTCTACTGTTTTAACTATTTATTATGATCAAATCATATGTTGAAAATATAATATAATTTAAATAATTATTACATAAAATTTTTAATCTATTTTACCATATTTAATTCTCAAAAATTTTGGTATTTAATTTATAATTAGTCATACAGATGTGATGACAAATTGTGTTTCGGGAAAGTATATTTTTCAGGAAAAAGATGATTTCATATTTGATCTCTGACGAATAATAATAATTGTATGTAATTAAATTAATATTTACATATAAATAATATTTAAATATTCTTTAAATTATTCTTCATTAAGTTATTTTTTAATTAATAATAATCAAGTAATATTATTGAATTTAAAAACTTTTTCAGAAAAATCATATTTTATACCAAAAACTAAACATTCACTAAAATAAAATATAATGATTTTTAAAAGAAATTAAGGGGTATAAATAAACACTGATTACTTATGTCCTATTAAACAAAATTATAAAAATAAAGGAACTTTTAAAATAAGTAATTTATTGAGAAGTAATGACGTTTTTATAATAAATCTGTATTTTTTTACTATTCAAAGAAAAATCAGTTTTTCTGAAATGTACCATAAGTTCTCCCAATATTAGTATTATATTATTATTTTAAAAATAATATATTTTTTAAAAAAATATCGAATTTTGAAATTCATATTTTGTGGGAAACATTTTAATAATAGTATTTAGTTAAAACTATTTCGGTTTGTGTTCAATTTTTCATAATATTAAAATAATGAATATAAATATCTATTTTATAATGATAAAAATTAAAATTATTTAACATATAATTACCATTAATGTGACAAAAACACACTTACATATCTTATAAACATACCTATACGTGATATAGTGATTCTTGTGTTCTTAAAATACTATTTGAATGGTCATTAAAGATATATCTAATGGTTTACTTTGAGAGAACAAGTAATCATCTCACCCAATCATTTTCAATTTACTTATTTTTATACCACTCATAAATATATAGGATTCACCATAAAATAGAAAATTAACTGTCATAAATATAATTATTTTTTATTATCATTATGAAACGACAATTACAAACCCTATTTTCCATAAAAATTGAAGTGAAGGTATCACTCAATTATATGTGTGGACTACCACATCCAAGTAGCGAGAAAATTAGTTATCAATCACCATAACTAGAGGATGTCCTTAATAATGGTTTTAATTTTTTTATATGATATTTATGTGATATTTTTTTCAATTATAATATCATATATACCTTCTTATCTTTCAATTCTCAATAAAATGATAATTTTACTCATGCATATGTGTGGAATACAACCTCCAAAAAAGTTTTGATTAATTTTTTGATTCCACTTTACATGGATTATAAAAAGAATAAAATTAATGAATATATTTTTTATGTAAATTATATGATAACTAGTTTTTAAAGGTAAAATTTTATTTATCATTTATCCATTCCATCAATCAAAAAGTGAAAATAGTGTCTATGCATGTATACTATATAAAATTTCAATCAACATTGTAATTAAATTCTAAATAATTAAATTTTATTAATTAATATATATCTTTGAACAATATATATGATATTTATATCCTGATCATCACATGGACAAGAACTAACAAACCAAAATTATCTAAAAAAATAAAATAATTTCCACCAGGAAATGTGGATTTGATTATGTAATAGTAAATGGGTTTTGAGATGTTAGAAGTTGACTGTATTTGTTTTTAAAAGTATGTGCATGAATATTTTATGTAATTATAATATATTTATTTTTATTATAATAGAGGATAGAGTTCTTCAAAATAAATTCAAACTTTTGATAAGTCATTCTTGTCTCACTTTTATTTATTCGAGCCACATACCATATCTACCACATATAAACATTATGTGGGGTATATACTAGTCATTTGTATATTTTATTATATATATTATGGAAATAATTGAGATTAAAATATCTATATACGGTATTATCTTTAAATAGTTATTTATTTTAACATTAGAAATGTGGTAAGTTATTTATATTAAAATCTATTTATTTTTTATGATTGTATATCATTAGGATTATAACGAAGATATTTTATATCAATGAACTTGATAATCTTATTAATTATATTATCATATGGTTATTTATAAAGGATACCTATTTTTATTTTAATTATCCCCACCTTATGAATTGAAGAGACCAAAACAATTTATAGAATATCGAAATTTTTTCTCAACTCAATCCTAATATTATTTTCCCATGAAAATGTTTTCTAAAATTTTAATCATAATTTCTTCAATATTCTCAAATTATTTTTAAATTTTATAATTAAATATAGTTTAATATTTAAAAAATGTTTCAAATATAATTTTCCTTTGCTTTTTTAAATATGAACATAATATTTTTTACTTAAAATGTGAAATTAATATTTGTGTTTACATATAAAAAATTAGCAGAATTTATTACTATTGGGAAAGAAAAATGTAGTGAATATTCCCTTATATGTTAAAAAGGATCATTTTAATATAAAATATTTTCTTAATATTTTTATGCCTTTTTTATATAATTTATTTTAAAATAATAATTTTATTTTCATTATGAAATGTTCAAATGAAATTTAAAATATAATTAACAACTATGTTAACATCCTTTGATGTTATATATAATTTAAAGGGTTTACTATCCAATTATATCATCATTATTCTTTCATTAGATGGGTTATGATTATGATGATGAGTTGTTTATGAAAACCATTTTTTCCAGGATTTATTATATAAATAATGGTTTAAATGTATTTGAAAAACCATTAAATTCCAACACAAACAATATAGGACGAATAATTAATGATAACATTGAAAACATTTTCATATATAATTATTATTTGAAAGGTGGGGCCATAATTATTTATCCCTCCACGGAATTCGGTAAAAATGGTTATATCAAGAGTTAATAAGGGAACAAATTAAGAGTAAACCCATATTAATAAGGGAAATAATCAAACATTGATGTATTGGTAGTGACACTTAAATAATTATTAAATTGAATGTTGAGTGAACCCAATCCACTATGATAGTGTTAGAAAGTAGACATGGCTAAGAAAAAAATTTCTATTCATTATTTTATGACGCATTTTTTTTATTATTCTAATGTGTTTCTCTCATTTTTTTATTATTTGATTCCCTTGTGTTTATGGTATTGTGAAACTACATTATTAATCCCATGATACATGATTATGATATATTATATGTTTGGTATGGTATTAAAATTTTAATCTCATGTTCTCATTCACATACGCTGATGTTATGCTATAGTGGTAATTTATAACTCCTTTTTTTAACTTTTCTGTGCATATAATATTATACATTATTATGGTCCCATTATTTAGTAATTGAAGAAATCTGTTAATTATGATATAAATATGAAAATTTTAGTAATCCTACGCATTGTGGAAGATTATGTAGATGAATTAACGACATTTTAATGTATCATAATTTTCAATTACACTAAACATATATGATTTTAAGAAATATAATTAAGTGATATTTTGAAAATACATAAAATAATTTCAAATATTTTTGTATTATAACTATGGGTAACTATTGTTCATATCATAATAATTTTTAGTTACCTTTTCATAATTTATTATGACAAATCTAGTTAGTGATGTGTAGATAATCTCATGCATAGGTGAATTTACTATGTTATGGTAAATATTGGAGTTTGTTTCATTGAGAAATACATCCACATATGGATACTAAAAGAAGATTTTATTTAGGAAAATGTGTATATAGGGGTAATATTCTATGAAATAGTTTTTCAAATATATATAGACAATCTTTCATATTTCATAGTTTGTATTCCCTTTCGGCACACCCAATTTGACACTCCTAGTAGATATTTAAAAGTAAAATTTAATTTCATTTATGTCACATTATAAATTATAATAATATATATTGACCATGGATGACCAATGTTGAACCTATAATGTACTAGATTGAAAACAAGTAGTCAATATTTCGACATCTTTTGAATAATTTTTAATGAATGGTTAATATAATCAAACAATCTCGATGTTCATTCTATCAATTTAGATTTTCCTAAATAATTTAATACATAATGATAAATTAGTAGTGGTTAAAGGTATTATCACTTATTTAATTACCCTATTTTCTTATATATATATGGGAATTCTTATATATTACAAAAGTTCTCCAATAATATCAATTCATTTCTTCAATAAATAGATGTTTGATTTTATCGAAAACCCATTATTGTATAATGATCACATCCCCATACTATGATTCTTCTATGATTAAAGTTTATAAGAATTTTTATTATTAAAAACCCATTTTCCCCCACCTAGTTCAATTTTATGTTATATTAGACATGGATTGGATTTAAGTAAATAATTAACAAATCAATTTCTAGGAAGTGAATGTCATGTTAGATATTCCCAACCAACATATGATCATATATAAATGGAATGATAAATAAGAACATATAATGGAAATTAATTCCATTATACGAGTCTTTATTGAATTTTCAAAAGGATTTTTTTATCTGAGTTTATTTGGGAGAATCTAAATATCAAATATATTCCAATTATATGAGAATTTATTGATGTATTTTCTAATAGTTTCCTTGTCTTCTAAACTATCATTAGTATATTTTTTTAATAGAACACATACCTTCTACTAAATTTCATTCAATGAAGTCATATAGAATGTAAGATATTAATTTTTAGGAATCATATATGAAACTCTATGAGAATATTGATAAGGGATGCATTCATCCATGTGAAGCTTTATTTGTTCACCTAATTGTTTTTTAAGAATTAATATCGATCAATGAAACTCTACCTTGATTATTGAGAAATGAACAATATCATAATCTGGAAAATTTATCCTCTACCTTATATTTTTTATTTTTTTGAATATTGAAAAGGAGATTAATATTTTTCCTAAATTTAATTTATAAATTGGAACTAATCTTATGAGAGCCAAAAGGGTATATAAATTCATGAATTCCTTCTGTATGAGTATACACACTATAAATTTATATAAATTACATTTTTTATTACTAATTCCCCCATTATCTCCACATATTTAATTTATATGGTATTAAGATATTACCTTTATAAGTTTATTATAGACTTTAATTATTATTTTTTCATATATTAATATGGAATGTATGCTCATAAAGATTTTTGGAAGATTATATGGATGTCCCAATGGATGGGGATGTTTTATGAAAAATTTTGCAAGTGTGATTTTTATTTATAAACAAAAATTATATTTGGGACATATAGAATCAATATAGTCTATATCTATTAGTCCATTAAATATACATGTTGTTGACCATTGACCAAGACCAACCACTATGATTGAGTTTGGTTTTTTTCTTGGCTTGTCCGGGTCATTTGGATGCATTATGGAAAACATTTCATGTATTTCTAATGTGTTAACTATTTTTACTCACAAGAGAGTTATTATAACATAAGAAGATTAATTTGGGGAAAATTTCAATTAACTAATGATACATTCAACCAACTCACTTATGATTATAATAAACTATAATAGAGAAGGATTTATTGGGATTACTTTGGAATCGAATAAGGTATTAGTATATATTCTAATGTATATTCAAGTGGTAATATATTATGCCTCATGAAAACTAATTTTTCATGAGATAGTTTAAACATTTATTTATTTGGATCAAGATTTTTTTTTTTAATTTTCCCGTTAACGGTATTGATATATTATCATTACTGATAAATGTGTGAAATTTATAACAATAGTAATAGTTTAAATTATATATTCACTTAAGAAGATTTGAAAATGTTCTAAATAATATACATTGAGTTGATTAGGGATTATTATTTCTTAATACATTAACACACTAGGAATTATCATCATTCAATGTTCGTCCATGAAGAGAAAATATGTATAGAATTAAGAAAGAGTATTTTTTGGGTGATAACATGAAAAGACATATTGAAGATTATGTATCATGGGGCTTGATATATAATCATGTTAATGAAAATAGTGATAAAAATAATAGGATATTACAACCATTAACCATAATAAAATGAAAATGGTAAAAAAATAACCATGTTTTTTCATCAATCTCATTAATACATCCTAATTAAAAAATGCTATTTTTGTAATAGTTGATCTCCTAATGAATTCATCACACATTATTTCTATCAGAAGACATTTTTCTATTAATCCTAATTATATAATTCATATTAAGGTCATTATATGGTTTGATAAATCACTGTTTTCTATTATATCTGATCAATATTAAATATTTACCATTATGTTCTAGAGAGGACATAAGGATGCTTTGGATTCCATGCTACATTATAGTAAATATTTTCTCCTCATATTTATATAATTTTATAGAGACTGATTGAAATACTCGAGGGTATTTTGATATCTTTTTCTAGGTATTTAAATGGTGGTGGTATCAAAACATTCTTCTAGTTGAGTTTATTTACCACAATATTTTTCATATAAACATTCAAATGGACAGTTATAAATCTCAATGTGAATGGTTGTTTTGAACTCCAACATGCTATGATTAACTTAGAGGATAAATATTACTAGGTCATAGACTTAATTTGGAAATGGATGAGGATTTTTTATCCATTTACCATCACATAATGGGAGCATTGATCATGTTGAAAAGACTAGATTAAAATCATCAGTGAAATGTATAATTTGAAATTGCTAAGAATATATTTATATGATCTTGTATATGTAAAACATTTATAAGATTGAAAATGAAAATATATCATATCCGTATTTATATTTTCCCCTTTGAGAATATTTATTGGGGATATATGGTATCTTTTAACTCAAAACATCCAAAAAACATCAATAGTCTTCTTGTTGTGTTCTACGTGTCGTTCCTAATGAAGTACATACTAGACACTTCATATGTAATGAACTCGTTTGTTTTAAAAATATATAATAATCTTTCCTATGATGATCACCCATTAAAAAAAAATTCTCATTGAAATTATATCCTACAAAAAATGACTAATATCCTAGTTAATGTTATCAATTGTAATTAAAATTTTGAATAAGCTACATAAGATCATGAGGATGTGATGAAATAGAGATATCCTTATTTTTAACAGAGTGATGAATTTTCTAGGATGAAATTCATTTTAATGGGGGTAGAATTTGATATCCAAAATTTTATGATATAATAATCTTAAAATAAATTTATTTAATCTAAAATATTGAAATTCAGGCAAAAATGAGTCTAAATAAACCATAATATAGTATACAGTTATAACCTACCCATCAAATTAGAGGACTGAATCTATATAATCAGATTTAATTTTTTTTAATAATCATATTATGTAAATAAACTATAATGGTTAATAAGTATATGGATTTTAGTAAATTGTTTTTTATGCTTTCAAAATACATTTTTCCTAAAAAATTGGTTTTGATACAATTTTTTAATATATAATATAATTGATTTTCATTAAATAATATATACATATATATATGTTATAAAATAAATATAATTTTTTAAATCATCTTTTTGAAATTATCATAGAGTGAAATTTTTATAATTTTCTCAAATATAATAATTTTCTATGAATAGTAAAAAAATAGTAAACTTGTTTTAAAAACAAATTATCTATTGAATAATTTAATAAGCTCAATTTTTTAAAAAATAAATAGATTTAATAGTTTAATAAATTCACATATATTATTCATAATATATTTAATTTATATATAATAAATTTTTAGTTGGTTTTTATTATAAAATACTTTTTATATTTTAGAATACTTTTTTTCAATATTGTTTTCATCAACCTTTTTAAGAATACAATTAATTTTTTTTCATGAAATTATGTAAATATATTTTTACAAAATTGATTATTTTTAAATAATCTTGTGAATATTTTGTTATGCTATGATATTCATTTTTCATTTTAATGATGAGTAAAAATATTCTAATAAATTCACTATGTTTATGGTTAAAATGGGTTTACCTTGGAGATTAAACCATAACATAATGGTATGTATGGCCATTAAACAAATTTAAATCCTATTTTATAGAAATATTTTATATTAATTAAATACAAACATTGAATATAATTTAATTTGGATCATTTTGGATTTAGAATGAGATTTCTATATTTTATTTACTAAATAAATTCCATGTGTGTACTCTCCCCACATAAAAACAAATACACCTTGTTTTACTTATTTACCCAAAATTAACCCACCTAGCTTGACCGAACACAAAAAAAATTATCTAATAAACATAAAAATCAATTATTTATAGGTAATGGTCTTCTTAAAAGAGCATTAAAAATTTCACTAATAAAGGTTTTAGAATAACCATAATGAAAAGGAGGAAATCATCAGACATGGCCAATTTCAATTAATTTATTCATATACCAACTCAAAATAGAGAGTATTAATCATGAAATAAAAACCTACATATCCTTAACATACATAAATATTATTATTATTATAATTACACCATTACTCACCATCTTTTCTATCAAATATGAATCAAAAGTATTCCTTGTTTGTACGTGTTCACAACCACCTCCTCATTGCGATAAAATTCATTTTAAGTGGTTAATATGTAATATTATATATTTGTAAATTATTATTATATTTAATTATAACAAATTAAATATTATTGTATAGTATTGTTGTGTTTTTTTGAAATAATTCAAATTTGAGGTTAGTGATTTTCATCATAGTGATATTTGAGTGAGACATAAGACATATCAACCAGTAATTTATTTTTTGTGGTCTATATATTAACCATTAATTTAATTTAGGACACATATAATGAATATTATGAGATTAAAAATATCCATATAGGATTCTTTATTTCATGAGTTTTTTAATTCAAGATATTCCAATTTGTACTATGATTTATCATACAATCTTATTGTCTACTAAGATTGTTTATGATCAAATTTTTTATTATGTTATTTTATTAAATACCACAACATAATCTCATTAATATTATTTTTCACTAGTTTATTATTTATATTAAAAGAAATATTTTAAAGTCACTTTCATTATGATCTCAACAGGCTGATTAATTTTTTTTAGGAAACTTGAATGTCATTTTTTCACAAAAATAACATTTTGAACATATCAAATTATTTTAAAAAAACATCAAGATAAGTTTTAATATTCTCATATAATATTTTAAATTTATATTTTCCCATGTTTTAATTTTTACAAAATGGTATGAATAGATTTTTTATATTTTTTGGAATCAGGTAATTTAATTATTTTTGCTGAAATTGAGGAATGAAAATTTGTTTTCACATGCACAACATTAGACAAATTTAGGTTTTTCATCATTTTTAAATGAATTTAATGATCTAATAATTTGTTCAAACATTATTTCTAAGTAAAATTAATTCATCAATAATTTAAAAAATAGATTTTTTAAGTTGGTCATTTTATGGTGAAAATTTATTTTCATGAAGGAATGTTATAGTGGTCTTCTAAAGGAATTTTTCATTTATGATAACATACTATGATGTTACATATTCTCTTTGAGGTTTATGATACAATTATACCATCATTTTTTTACTGGATATTGTTTTCATATTTATTCTATTTTTATGAAACTCGGTTGTCTACCATTGGTTATGCTATGGTGAAATGATGAAATGTTTATAAAATATGTATCCTTCCATATATGTGGATAAATTAAGAATTATTTATGATATTGTGGAACTAATTTTAATGCATTATTATTATGTTTTGGGTGGGTCCAAAATTATATTGTCTTCTTATACATTTGGTAAATCTTGATATATTGTGATTTAATAAGGACTATAATACGGAGAAAACATAGTTAAATAAGGGACCCTATCCTCTAGGATAGTATAAAGAGTGCTTATTGACTAATGATTTGATGAAATGAGTAAATAACCAAATCCACTGTGATAGTTTTGAAAAATTATTCATGATTGAGGAAATGATTTTTGATACTTATTTTCTTAACTAAAATTAATATACTATTTTAATGTAGTCTAATAATTTCTAAAATTATTTTAATCCATTATGATTTATGTCTTGTGAATTTTAATTATTTATGATAAAACTCGAGATTATGATCTATTTATTGTTGGATATTGTTTTTGAATTATAATATTGTGTTCTCATACCCTTATTCTAATGTTATGACTTATTCATCACTGATACCTACCTTGTTTTAAATTGTTAATTAACTATTACAACCCCTTTTTTAACTTCCTTCACACAGTTTATAGAGTTTTTTTTTATGTATGATGTGGGTTTGAAGGATTCTATTTATGAATAACATAGTGGAAGATTATTTATATCTCTTACAAACATGATTTTTATGTATCAAAATTTCCAAATATAATAAAAAATGATTCTAGCACGGATTGTTATACTATATATTTAATACTCATAAAATATTACATAATATTTACATATAAAAATTATAGGTCACTATAATCTTGGGAACACTATATATTTTTTTACTAGTGGTCCTTGACTTATTCTTTTGATGCAATGTTTTTTGATTTTACATAATTATTTTTATTCAATGATCTTATGATATCATGTAATTTTTCCATGATTCTATGTGAATATATATTATCCTCAAACTATATGACATCATGTACTGCCACATGGACCACATATTTTACTTCATGATCATGTTTTTTTACCTACTCAGATTTATTACTCACACTTTTCTTCATGTATGAGCCTAGGGTATCCCATGAAGTAATAAAAGAAGAAGGGGACACAAAATATCACACCCCGACCTGAAAATTTATATTATTCTTATTATTTTGGAAATAAATTTTGAGATGAAATTTGAACAAGTATTATTTTAAATGAAATTTAGGTTCTTATATGGGTTTCTGACCATATTCATGACCATGTGTAGTTCCCAACGTTAGTAAGAAAATAGTTAATTAATAAATTTATTATTACATGAGCGCATGATCGGGCACATGACTGAGGACGGTGTCTAACCTTAATTACAAATTTTATTATTATTATATAGGGTTTTATTATTTTATTTTTATTATTAGTATTATATTCATTATTGTGTATTTTTTTTAATCCTTTTAATTGTTTTCCTTCATTCATTATTATCTATTATTTTTTCTTATTTTTTCCTCCCACTACCTCACCCTCTCCCTCTCAGATCTCATTTTCCCTTTGGTGAAACCCTACCTACATGTGCCTCCTCCCCCCTCCTCTATGGAAGTATAAGCCCTACCCATATATCCCTTGGGTGTCAGCGCACATCCCCTCCCTCATTTTGGCATCCCTCGTACTGCCTCAGCCTCCGTCTCACTCTCTTTGTGTTACCTTGCATCGCCCCACCTTCTCCATCTCCCCATCAAGTCATATTGATCCCCCCTTCCTCCTAATGTTCCACTAGTTGTGACCCTCACTATACAATGTGCATCATATCTCCCTTGGTCGAGCCATGTATCCCCCCCCCACAAACAAACTTCTAGAAAATCTATTTCCTCAATGGCCACGTGTTTTCTTCACCCGCGCCGGCTCCCTTCTCCAAGTGGTTTTCTGACACCGTGCACCTCCAGTATTACTTCCCTTACCCATTTGGCCATCAACACCTTCACTATAGAGACCCAAATTTTGAAGTACATGGACATTACATTACTTTTGCAGAAAACTTAATACCCGAAAAAAACAGGTTCCCAACGACCGTATTAGTTTAGTGTCTTTGGAAACTCAGAACATAATATTCTAATCATGGTGAAAGATCTTCAACATCTCCCATAAAGATCATCCACTTTGGTTTTCTTACCTAAAACCTTTATTCATATCCTGGGGAAAATAAAACATAAAAAGGGTGACCTCAAACGCTCGGTAAGGGTAAATATGGAGAACCTAAAACAATCCATAAACATTTGAACGTAAGAACATGAACATAAAACCTCAAAATCATGAGTAATGACCTAAATATTGTAATTTAATAATGAATAGATCATAAAGTAACATTAACCATTATAAAATAACATGGTAATAAAACATGTAATTGTGGAAACCATTAAGCACATGTTATGATTTCCATAGTAGCCAAGGCAATGTTGCCAAGACCATCATAGTGGACAAAGTCCATTACTGAACTGAATTCGCTTACTGTTCCAGGAATGTCTATCTAATGAGATATAAATCTTTACCCAATGCATTGGATGGAGATATAGGTCCCACCCATCTCATAATGAAATCATTCTTACTTGTACCACAAAATAAACATCAATCATTCATCATAACCCAAAGAATAAAATGGGTTTCATAAACATCATACCATCATAACATAATCCATATAAAACAAATGGATATAATTTCATTATAAGAAGAATAAAATCATGTAAATAATAGAAACATTATACATGAAACATAATCATACTAAATAATGTCATCTTAGAAGGAAATCTTTTTGACAAAACACTTGAAATGAATTCTGGAGGAAAATATCCTTTCTCCTCCAAAATAAATTTCTTTTCAAAAATTGCCATTCAATTTTAAAAGAAAATGATTCTGAGGAAAATAATCATGAAATATTGTAGATTAATCTTCATAAAAATTAGGTATTATAAAACACTAAAAATATGTTCATGCCGTATAAGTTAAAAAAACATTGATCTCGTACTTTTGCTGGAAAAGTCAAAAAGTTCCTCGCATGGTAAACAAAAGAAATATTTCTTCCATAACACAATGTAAAAGACAAAGATAGGTAAACATGACTTTAAACATACATTGAAGAATATTAAACACTTTATGAAAAACATTTTTATGGACATGGATAAAAAATATAACCCCAGTAAATACTTACGTATAAGCAATCTTGGATAAAAATGAGATTTGAAAAATTATCCCTTACCTTAGGTCCAATATGCATTGTACGTATCCGAAAATTTTTTATAATGATTTAAATAAGGTCATTGAATTATTCCAGAATCATAGTAATTCTTATGATATCATACATGATTCACTTAGGTCTTTATATTACCCATTCATTTGTCAATTCCATGTTAAATCCATGTTTTGGGTAATATTCGTTTCATTTATCGTACGTGTTTGGACTTGTTGTTGTTGATATTATTATTACTTATATCATGATTTACTAACTTCTAGAATGTAAAAAATGATTTATATGTCATATATCATCAGTATATATATATATATAATTGATAGATAAATGAGATGAAATACACCATTCATGGAGATGGTAGGTCGTACGTATGCATGAACATTGTTTTCCTTTCCTTATTAACTTGAATGGAAGTAAGTAGATGACATATATATATTTACATAAATCCAGTAGCATTATTATGTCATATATTTCATTATTATTAATTATATATACTTTATAATCATTCTTGTATGGTTAAAATGGAGAATGAATCTCATCGCGTCGTGGAGATGGTAATCCGTACTTACGCACGAGCGATGATATCATTCCCATAATTATTGAATGGAATTGGAGTGGATGATATAATATCTCAGAATTAGTATAATTTTATAATAATCATATTTAGTTACTCTTTACACCATTATACTCATCCAAGTATGGTGGTGGTGGAAAACAGATTACACCACGGCGTGGAGACGGTATTCCTTACGTACGCACGCGCAGAGATTTCATTTTCCATGGGGTGGATAGAAGGTGAAATAAGGATGTTTCATAATAAAATATAATTATATGAGTGATACTGATGTTATTACATTATAATGAAACAAATTAATAAGAGGAAGTATAAGAATAAATAAATTTGAAAGAATCGGTAAAGGATATTACCTCTTCTTCGACACGCCTCTTTAAAACCTCCTCTTAGGGCACTAAATTTGGTCTTTGAAGAATTCCTGGACCTCTATTATTTTTCTAGGGAAGTTTAGAATATATTTTGGCAGGGGTTTTTTGGGATTGAAGGCTCAAAATGGTGTGAGGAGGAGAGGGAGGAGTTTCCCTTTTATAAGAGATGAGAGGGGCACTTTTGGAAACCTCTAAAATATTAATTTATAATAAACCCAAAACCCACTTAAAAACTTCCAAAGTGACTCAAATTAGGATATTAGATAATATATGGTTGTAATATAATCAACAAATTAAATTTATACATGTTTTGTTTTATTTTAAACCTTATCATTTTGATTTATCCTTATTTAATCTATATAATTTTATTTGTGGTAATAATGTTATAAATTTTATATAGTTATAAATACTTACTTATGTGTTGTCAATTACACATAATTTGATACTTTATTACATGTTAGATAATATAATTTTTAATTTGTAATTTGTAAATATTTTTGTGATTTTTAAACAATTTAATAATATAAAATATCAATAGTTTCAATTTTAAGACAATTCATTTATTTGAATTTAAATAAAATCCATATTAAATATACTTTCGAAAAAAAACTATTTAATAGATTAATAACAATTCATATTAATATATAAATTTAGTGGAGTACATTAATTAGTTAATATAATATTTATTTTAATTCTTTTAATATCATTTATTTGATATTTCTCTTAATAAAATAATTAATACATCATTTTTGTATAATTATTTAATATCATATTTTTTCTATAAAAATTAAAAATAAAATACTATGATAAATATAAATATAATATATTTCTTAATAATACTTTTAGTTGAATTTATCTTCTAAAACAAGCAACTTTTAAAATTTTATCTTTATTAACGTATGAAGGTGACAAGTTTGACATCATTTAAAATAATATAATATAAATGTCCTAATATGTTTTATAAAGCTCCAAATGGTCCATAATTATACCCTTTTATTATTAGGGTATATATATACTCGACAAATAAGGTTTTGTCAAGTTTTTGGTCCTTTTGATGGGTATTATTATTGTAATAAAGACTATATCATTGATTTTTTACTAAATAAATAATTTCTACATCATTAATTTATAAGCTATTAAGGTAATTAAATATCTCTTAAAATTTAAAAATAAATTACCATCATAAATAAAAACATTTTATATTTTAAATTAGTATTTATAATTGAATTTATATTCTATATATCCTTACATTAAAAATACTTCAATTATTAATGTTTGAGTGATACATATTTCACTTTCTTTAAAATAAAATAAATTAAAGGTCTTAATCACATCCAAGTGGGTTATAATGGATTCTATTTCAACCCAAATATACCTTAGGACGAAATATAATCATCCAGTTATATTAAGACAAGTGTTAGGTTAATTTTATAATATTATATTTACCTTTAACTATGGTAAATAAAATTTACCATAGTTTTTATTCATAGTGTCCAAAAATAAAACGTAGCCTATTAACATAATTTGGACCTACTAATTCCAAATATGGAATCCATTTTTCGAAATTCAAATCATATAATTTTCAGAAATTTATTTAAAATTAATCTCGTTGTTAAGAAAATGAGTTTTAATAGTTAAAACATTACAAAAGATTGAAATGATTTTACCTATGAATTCAATGTAAAATCAATGATAATGACTTAAATTACATTAAATGGTAAAAATATATTCTATTTATACTTTAAAACTATTCAATATTTTAATTTAACCATATAAATTATTATGATGAAAAAAGATGTTTTTAATTAAAATATAGCGTGTTTTTACTATTCATTAAAATATGAAAGTTATCATGATAATATGAAAATTTTATCCAAAGTAAATTTTAATATCCTGATTCCAAATAAGAATTTTATTTTGTCAAATTTAACTTATAAACATGTCAAAAACTGGGTTTAATGTGGGTGGGCCCTCAAAAGGTGACAAAACTGCATTTTAAAAAAAATATTTATTTTACCCAAAAAAATATTTTTTTCTCATACCATGTTCTAGAAAATGTGTAAGATGAATAATAATGTTATAAAATTAAAAATTTATTTAATACTATTCCAAAAACCTAGTTCATAATAATATTATAACAATATATCATTGTTTAGTGAAACCCGGTATTGCGTACTACACACTCTATCGAGGAAGGTCTGATTGCGTGTAATGTAAGCCAAGTCAGGACTGCGTGTAGTGAAAGCTCCCTTTGGTGTTGTGTATAACATAATCAAAACGTATTTCATTTATACATTAAACAAAATCTATACTTAATGTAGTGTAGAATAATTTCCACAAAATTAACTTGAAATTATGTGTAACAAGAATCGAGAATAGTGTTCTGTATACTACAAGCTAATACGGTGTTTCGTATAGTACAAGATAATCTTGGTGTAGTGTAAAATATAAGAAATCAAAGAAATTATAAATAATATATCTCATAAAATCTCAAGGTGTTACATTCTACTCTCCTTAAAATGAATTTCTCCCTCGAAATTCGTCAGGTTTATAAATCGTTTACCAGTTGAAAGTTTCATTCATAGAACCCCACATCATAAAAAGGAATACTAAAACTTAATTTTAAAAAGTGAAGTATAAAATTTACCCAAATTAACTCATCACTGGGTTTCTAAATAAGATAACATAGGTGAAAATGTGGATATGAAAGAGAAATATAACCATCAACTTCTGATGAAGGGTGGTAGAGGACATGACTATAAAAAAGCCATAAATCACAATGCCATAAATTTTTGATTATCTAAGGTACCATCTGATTCATCATATATGAGGGCACTAGGACAACATTTTTTTTTCAAGATCATTTCCCAAATGTTGAAGAGTTTTTTAATTAAAAGAAATACTTACTTGATTTTGGTACAATTTCAGCATTGCTCATGCCTTGAAAAATTTCCACATCATCTCTTAAAGAAATGAAGTTTAATTTGTCTTCTGTGAAGTGTTATCAGATCATGTGATAGAATTATAGGTCATTCCATCTGTCTCAAACATAATTTTAGCAAATGTTATATACATAAGTCCATCTATGGTGAGATTAATCATATATTGTTCCAAAAAGGGACTTATACATCATCTATCATCCTTATTAATAAAATAAAACCAGTTTATACTAACCAGGGACTTCCTGTGGGCCAGTGGTAGGTGATAAAGGCCTGTCTCAATTCAGTTGTGGGTGTGATTCCCACAGCCTTGTCCGACGTGATGAGTTGTCTCCCGTTCTGCAGGTTTTCCCTTTTCTTAAACTATACTATTATAACATTCCAGAAATAAAATCAAAAAAAATTTCTAGCCTTAAACAATAATATCTGATGTCCAAATTAATCCATTCAAACCATAAGACTTATCTAAAATACTTCTTTATAAACTCATTTTATAAAGAGAATGATTACTAAAAAGGTCATATAACAAGCACGTGAATACCATCATTTATCCCTCATATAACACAAGATATATTTTGTTGGTCACATTCAAAACATGTGATTACCTTAATCATGTGTTCTCTTGAAACATGAATTACCATAGAACCTTAGTGAAAACATTAATGCTATCAAAAGTTAACTCTTTCCACGTATGAAAATCCCCAAAATTCTATATACGTAAACCATGATATCACACTGTCCTTATATCAATCAGAATCTCATTAATAATATAAAACATATTATTTTCTCCTTATCCCTTCATTATGCGCATATCATCTGCTTTCCAAAAATATTTCAATCACTTTTAATGGTTACCGATACCATATTCTTATGGAAAACCACAATGGACCAATACATAGATATTCCAATATACCATAAAAGTACCTCAATAACATTATTCTTGACTACCATTACATAAAACCACCAATCCATCCTCTTCAATGATTGTCATGTAATAAGTACTTAATTGATTTAGAAGTAACCACTTAGGTCAGGGCATTGTGTTGGGTAATGCCCATGTTTTCCACAAATAAGACATTGAACTCCATAACAGTCTGTCACTCTATGACCCTTCTCCCCACATAGATAACATCTTCCCCTCCATTTGATGTATTCATCAAGGGTCTTATTTTCTTCTTTAAAAATATCAATCTTCCTTTCTCTATACTCATCACCATGAAAACATGCATAATATCCCATCTTCTTCTTATTTAATGAATTAGGAATACCAAAAAAGTTAACCTTGTTAATCTTATATCGTGATGACTGATTCAGCATAATCACAATATCTTTATTTCTAGGTATTACACAATTTCATTTCTCATAGTCACCAATTTTTTCACTGGATTCAATGTTGATCCAATTCCTTATGGTTCCCTCCATTGACTAAAATAAAAAACCATGGTGTAAGAAATAGTTAAAATAACGAGGAACCACATAATCATAAAAAGTCTAACTTATCACACATTCTTTAATCCATGACACCTTAGGTTCACCCTAGGTTATTCTTGATCGTCAACAAAATTCTAGGACTGTAACCTATAGTAATACTAAACCTTAAGGTCATCCCTAGACATAGCTTAGAAATATCTCTAGGGATTTCACTAAAGTTTTTCTATCCTAGTTTCCAAAGGTTAACTAAAACATCGCTATGATACCAACTGTAGTGGTATGGATTTATTTCTATTGGACTAGAATCGATACCTATTAGAGCACTCCATGGGCGGCTACACCCCCTGGGTGGGACACACCACTATCCCCAGTGACAACCATTTCCTCATGAAGCCTTTTGGCAGAGAGCCATGCTTCGTCCAACTCCCACATGTGAGAGTTACCAAGGATTGGATTCATTACTACCTCATTTACTCGGATACCAACTGTAGAGACCCAAATCTTGACGTACATGGACATTACATTAATTTTGTGGAAAACATAATATATGACAAAAACAGACCCCCAAATACCATAGTAGTCTAGTGTCTTTGGAAACTCAGAACATAATCTTCTAATCATGGTGAAAGATCTTCAACATCTCCCATAAAGATCTTCCCCTTTGGTTTTATTACCTAAAACCTTTAATTTTATCCTGGGGAAAAGAAAACATAAAAATTGTGAGCTCAAACGCTTAGTAAGGGTAAACAAGGAGAACCTAAAACAATCCATAAACATTTGAATGTAAGAACATGAACATAAAACATCAAAATCATGAGTAATGACATAAATATTGGCAGTGCATAAGGCATAGATCATAAAAGAATGTTAACCATGATAAAATATCATGGGAATAAAACATGTAATTGTGGAAACCATTAATCACATGTTATGATTTTCATAGTAGCCAAGGCATTGCTGTCAAGACCATCATAGTGGACAAAGTCCATTACTAAACCAGATTCACTTTTCATTCCCGTAATGTCTATCTCGTTAGATATAAATCTTTACCCAATGAATTATAGAGAGATATAGGTCCCACACATCTCATAATGAAATCAATTTTACTTGTTCCACAAAATAAACATAAATCATTCATCATAACCCAATGAATAAAATAGGTTTCATAAACATCATCCCATCATAACATAATCCATATAAAACAAATGGATATCATTTCATTAGAAGAAGAATCAAACCATGTAAATAATAGATACATTATACTTGAAACATAATCATAATAAATAATGTCATCTTAGGTGGAAAATAGTTTTTACAAAACACATGAAATGAATTCTTGAGGAAAACATCCATTCTTCTTCAAAATCATTTTCTTTTAACAAAATTCCATTCAATTTTAAAAGAAAAGGATTTTTTTTGAAAATATTCATGAAATATCGTAGAGGAATCTTCATGGAAATTAGGCATTATGAAACCGTAAAAATATGTTCATTCTGTATAAGTTAAAAAAACATTCTCCTCCTACTTTTTCCAAAAAAGTCAAAAAGTTCCTCGTATGGTAAACAAAAGAAATATTCCTTACATAACACCATGTAAAAGTCAAAGAGGGGTAAACATGACATTAAAAATACATTGAAAAATATTGAAAACTTTATGAAAAACATTTTTATAGACATGGATGAAAAATAAAACCCCAGTAAATACTTACGTATAAGCATTTTCAGATAAAAATGAGATTTGCAAAATTTTCCCTTACCTCAGGTCGGATATGCTTTGTACGTATCTGAACCTCCTGTATAATGATTTAAATAATATCATTGACTTATTCCAGAATCATAGTCATTATTATGATGTCATATGTGATTAACTTAGGTCTTTATATTACCCGTTCATTTGTGAATTCCATGTTAAAAGTAATGTTTTGGGTAATATTCGTTTCATTTATCGTACGTGTTTGGACTTGTAGTTCTTGATTATATTATTACTTATATCATGATTTACTTACTTCCAGAATATAAAACATGATTTATATATCATATATCTTCATTATATATATATATATAATAGATAAATATATGAAATGAAATACACTGTTCATGGAGACGGTAGGTCGTACATACGCATGAACGATGTTTTCCATTCCTTATTAAATTTAATGAAAGTAAGTAGATGATATATATATATATATACATAAATCCAGTAGAATTATTATGTCATATATTTCATTATTATTCATTATATATACTTTATAATCATTCTTGAATGGTTAACATGGAGAATGAATCTCATCGCGTCGTGGAAACGGTAATCCATACGTTCGCACGAGCAATGATATTGTTCCCATAATAATTGAATGGAATTGGATTGGATGATATAATATCTCAGAATCAGTATCATGTTATAATAATCATATTTATTTACTTTTTACACCATTATACTCATCCATGTATGGTGGTGGTGGAAAACAGATTACACCACGGCGTGGAGACGGTATTTCGTACGTACGCTAGCGTAGTGATTTCATTTTACGTAGGATAGATAGAAGGTGAAATAAGATTTTTTCATAATAATATATAATTATATTAGTGATACTGATGTTATTACTTTATAATTAAACAAATTAAGAAGATGAATTATAATAATAAATAAATTTGAAAGAATCGGTAAAGGATATTACCTTTTCTTCAACACGCCTCTTTAAAACATCCTCTTAGGGAACTAAATATGATCTTTGAAGATTACCAGGACCTATAGTATGTTTATATGGAAGTGTAGGATATAAATTTTCATAGGTTGGTCGAGCATGAAGACTCAAAATGGTGTGAGGAGGAGAGGGAGGAAGTTCCCTTTTATAAGAGAGGTGAGGGGCACTTTAGGAAACCACAAAAATATTAATTTATAATAAACCCAAAACCCACATAAAAACATCCAAAGTGACTCAAATTAGGATATTAGATAATATAGGGTTTAAATCTAATCAAAAAATTAAATTTAGACATGTTTTGATTTTATTTAAACCTTATCATTTTGATTTATCCTTATTTAATCTTTTTAATTTTATTTGTGGTAATAATGTTATAAATTTAATATGGTTATAAATACTTACTTATGTGTTCTTAATTATACATAATTTGATACTTTATGACATTTTATATCATATAAATTTTAATTTGTAATTTCTAAATATTTTTGTGATTTTTAAACAATTTAATAATATAAAATATCAATAGTGTCAATTTTAACACAATTCATTTATTTGAATTTAAATAAACTCCACAGAGAATATATTTTAGAAAAAAACTATTTAATATATTAATAACAAGTCATATTCATCTATAGAATTTGTGGAGAATATTAATTAGTTCATATAATATTTATTTTAATACTTTTAAAATCATTTATTTTATATTACTCTTAATAAAATAATTAATACAACATTTTTGTATAATTATTTAATATAGATATTTTTTGTATAAAAATTAAAAATTAAACACTATGATAAATTTAAATATAATATATTTCCTAATAATACTTTTAGTTGAATTTATCTTCTAAAATATCCATCTTTTAAAATTTTATCTTTACTAAATGTTTAAGCTGACAACTTTGACATCATTTAAAATAAAATAATATAAATGTTCTAATATATTTTATAAGGCTCCAAATGGTCCATAATTCGACCCTTTGATTCTTAGGGTATATAGATACTAGACCAATAAGTTTTGGTCAAGTTTGGGGTTCTTTTTATGGGTATAATTATTGTAATAAAAACTATATTATTGATTTTTTACTAAATATATAATTTCTACATCATTAATGTATAAGCAATTAAAGTAATTAAATATCTCTTAAAAATAAAGAATAAATTACCATAACAATTAATAACATTTTAACTTTAAAATTAGTATTTATAATTGAATTTATATTCTGTATAACCTTTTATTAAAAATACTTTAATTATTAGTGTTTGAGTGAGACATATTTCACTTTCTTTAAAATAAAATAAATTGAAAGTCTTAGTCACATCCAAGTGGGTTCCAATGGATTCAATTTCGACCCAAATATGACTTAGGACGAAATATAATAATCCAATTATATTAAGACAAGTGTTAGGGTAATTTTATAATATTATATTTACCCTTAATTACCCGATTTACCTTTAACTATGGTAAATACAATTTACCATAGTTACTATTCATAGTGCCCAAAAATAAAAAGTAGCCTCTTAACATAATTTGGACCTACTGATTCCAAATATGTAATCCATTTTTCTAAATTAAAATCACATAATTTGTATAAATTAATTTAAAATTAATCTCATTTTTAAGAAAATGTGTTTTATAAGTTAAAACATTGCAAAAGATTGAAATGATTTTACCTATGAATTCGATGTAAAATCAATGATAATGACATAAAATATATTAAATGATAAAAATATATTATATTTATAATTTAAAACCATTCAATATTATAATTTAACCATATAAATAATTACGATGAAAAAAGTTGTTTTTAATAAAAATATAGCATGTTTTTACTATTCATTAAAATATGAAAGTTATGAGAATAATATGAGAAATTTATCCAAATTAAATTTTTATATCCTTATTCCAAAGAATAATTTTATTTGGTCAAATTGAACTTATAAACATGTCAAAAACTAAATTTAATGTGGGTGTGCCATCAAAAGGTGACAAAACTTCATTTTTTGAAAAATACTTATTTTACACAAAAAAAATATTTTTTTCTAATACCATGTTCTAGAAAATGTGTAAGATGAATAATAATGTTATAAAATTTAAAATTTAGTTAATACTCTTCATAACGGCTAGTTCATAATAATATTATATTAATATATCGTTGTTTAGTGAAACCAGGTATTACGTACTACACACACTATCGAGGAAGGTCACGATTGTGTGTAATGCAAGCCAAGTCAAGGCTGCGTGTAGTGAAAGCTTCCATTGGTGTTGTATATAACATAATAAAAACTTATTTTATTTATACATTAAACAAAATATATACTTAATGTTGCATAGAATAATTTCCACAAAATGAACTTGAAATTATGTGTAACACGAGCCAAGAATAGTGTTGTGTATACTGAAAGCTAACACGGTGTTGTGTATATTACAATCTAATATTGGTGTAGTGTACAATAGAAGAAATAAAAGAAATTAAAAATAATATATCTCATAAAATCTCAGGGTGTTACATTTATCGTAGCTGCATTACCCTTCAAGGGATTGATTTATTCTTTTGGGTATTTTCAGGTTATGGTATGTTGAGGAGTTTGATTTGATTATTATGTAATTTATTTCAATTTGATTTTAGGTTCTAGTTGTGTATTTTTGAGGTTTTTTTGATGATTGGGGTACTTTTCACACCATTTTTTGCAATTTTGGTCCACACCATAGTATGTGTTTCCTTGTATAGTTCTTATTTGATGAATTAATTAGTGTGTTTAATTATATTGGTGTTTTATTTAATTTTTTTCCATGGTGAGAAATAGGTTTGAGTTGAGGTTTGATATGTTTTGTTTTACTAGTATCATGTTTATGCAATATGAGCCTCTTTTTTTGTGAAAAACCAATATCGAGCAATTTATCACTATCTTATAAACTGTGCACTTAGTTTTAAATAAAGGATTAAGGGATAAAAATGATGTTTTGGTGTTGCGTTAAGAAGAATTTGGTTTTAAAAAGGGATATTTTGAGTGAGTTTTGGAATTTTGAATTGTGCACCATATTTGGAAATTTTTGGGAAAATTTTTCTGGTAGTTTTTAATCATTGGAGTAGTCTTTTTAATAGTGCATCATGTATCTTCAATTTTTGGGGTGATGTAGATTTTGTTCATGAGGTGGAGTTGTGTGTGTGTGGTTATGAAATATTGTGGGTCATTTTGGTGTGTAAGGAAATGCTTTTTTCTTTAAAATTTATATATAAAAATTTTAAATGTTTTATTAAATTATTATTAGGGATTTAAAAATTGTTTTGGTTGAATTGTGTAATGGTTTTTTGGGCATAAAGCCACTAAACATATTTATAAATTGTATAATAAATTCTTTTAATTCTTTTTTTGAATATGAATGTTATTTCTTTGACTGTGCAGACATTTTAATTAGCAGTGTATGTGATGCAGATTTAGTTTTCAGAAATTTTTTAGTGTGTGTATTATTTTAAAATGGTTTTTGTGTGTGAAAGTGTGGTGCTAGGTAGAGATAGAACCTCATTTGTTTTGTTTATTTAGGTTTTACAAGTGACATGAAATCTGAACCACTAGAGAAAATATACGAAGCTTGGGGACTAGGTTTGAGGACTTGTACTACTGCATTATTTACCAGGAAGTGGAACTGGACCAGTTTTACTTACATTGTTGGATGACTAGAACAACAACTAATCTATTGGATTATGATCGTGGACCACTAGGTCATGGGTGTGTTCCCTACTAGTGGCTTGTGCAAGAGAACATAAACTATTTTGGTTCATTTTCCACATTTTCACCAAGACACGATGTTCTAGGGGCCCATTTCTCACTAGTATCTTTAGGGCATCTCCCACATGATGTGATCCTCTTTTACTTTTCACTCACTTTCGACACATGATGGGATGTTGGGGTTACTATTAAATAATGTGTGTGTGTGTGTTTAAAATTAATTGTGTTTCAAAAAGGTAGTTATCCTCAAAAATGTTTTCATTAAAATTATTTAAGAATTTATTTATTTTTCATTTAATAAAATTAAAAATGTTTTTTTAATTGAATAATTAAGTGTGGAATGTTTTCTCATTGATATCCAATTGGGATATTGGATTCCACCCAACATACACCTTTGGGTGTTTGAAGATATTTTTCCTTTTGTATTCCAGGTTGAGGTGTGAAGAGTTGGTGGTTGAAGTTGTTTGGGGAATCCTCGTGTTGGTTTGGTAAATGTAGCTTGAGGATGTTGTACCTCACATTTCTTAGATGTTTGAGTTAGTGTCTTTATTTTTTTATTTATTATTTTTTATTTTCAGCTGTTGGTTTATGTTATAATACTTTAAAGTAGAAATGTGTTAATGGCTAGTTTAGTTGTACAAATTTTGTTTCTTACCATTTAAAAAGTTAGTTGGTCTATGTTTTTCGTTTTGGTTAAATCGTTCCCATGTATTATTTTTATACTTGGGAACTTCTGCTTGCCTATGGGGGTCAGGAATGACCATCATACCTTACTGCATACCTGGAAGGGACCCGTTTTTGTTGGCAGCCAGATCTAGTTCGTGACAAAATGGTTTTACAGATCGGTTTTTGTTCTTGTTTTTTGGGGCGTCAGGTATATTTACGATAGTGATATCTTTACTCGAGAAGATAGTGATAGAAGAGCATCGTGAACTCTTTCTCATTCTGATCCACCTGTAACCAGCATAGTCCTATATTTATGTTTTTTTGTCATGGGTCAGTATTGATAAGGGATGATTGTAAGAGTAAAATGGTATTGTCCATTCTATCACATGGAGTAGCGACCCATGTTATGCCCAAGAGTACTATTTGACACTCCTGGTGGTTGAAGGTAGCCTAAGGAATGTTAAGTTAAACTATGTAGTTTGGTTTTTCATGATCACTAGTTCTCTGACTAGGTACTTTTATGTTGGTGATTTCTGGGTTCAATTTTGGGTAGACATGAAGGGGTTTTTAAAAGGAAAAAGGACCTTAGGGTTCCACTTATTTTCTCTTACTATGATTTTTTCATAAATCTTGGGGTGATTTTCTTTTGAACCATGTTTTGGGAATTTGGCATTTGAATTGTCGAAGTTGATTTTCTAGTAGGAACTCTTGGGTTATTTGAAATTAAAGTGAGTAATTTTGGAAATGTGATTCCTTTGGAAAATTTCTCTTGAATTTTTGAAATGGTTTTGGAAAAAGATATTTTTATAACAAAGGAAATGTTTTTTTTTTGAAAACAAAAGAGCCTTGTTTTGTCCAGTGGTATTCTTATAAGTGCTTGTGTATGCATGTGGATGTGATTAATGGACTATAGGTGGATCATATGGATGGGTGTATGAGTGCCAGAAAAATGCACATTTTCAAGGCGTCATGTAATATTAGTGGTTAGTGATTGATTTATAAGGTTGATTCATGTTTCCTAAATAGCGGGTTTTCTCTAAAATTGGTTTCTGTGCTTAATCCATTTTGGAATTGGAAAATGGTTTTGAGTCCATAGTGAAATTTATGGGTTCAAAAGAGTTGTTGGGATATGTTGTACTACGCCTGTTCATTCAAGAAGGTGTTTTTATTTGAAAACTAATTAATGTTTTAAGTTGGAATTATATTATGTGATTATATAATATGGATGTTTTTTTGGTGAGGTGTTCTGTTTTTAAGGCTAGTTTTGGGTTTCTTGTTTGGAATATGCCCCCTAGAAAGGTCTTATGGGTTTCCTATAGGTCTCTCAGTTCGTAGCTCATCCCAGACTTCTAGTGGAGTAGAAGAGTTGGGTTTTTATCAGTTATGTTGACTTTTTATAGATGACGAGGTCAGTTGAATATCGTTGAGTGATTCGGGAAAGATGTATTTGTCTCTGGTTTTTTCAGGAACTCAACATTTTGTATGGGTGTAAGATGTCTCGATTTTGTTTGGTGGAGTGATACTAGACTGGTAAAAGTGGATAGATCCATTTTTGTTACAAATTGGAATGTATTGAGTGATTATCAAGACTAGACTCATCCCACAGTTGTACATAAGGAATTGAACTTGAGGGAAAGTTGTGGATCTTATAGGTTCTCAACCAGTCAACAGGCAGGGAACTATATGTGTTGCCCTTTCGGATGAGCTAGTTTCATGTTCCCCAGATGTTTTTCAGAACAATCAATTTAAAGCATGTAATAGTTGTTATCCTTGTTCATATTGTGGTATGTGAAGGTTCCTTATCCAATGAGGAGTGTGAAAAAAGGGACTTGTTCTTAGATTGATCCTTCTGTCAGTTTGCATCACATGTTTGATTGACCAATCAATCTCATTTCTCTTCTGTGGTCAGTCAAGAAATCAAAGCTGTTCGGAGCAATTCTCAGTTGGTATGTTGACAGAGTGGCCCCTCAGGGCATGTAGAGAAGTCTGTAGTTTTATTTTCTAGTGGAGTAAGTTCTAGTCATACATGGCCATCATATGACTATGAGGCGGAATATGCTTCAAACAGCATGGCCTCAACCATAGGTCCCTGGGTGAAGCTTGCGCGCAATAAAAAATTCATCGGATGATGGATGGGTTTGGTCAGACTTATGTCTATTGTGTTAGGATGGGGACATCTTATGTTTCCTATTGCTGTATTGTCTCCTAATCTTCATTTTTTATGTGAAGGGACTAAAGGCCTTGTCACTTTTTTGTGGACTTTATTTGTGAGAGTTCCTATTGGTATCTAAGGAGGTTGGAAGAATCAATATTCTTATAAATCCAGTGGGTGTGCTCTGTTAATATTCCGGTGGGTCGGTTAGGAATAAAAAAATTTACTCGTTTTGGAGATGCTCATGTCTTCTCTAATTGATGTGTGCCTATCTAGTTCGCCGCTTAGTTGGATGTTTCTATGATCAAACCCCTCTAATGTGGTAGAGTATTGACCTATGTAGGAATCATCCATGTATGTCGGCCCATGTTTGTGGGTTCATGATGAAGATTTCAGGTTGCATCACTAATGGTAAACTATGAATGCCAGTATAGATGTCGTGGTGTTGGAAAATTTTAAAATGGTGGGGGGACCCATTGCAGGTCTCACTGACATCTCCTCATGTGTTGGTTTGGTTAGACATAGGGATCTTAGAGATGGTGTTTGAGGTTGTCTGGGGTTGTGAGTCATTTTGGTTTAGAGAACCAATATTTGAAAAGAATCTTAAAATTGTGGGGAGACCACTATAGGATGAACATATAGAAAAAATCTGTTTTCAAAGTGCTTTTTATAGGGTAACCCCTCTCTTCTACTATTCCCGACCATGACCAAAATAATTGGTTAGCTCGGGTACTGGGTTGCATGATGAGTGTTCTTGTAGATCATGAGTGTCCCTAGTGTTCCCTAAGTTAGGGGTAGGGGTTTTCCATGTTTTAGTTGTGTTAGGAGGTGAATTCCTTGTTGTTGGTTTTTTTCATAGTGATTCTCATTTTGAGATCTATGGTGTTTCAGATTATGGGTGTTTAGAATGCTTTTTCTTTGGGTGATTAAGGATTTTTTAAGTTTCTTTGTGGTCTTTCTTAGAACCATTGACTAACCATGACTTTAGGTATATTATGGGGGAAGAAAGTGTCATGGTGGGGAGAATTTTCACACACTGACATGAAGCTTTATTTTATTTTAATTATTTTGGGTCTCACATTTGAGCTACAGTTTGTACCTTTTTTATTTTAAATGAAATTTATGTCATTATATGTGTGTGTAGCTATACGCATGACCGTGTGTAGTTCCTAACATTAATAAGAGAATTTTTTATTTTTAAATTTATTATTACACAGGCGTGTGACCTTGCGCGGGACTGCGCGTGCGACTGGGCGCACAACTGTGAGCGTGATAGTGCATACGATCGTGCATGTGACTATAGGTGGTGTGAAAATTCAATTAATAATATTATTATTATGATGGTTGGTGTTATTATTTTATTTTTATTATTAGTATTGAATTCATTATTATTTGTTGTGTAATTTTTGTCCTTTTAATTTTTTTAATTTGTTTCGCTTCATTTTTTATTTTCTTTTATTTTTTATTCTTTTTCCTCTTTCCCTCCTTCTTCCTCACCCTCTACCTCTCTCATATTCCCCCCCTTTGGTGAAACCATACCTGCATGTGTCTCCTCCACCCTCTTACATGGAAGCATGAGAACAACCCCCATCTCCATTAGGTTTCGGCACACCTACCCTCCCCATTCCGGCTTCCCTCGTGCCACCTTAGCCTCCATCACACTCCCCATGTGTTACCCCATGTCTCCCATCTCCCCCATTTCCCCATCCCATCGCTCCAAACCCCCTTCCTCTACCTGTTCTTCTAGCTGTAACCCTCACCGTGATGTTCATTTCAGATATCCCTTGTTTGATCCCAAGAGCCCCCTCCCCCTGTGTATGGTACTTCGTAAAAATATATTGCCCAGACAGCCACACGTTTCCAGAACCCATGCCTTCTCCCTTCTTCGAGCGATTTTTTAGCACGACACACCTTTAGTATTCTTCCCCCATTCCTGGTTGGTTATCCACACCTTTATTGTAGTTGCATTTCCCTTTAAGGTGCTGATTTCTTCTATTGGCTATTTTCAGGTAATTCTTTGGTGTTGCGTTTGATTTTTTATGGTGTAATTGATTTGATTATTTGATTTTAGTGTTTAGTTGAGTTTTTTGAGCTGTTATTGAATTGTGGTGGACATTGCGCAACAATTTTTGTGAATTTTTTCTACACCGAGGTAGGTGATTCCACGTATTGTTATTGTTTTATGAATATATTTATGAGTTTAACAAGTTTATGATGTTATTTAATTTTTTTTCTTGGTGGGAAATTGGTACAGTTTGAGGATTGATTAATTTTGTTTTACTAGGATCAGGTTGGTTTAATATGTGTGTTGTTTATTTTTGTGAAAAATACATGTAGATATATTTATCACTACCTTATAAACTATTATATTAGTTATCAAAAGGTTTAGGGTATGCATAACGTGTTTTTGGTGTTTCATCAATGTGTGTTTGGTTTTAAAAATGATATTTTGAGTGAGATTTGGTATTATGAATCGTGTTGCATATTTGGAAGTTGTTGGGAAAATTTTCCAGTGGTTTTTTTAAGTATAGTAATTGTATTCTTAACATTGTGGATGTTTCTTTAATTGTGTGTGTCATGCATATTATGTTCTTGAGAGGGTGTTGTGTTCTTGTGGTTATGAAAGAGGCTGTGGTCAGTCAGGTGTGTAAAGTGGTGCTTTCCTCTTTAAAATTTATTTATGAAAATTCTAATTGTCATATTAAATAAATATTAAGGCAGAAAAATTGTTTCAGTGGAATTTTATATAATATTTTTTTTCATAAATCCATGCTACAAATGTAGAAATTGTTTAATAAAATCTTTTAATTATTTTTTTAACTATGAAAGTGATTTCTTGAATTGTGTAGTAATTTTAATTGGTTGTGTAAGTGATGTACAATTAGTTTTTGAGATATTTTTTTAGTGTCCATATTATTTTTAAATGGTTTTTTTATGGGAGAGTGTGGCGTTAGGTAGAGATAGCACCTCAGTTGTTTTTTTATCTATGTTTTTCATGTGACATAAACTCTGACCCACATCAGTGCAAATGAGAAACCTGGGTATAAGTTGGACGGACTAGGACTAGTGCTCTCATGACATAGAATTTCCATCTTCCTGATTTAAATTAGTTGGTTTGATGATTACAATACTAACTAAACTTTTGGATGATGATCAGAGAACACTATTTTATGGGTGTGTTCCCTACAAGTGGCTTATGCATGAGAACATAGACCTTTGTGGCTCCAATTCCATGTTTTCACTGAGATGTGATGTTCTAGAGTCCCACTTTTCACTATTTTCTTTATGGAATCTCCCATGTATAGTTCTCCTCTATTAAATTTTGTTCACTGTCGGCAAATGGTGTGATGTTGGGGTTACCATAAATGCAAGTGAGTGTGTGTTTTAAATTGAGTTGTTTTCGTTAAGCTTGGTATCCTTAAAACTATTTTCATTAAAATTGTTTATGAATTTATTTATTTTTCATCTGATAAAAATTAAAATGTATTTGTCATTTAACAATAATGTATGGAGCCTTTTATTAGTGCCATTATATTGGGTTCTTGGATCACACCATAAATACACCTTTGGGTGTATGTATATCATGATACATTTGTACACCAGGTTAAGTCATGCATAGCGTTGGGGGTTCAGGTTGTTAGTGGCGTCCCTGTGTTGGTTTAGTGAACATGGTTTGAGAACGTTTCACCTCATATTTCATGGAGGTTTCAGTAATTGTTTTTAGTTTTTCATTTATTTTCATTTCTTTTGAGTAGGTAGTTCAATTTATAAACCTTTAATTCTAAAATGTTTTAAGTGCCTATTTGGTTGTATGAATTCTGTTTCTTCTCATTTGAGTAGTTTGTTGTTTTATTTTTTTCATTTTAGGTAAATCATTCCCATGTATTTTTATGATACTCGAGAACTAGTGCCGGCCCATGGGGATTGGGAAATCCCTTCAGACTTTTCCATGGACGGGGTCAGGCACCAAGTTTTATGGTGACCAAATATGGTTCATAAAAAATGAACCTTTTGAATATCAAAAAATAATGATGTTTTTTTACCTTTAAATTGATGTATTTTTTCTAATCTCCCATGGAAACAATATTTCTCGATTTTTCAGATTTAATTTTTCTAATTTTAAGAAAAAATTCATCTAATTTGTTTTTACGAAACTCATGTTGATATAATTTATATAAATAATATATTGTTTCTCTATGGGTATTGTTTATGAACATATGATTTGAAATAAATCTTGAATAACATGGAATAAATCCTATAAATTCATAGGTTACAATATATTTATCAACTAAATTCCATTTCTATTAATATCATAGTTTCCCTTTCAATATATTTATCAATTTTTTTAATAACATGTTTAATATTAATTATTTTCAGTTGTTTAAAAGGAAATGGGAGAATATACCAATAGTTATTATAATGGAAAATACACTGGTATTCCAAAATATGATTCCAAATAAAACGGAAGAAGGAGTTGAGAATTTATTGAAATTACATTCATAAGTGACTCATGCTATAAAAAATTACATAATATGGTAGAATGAAATCCTTCTATCAATATATAGAAACACGTGATTTATTCATTTATGTAACTATGGAATCTAAATTTTAGTGGATCTTTTAATCCCCTAATAATGGGAAATGGATTTATTCCCCAAAGAACATATAATTAGTATTACTATGCTATGATGAAGAGAAAATAATAATAATTAGTGGTCGCATAAATAGAGAATCCAATCTATGGTTGAAAAATATTAACAATATAAACCAATGGAAAATATAAAATCAATTTAGTGAGAAAATTTATAGAAAATATTTTCCAAAATTATTTCATCACACGCTCGATGATAAAAAAATAGATGGAGCTTTTAGTATTCCTGGACCTCAAGTTCTAGATGTGTCTTTTTCACATAATGTGTATTTTGTAAAAGGTTTTTTCATCATTGTACAATAATTTTGGTAGTATATCAAGCTAAATTTTTAGCTATGAAATATACAATTGGCTATATTGTACAACATAATTGGAACTCATTATAGATTGAATGTGACTCCAATGATTCTGTGAATGGCTTGAAAACAAAAAAAGGACATGCCTTAGAGGACCCTACTTCAAAGGATTGAATGTCTCACCAAAATTTCAAACATATTTTTTTAATCTTGCATACAAATAGAGAGTAAAAATATGTCGCATACATGTTCTCAAATAAAGTAGTGAAGGACATAACATGATTAGTTCATTTGGGACCCCATATTATTTCACTTCAATAGTGGAGGCAGATATGTGTGGTGTGAGATATTCTCATATTTGTAATAATCACATGAAATCCCAACTTTTCTTATCCATGTTTTATATAATTTTTTTTTACGAAATGATTTATCCGGATCTGGATCTTTTTCTTCTCTCAACATGTAGAACACTCATCAACTTCATAAAAAGTGATATCAATTTTTATACCTCAAACTGCATTATACTCCTATAAAAATGAATGCATACTTATAAATCCAATTTATTAAATCCACCAATAGTATGGATGTTGATACTGAATGTAGAATAATATAATGATTAAATGATTAAGTCAAATGATATTATCATCCATGAACACATTCCTATTTTAAAGGATTGTACTTATGTACTTCCAAAATACATCCACGTTCTACCTCTTAATCAATAGTTTGAGTTCTATATTCAATATATTACATGATTTTTTCCCATTTATATGAGGGAATAAAAATATCCTTCATTAAATGATAATAAATATTTAATAATGTTTAATTAAATTTGGACAATGGCTTAATATACATAATTTCTTTCCCATGGGTCTTATCCATCCTATTATTCAATAATTATGGTCCAGTGAATCTATAAATTATTCATATTAAACAAAAAAAAGATGAAAAAATGAACTAAGTATCCCATTCCATGGAATTTCAAGTTTTTCAATCACCTGTTAGGAGATCAAGACATATATAAAGTGGATATTTGGATTCAATATTATAAAATGAATGAGGTGAAGAAAGATATTCCCAATACAATATTTTGTAAAACATATGGAAAATATGAGTATATAGTGATACTACTTCAATCACCTATTATGAGATCACGAAATAAATATAGTGATGTCTTTTGGAATAATGAATGGTAATTGAGATTAAAAGAGTTAAAGGACAGGCCAATGGCAACACATGTACTTATAAAACCATCAAGTAGGAAATTTTTTTATATAAATTAATGATTTTTTTATGGATTGGGATTAATACTTGGGAAAATTATAATTTAATACCCTATGCCTCTCAAAAAAAATGATGATCTATGAGGATAACTGTCAGATAGAAGAAATGGAGTTAGACTAAGTAATCCTCACACTTAATACAAGGAGGAATTTTTCAATATAGAAGAATGTGTGTCATATATACAGATAATAAAATCCAAAAACATCAAAATATTATTTAATTTAATAATTCAATCATTGGTTTTCTTATCACTAAAGTTAATAGATGCAAAATAATGATTTTGACATCAATTATGTTAAAATAGATGTAATATTTTCTATTAATTTTCTTCCAACCTCTATTAAAGCATAAATATTTGTAAAAACTCATTCTAAATAAAATTTAACATTAAATTTATAACAAGACAAAATAATTTTTTTAGAAAGTACCATAAAAATAGATTTTATACATTTTCTTGATTCCCTCTTCCTAAAACCCTCATACTCTTTTCTTGCGACCACCCGCTGCCCACACTCAATCATCCTTATTAAATTTATTATCATACTTCATATTCATTTTTTATCCATAATGATACAATGTTCAATATTCCTCTACCACAATCAACTATATGTATTCCATTGAAACCCTAATCATATTATCTTGCTACTAGGATCCATCTTTTTTGTTTGATAGATTTTATACTCAATTTTTTCAAATGTTTCTCCTAAATCTTATATATTTTCCCTACTTAACCAATCCTCAACTACATTCATTGGACATGAATATTTATTTTCAATATTAAGAATCAATGATATGTAATTAAATTCATATGGATGAATAATTCATTTTTTATATTTATAATTTTTATTCATTCAATCATTGTATTTATATAATTCTCAATTATAATTTTCTTTTAAAAAAATGTATTTATATATTATTTAGAGGCAGTTAATTTGTTTGTGTTAATAAATAATGAGTGAAATATTTCACATTGGTAAATAATAATAATAATGATTTTCTTTGTTTATAAATGCCTTGCCAATATAATTTTAATGTGGTTAGAAATATTTTTTTCCCATATTTTTTTAGGTTATAAATTATTTTTTTGTTATAATTAAATTTTCTTATTATATTTTTTGTATTAAATTATAGATATAAAATATTTTATTAAAATATAAGAATTTTTATATATTTATACACTGAAATGTTTTAAATTTATGTATTTTTATATATTTTCTTATATTTTTATATCTTTTAGTATTTTTACCTACTATATTATTCCATTAGGAAATTAATGGATCAAAATTGGATAAATGCATGAATAAAAACTAATTAATATTAGAAAATGGTTGATATTTTCATGGAATATTCTAATTTAAATATTAAAATAAAAGATATGACTTCTTCTCCTTTATTGGGGTGTTTTTATTATGAGAAAACTAAATTATAATGAAATCAAAGACCATATAATTTTTAATTTTTAAATCAGGATTGTGAATATTAGACCGGTAATGGTAAAAAAAGAAAAAAATTCATTATCAAATAGTGATGATGATATTTTTTTCAAATAGGGTATATTCCATGGATAAACTTTGAGAAATACTAGATCACCTACCTCAAAAGAAATATCCTTCTCTGGTTATCTACATAACTTTTTTGTCTACTCTGAGTTGTTCTCATGTGCTTCTGAATCAATTGAACTTTCTCTGCCATCTCTTCTACCAATTCTGGTACCATCAGCTTCCTTTCTCCAACTTCATCCAAAAAAGTAGATGTTCGACAACACTTTCCATATAATGCCTCAAATGGAGCCATCTGTATACAGGAATGAAAACTATTATTATATGAAAATTCAACCAAAGAAAGATGTTGGTCCCAACTTCCCTGGTAATGCAGTGAATAAGCACGTAGCATATCCTCCAAGGTTTGAATTTTTCATTCTGAATTCCCATCTTATTGAGTATGAAAAGTTTTACGAAAATTTAATTTAGTACACAATGACTTTTAAAGGCCATTTAAAATGTTAGAAGTTAACTCGAGATCACGATCAGATACAATGGAGAGGGGAACTCCATACAACCTGACTATCTCTTTAACATAAAACTAAGAAAGTTAACCTAGATACAATGTATCTCGAATAGGATGGAAATGAGAATATTTATTCAATCGATCAACAATAACCTAGATTGCATTATTACCTCGACATGTCTTTGGTAATCCCACAACAAAGTCCATGGATATATTTTTCCATTTCCACTCTGGAACCATTAAAGGCTAAAGCATTCCTTTCGGTAACTGCCTCTCTACCTTAACCTCCTGACAAGTCAAACACTTCATAGTAAAATTAGAAATATATCTTTACATTCCATCCCATTATTAATACTCCAGAAGATCTTTGTACATCTTAGTACTACCAGGATGAACTGAAAATGGAGAACTATGAGCTTCACATAACAACCCATTATTCAGATTTGAATCACAAGGCACACATGATCTCTTCCCAAACCTCAAAACACAATCATTATCAATGTTAAAATTAGGCAACATACCATTCTGAACCAACTCTACCGTTTTCTGCAACTCACTATCTTCTTTATGCACCTTCTTTATCTATCTGATAGAGATGATTTCACTAACACCTGAAACAAAACAGAAGAATTTCCTTCACCAAAAACTTCTATTCCAAAGTTCATCAAATCAAAAACCAAATGATCTTGTTCCAAATTTAGAATGGTTAATGAAGCCTTAATTTTTCGACTCAAAGCATCAGCCACATTATTTGCTTTTCTTAGATGGTAAAGGATTGTGAAATAACAATCCTTGATTAATTACAATCATCTCCTCTATCTCATGTTCAATTATTTTTGAGTGAATATATACTTTAAACTTTTTTTTCAGTTTGTATTTCACATTTTACTCCATACAAATGATGCCTTCAAATTTTTAATGTAAAAACAATAGCATCTAATTCCAAATCATGTGTAGGGTAATTTAACTCATGAGATTTCAACTGACGTGAAGCATAATCAATTACCTGATCATTATGCATAAGTACACAAACATGTCCTTTCAACGAAGCATCACTGTAGATAACAAACCCACCATTTCTGGAAGGCAATTCCAAAACTATAAAATTCACAAATCTTCTTTTCAATTCCTGAAAAAAAAAATCATCACATTCTTTTTTCCAAATAAACTTAACACCTTTTTGAGTTAATTTTGACATTGGACTAGATAACCATGAAAAATTTTCAACAAACCCCTGGTAATAACCTACCAAACCAAGAAAACTATGAATCTCAGTTATATTTGTGGGTGTTGGCCATTCCTCAACAACATTTGTTTAAGTGGGATCAATAGTTTTGCCATTTTTTAAAACAATGTGACCATGGAAAGAATTTTGATGCAACCAAAACTCACTCTTGCTGAATTTCCCAAACAGTTTATTTTCTTTGAAGGTTTGCAAGATAACACTTAAATGACTTTAATGTTCCTCTTTACTTTTAGAATAAACCAAAATATTATCAATGAACACAACCAAAAACTTATCGAATAACTCACGAAAAATTCTATTCATAATATCTATGAATATAACAGGTGCATTGGTTAACCCAAAAGGCATACCTACAAATTCATAAGGGCCATATCTAGTAAAAAATGCAGTCTTCGGAATGTCTACCTCTTTCACTTTCAACTAATGGAACCCCAGTCTCAAGTAAATCTTTGAAAAATACTAAACTCCATGGAGGTGATCAAATAAATCATCTATATGACGCAAAGGATACTTGTTCTTAACAGTGATGTTATTCAATGATTTATAATCAATGAAAAGTCTCATTAAACCGTCTTTCTTTTTAACAAAAAAGACAGGAGAACCCATGGGAGATGTTCTAGGTCTAATGAAACCTTTATCTAATAACTCCTACAATTTCTTCTTTAACTCTAAAAGTTAAATTTGACCCATTCGATAAGGGGTTTTGAAATTGTCTTAGCATCAGGAACTAAGTCAACAGTAAATTCAACTTCCTAATCATTAATTATACCATGAAACTCATCATAAAAAACATACAGGTACTCATTTAGCACTGACACATCATTAATATGAAAAATCCCTTTGTTTTCAACAATTTGTGCAAGGTAAGATTTATTTCCATCTTTTACCAGTTTTCAACTTCCTAATATGTTATCAAAAGCAAGGGTTCATTCTTATACACAAACTAAAAATTTTTCTTGAAATGAAACCTCTTTAGCCTTGTAGTAAATTTTAGCATGATATACAGACATCCAATCCATGCCCAAAATGACATCAAACTCTACTAGAGGAAAAACAATAAGGTTTGCAGGTAGATTCTTTCCTCACACAAGGACAGGAATGTTCTTATGTTTTATTTTTGTATCAACATTTCCTCCAGGTGTTTTTACCATAAGTTCAGTATTCATATCATGAGATAGAATTCCCAATTTACTAGAAAACTTATCATAAATGAAAGAGTGTGTAGACCCTGAATCAAACAACACATTGACATAATCTGAACAAACAAACATTGTACCTGATACTAATTCATTAGAGGGACCAACATCTACTGAAGTATTTGAAAAGGATTTCACCACCCCTTTATACTTGTAGTCTGGATACTTTCTATCACGACTTGTTCCCTAGGGCCCGTATCGTGACTACCCAAGCCCTCCTTCCATAGGCCAGGGGCTGGCGACTAGCACAAAAGGCGTAATTTCCAAAAACTGGGAAGGCATTGCCTTTATAAAAACATAAACACACACAACCAGAGTAAAAGTGGAATAAAACACTAAGTAAAAGTTATATAAAAAGTGTACTGAAAGTAAAGGGGCCGAAAATAAAATCCCAATAGTAAATTAAAAGGAATGGACAAATAGGTACAACTAAAAAGACAAACAACTGGAAGGTATCTAGAAACTTTTGGATTGTCCACTGTGGATCCTACCTGAAGGGTAGGTACAAATAGCCTCATCAATGCTCCACATCCGTCCGTCTCCTCCAGGTACCGTCTCATCTTTATTTCCACCTCTGGGTACTGTCTAGTCCTTGCACACTCTGCCTCGGTCAGCACTGTCCGTCGTCTGCATCAAACACAATGAGGTGCTAGCAGAGCCCATGTAGGGGAGAGTATAACGATACACAGTAGGGACCCCAAGACCCTCAAGGTCTCACAAAATCCAACAATTATAAACCAAAAAGTATGATTTCAATGGATAACCATTACATAGGTATATTCCCATACATATACCTAAGTTATCAAGTAACACATCTCTATCATAAGGAAAACACAAAGGTCATTGACTCAGATCAAACCCAGATTTTCATTATTGAAACCATGGTTGCTGGATAACACCCCCTATGTCATGTAAAGTGGGCCTATCATGACACCAAGGCACTTCTCACTAACATTATACTACTGAGGTACTCCTACTGTCGAGTACCGCGGGACTACTACCAACTACCAGGTGCTCTGTCTGCTGTGGGTCTACCACCAAATATTGGGCGCTCTCCCTAATAGCCTAAAAAGGTACTTATCCTGTCGTGTATCATGGGTCTGCTGCCAATTACCAGGAACTCTGTTCGCCATGGGTCTGCCGCCAAATATCAGGCACACCTCACTGGGCTAGTCGAATCTCTCCAAGTCGAATCAGTCAACCAGTAGTCAGGTCTGTCAGCTACTATGTCTCTGCACTCTACCTGCTCATCTCCAGAAGGATTCTCTCCATGATCTACTAGTTGAAACTTCTAGTTTCATGAAGTCTCATGTGGAAGTATCTCAAAGGACCTCCACATCATGGGGGTCTCAACGCGACAGACGGTGTGTAAATCGGACGCCTGATCTGTGAGTTATTGGCATTTCTGTCCCAGGGGGCCGATTTTTTTAGGTTCAAACCAACCCAACCATACTCCAAATATGTCCAAAACTCAAGTGGGATATTCCAAAGTAACCTTCTCACTCTAATATTTCTATCTCCATAGATGGTTCATCGATCAGATGCTCGTAGCCCAAGTTATGGGTGTAAAGGTGTTTTTGGGTCTAACGGGTCTCTGTCCGGTCCGACCCAATCGGACCGACTCAACCTGACTCAGTTCTAGATCAGGGTCCTACCCGGTCCATGAGTCTGACTCGGTCTAAATGGGAGGCCTGACCCAATGGGACGGCCTGGCCTGAAGGTGCGTCTCATCCCATCGGTGTGACCTGGCCTGTGGGCACGGCCCGGCCCAAAGGCGGCCCAACCTGGTCGGCTGGCTATGTGGCCCGGCCCGGATGGCCATGGGGCCCGGCCTGGATACCCGTGTGGTCTAGTTCAGCTAACCGTGTGGCTCAGAATAGCTGGTCGTGTGGCCTGGCCCGACTGGCTGGCCCGGGTGGCCAGCTGGCCGCGTAATGGGGGGTGTTACACCCCTCGAGCTCCCGAAACTGTCGACGGAAGGCGCTGGCTCTTGTAACCACCGAACCTAAAGGGTCCTTCCTGGCGTGCACTAGCGGCCAGATCAGCAGGCTTCCCTCCATTTTCCAATGTTCCCTTAGTCCATGGTTTTTCTCCAGCATTGCGCAACGGCGCCACACCCCTGCTCTCCCGTCGTGGCCCGCCCTGGCCATGGTCCTACCCACCCGGCACGGCACGACGGCGCTGCGCCCCTCCATCGCGGCCAGCCTTGGTCGTGGCCTCCTGTTTTCCTCCACGCGGTGCGATGATTCCACATGCCTCCTCTGTGGCCCGACGTGTCCGCAGCTCTTCTTTCCTCTGTATGGAACAGTGGTGTCACGCCTTTCAGGTGACCCGACAGTCTTGCGCCGCCGGTTTCCTCACGCCCGACCCGACACCGGCCACCGTTTTCTGCTTCCATTGTCCATAACAAACAAGATCAAAAGGGGGAGTTTCGGCTGTGTTGGTGAGGTCCAAACCCCCCACGTTATGTTGATAACATTCCATATATCCTAAACCAATATATTGAACGAAGTAGAACAGAAACAAGGAAACTCAAACCCCTACCTTGTGTGTTGGTGTCGTTTGATAGAGTCGCAGGAAGGCGGCGTCGATCCGGCAACGTCGGAAGTGGAAGAGATATACTCGTTGTTGGCGGATGGGCATTCAAAGGTGATTAAGTCTAATACATCGTCGACATTCCTCGTGGGTTTCACTTCCATTTCTTGGCCTTGGATGAAGAAGGAAGAAGACAATGTTGATTTTCAGTGGATGGAGCGTTCATCGCATTCTTCGTTGGGAGGATGAAGTTATCTCTCAAGTTTCCAACCAAAATAATTTCTGACCAAAATAATGGGTTAAGCCAACCCATTATTTAATTGTTGGAAAAATAATTCAAAAATATTTGAATTAAAAGAAACCATTCACGAAAATAATGGGTAGAGAGTCGGAAATTAAATGGTGGGGGAAGGTGGAGAGGCTCCCCCAATTTAGAGAGAGTTTTACCAAATTTAATTGGGGGTTCGAGGGGGTTAAAGGGGAGTTAGAGAGGTCGGGTTTTCCCCACCTAATAATCCTCCCAAGGGAGGTTATGGTGTTGTGGACCCCACCTCCAACCTACCCTTGGAAGTTTTAACCACCAACATAAAATAAATTTAAATCTTTATCGTTATTCAGTTTCATTAAAAACCCCCAAAAACTAACTTCTACTCTCAATAAAATGAAATTGCATTGAAGGCCTCACTAAGGAATCACCGAAGCTGCGAGTTCAACGGTGCCCTCGAATTTCAATTCTGAGCACCGGTTCAAAAGTTATAAAATTTTGAACGTACGTTTACTGAACAAACCCAAACAAAACTTCAGAATTTGATTCCGGGCACATCGGGCCTCAGAATCAAGCCTCGTAAGAAATTGTGGATTCATAAAATTCCCGTGAATATTAAAAAAAATCCAAGAGAAATTTGGGTCTTTAAATTCTCCCCACCTCAGGGATTTATGTCCCTGTAAGCTATAACTCGAACTAAGCGAATAAATGGGGTACTAAGCACGAATCTGAGCCTCCCGCTCCCATGTTCTCTCCTGGAGGTTCCTGTGCTGCAAGAAAATGCACACTATAGGTATCAAATGTCCATGTATGACCCGCTCTTATTGATCCTCAATCTTCACTCGAACCTCTGGGAAAGTCTCTCCGTTATTGATGTCCAGCTCCCCAAGGTCGATGATGTGTGATGGGTCATGAACATATCTACTCAGCTGAGATACATGGAAGACGTCGTGAACCCGATGCAACTAAGGTGGAAGAGCCAAGTAGTAATCCACCTCACCTACTCTGTTGAGGACCTAGAAAGATCCAATGAACTACGGAGATAACTTTCCGCCTTGGCCAAATCTCCATAGTCCTCGTCGAGGTGAAACACGTAGGAAAACGTGGTCTCCATCCTCAATCTCCAGAGGTCTCTGTCTCCTATTAGCATATACTTCTTCCTGGTCTATGTAGTCTTCATCTGCTCCTAGATGATATGCACCTTCTTCATGGTAGCTCATACCATCTATGGTCCCACTAGTGCTGACTCCCCTGGGTTTGTACAGCACAGTGGCGATCTGCAAGGTCGTCCGTAAAAGGCCTCAAAAGGTGCCATACTGATGGATGAGTGATAGATATTATTGTAGGAAAACTCTACCAAAGGAAATTGGTCCTCCAAACTATAACCGAAGTTGAGGAAACATGCACGAATCATGTCTTCGAGGTTCTGGATGGTCCTCTAATTCTGACCATCAATCTGAGGATGGAAGGCGGGGATCAAGATATGTTGTGTCCTGAAAGCTTCCTGCAACCCATTCCATAGTTGGGAAGTAAATCATGTGTCATGGTCGGAGACAATAGAAGAAGGTACTCCATGAAAACGCACTATCTCCTATACATAGTGTCGTCCCAGGATCCCTACTGAACCCTGCTCCCTGATCAGTAGTAAGTGGGCCGACTTGGTGAGTTGGTCGACGATCACCCAAATCAAGTTGTGACTCCTAGATGTATGTGGAAGACCTATCACGATGTCCATAGATATCCCATCCCACTTCTACTCAAGTACCAATAAGGGCTGTAACAAGCCTGCTGGTGCCTAGTGCTCTACCTTCACTTGATGAAAAGTGAGGCATCGTGAGACAAACTCCGCTACCGCCTTCTTTATACCTGGCCACCAGTGCTGTCGTCAATGGTCCTACTACATCTTTACCACACCTGGATGAACCTCTAGAGGGGACATGTGGAACTCCCTCAACACCTCCTCCTAAAGTGCAACTGGTACCATGGTACTTCCTCTAAAGAGGATGACGTGCTCCCCACCTTCAGAAAATCCATCAGCTGGCTAACATGTGGATATATCTGAGCACATCGTGTCTTGCAGTCACCATCTCCATGTTGTGCCTCCCTAACTCGCTGAAGAGGTGGAGGGGTGACTGTAAGAGACTGAAGATAGACTTATCCATCTCTATCCATAAAGGATATCTATAAGGCAGCCAGTTGCTCTGTCGCCTCTTCTAGCAGTTGAATACCAGTCCTCCTACTAAGTGCATCCGCAACAATGTTCCCCTTCCTAGGAGTATAGACTATCTCGAAGTCATAGTCCTGGAGAAACTCAAGCCATCGTCACTGTCACAGGTTCGGGTTCTTCTAAGAGAAGATATACCTGAGACTCTTGTGATCAGAGTACATAGTAAAACATTCTCCCATTAGATAGTGTCGCCACGTCTTCATGGAGAATACCACTGCTGCTAACTCTAGTTCATGGGTTGCGTAGTTCTGCTCGTGATGTCTCAACTGCCGAGAACCATACACAATCATTGCTCGTTCCTACATCAGGACACACCCGATTATGGTCCATGATGCATTGTAGTAAACTACGTACCCTATGACTTCCTTAGGAAGCCTCAATATGGGGGAACTAGTCAGCCTCTTCCTCAACTTCTGAAAGCTTTGTTGGCATCTCTTCGACCACATGAAGGGTTTCCCCTTCTTTGTCAAGGATGATAGTGGAGCTGCAGCTCTGGAAAAGTATGGAATGAATCATCGATAGTACCCAACCAATCCCAAGATTCTTTGTATCTCCATCACACTCCTAGGTGGCTCCCAAGAAGGTACCGCTTCAATCTTCGCTGGATCCACTGCAACTCCAGCCTCTGAGATGATGTGTCCCAAGAAGTGAACCTCTCAAATCCAAAACTGGCACTTCGAGAGCTTACCATAAAGCTGGTGCTCTTGGAGTGTGTCCATCACTACCTGCAAATGGTAGGCATGCTCCTCCTCACTAGTCGAGTAGATCCGTATTTCATCGATGAAGACTATGACAAAGTGATCGAGGTAAGGCAAGAAGATCCTATTCATGAGACTCATGAGCACTTCTGGAGCAATGGTTATGCCAAAGGGCATAACCAGGAACTCGTAGAAGCCGTACCGACACCTGAAGGCCATCATCTACACATCCTTGTTTCTAACTCTAAGTTGGTGATAGCCTGATCTGAGTTCTATCTTTGAGAACCACTATGCTCCCTTGAGCTGATCGAAGAGGTCTTCAATCCTCATAAGTGGGTACTTGTTCTTTATGGTCACCTGGTTCAGGCGATGGTAGTCGACACAGAGCCTCAATCTCTCATCCGCCTTCTTGGAGAATAGAATCGGGGCTTCCCAGGGAGAAACAGTAGTCTAGAAGAATCCCTTCCCCTACAAGTCCTCCCATTGTACCCTTAGCTCACGAAACATAGCGGGAGCCATCTGATATGATGGAGTAGATATCGGTGCCATCCTAGGGTACAGGTCAATGTAGAAGTCCACCTCTCTATGAGGAGGTTTTCCTGGGATGTCATGATAGAAAACATCTATGTACTATTCCACCACTACAAGATAAGTCAGACTCTCCACATATACTGCTCCGAGGGTAAGGCAAGCCAACTGGTGAGTGATCGGCTGCACCCTCCTCTGAGTAAGTCCATCCTACACTTCAAAGGTTCCCTTCTCGCCAGTGAAGGTAAACCTAGTCCCATATGTGTGGACACACCACACTTTTTTTCTAATACAGTCTATTTGAGAATGGATTGTAGATAACCATTCCATACCCAAGATGACTTCATAAGGCCTTGACACCGCTATGAGGAGATCCCAGCTGAAGCTCTCACCTCCCATAGTAAGATCACACTATCAGCACCAGTGCGTAATCATCGATACTTATTCTGTAAGAGTCTCTAGCCGTAAGGATCGAGCCAACGGCTCTGTCGTAATATCCGAGCTCCGAATGAGGGCAGCGGCAATGAAAGGGTGACTGGAACTCATGTCCATAAGAACTTCCGCTAAGGTGGAATAGACATAAATCATACCTCGAATCAACTCCAGAGCATCGTGATCGTAGGACTCAGCTACCTGAAGCTGTGCTCTGCCCTGTCCACCCACTACCTATGATCGGGGTGGACCTCATGGTGGTGGTGGCGGTAGCACCTCGTAACGTCGTCCACCTCTAGCTGCACGACCATCTCCTCTTCCGCGTCTGTCTGTGCCCTGCAGACCACCTCGATCGAATCTATGCCTCTTCCTGGGAGGTCCCTCAATTGTTTTCTGATCCTCATAGTGGCGGGTCAGACAGTCACAAACCATGTGACCAAGCCCACCATAGGAGTAACACTACCCGCTCCTGGAATGACTGGCTCTGTCTCAACTCTGGGTGCCCCGCACCACCGATCATGAGTCGTGCAGTCGACCACCTGTGGGTCTGGTCCTCTTGGACCTCTGCGCCATCTGTCTACTTCCAAATGCAGAATAATCCACTGTGATTTGACTAGTGGTGGGTCTCACTACTGGAGACTGGTCATCAAGGAAACTCTCCACTATGAGGGCTCGCTCCAACACCCCCGTCTGCATCGGGATGCTGTGGGAGATAACGGAAGATCTGATCTCTCGCATGTGTCCCTACTCGAAGGTCTGGACCCTGAAGAACATGTCTCGTACCATATCCTTAGAGTAGCGCAAGAGGTCATCGAACCTCGTTGAGTACTGATCTACACTCATGCTTCCCTACTACAAATTAAGTAGCTCCTGTATCTGTACCGCTCGAAGGGTGGCTGGTACAAACTCTGCCCAGAACAGGCTCTTGAAGTCTTCCCATATAAGTTTCACCTCATCATGCATCTGGAGCATCAGGATCCACCATCTTCCTGCTTATGCTTGAAGGAGGGTGGTAGCAAGGATCAACATGAAGTCATCTGGTGTCCCTAACAGTCTGAAGACTCTCACCACAGCCTCCAACCAATCCTCAGCCGCTTCTGGGTCTTTTTATCCCCTGAACTAGGGTGGCCTCTGGTGCTGGAACTCATGTAGTGTGCTCAAGCGGCATTCACTCTATGTTTTTGGGGCTGGTGGTATTAGTGGCCCAATGGGGAGTGGTACCGCTGGTGCCTTTCATAGTGCCTCAACTGGAAAGGGTCCCTGTACTAAGGCTTCATCGCTTGGCGGGCTGTCAGTACATACAACTCTCAGGGTTCTAACTGGTCATTTGTGGGGAGGCATCCTGAATGAAATAGATGTGACATGGTAAAGACACTATACCTGGTGAGCTGACCTGGTTTGGGCAGACTTAAAGAAAAACTTTTGAAACACACACACAGTCAGTGTTTTCGTGCACTATATCGGAAATCAGTAGTTAGGGTTTTGGTGTATGGATACGTCGGTCGTCGCACCAACACTGGACTTCTTGAACTAAAAACCACACTCGGTACCCTTAACATTATTGCTCCACAGAAAAGTAATATGAGATTCCTAAGTTCTATGGCAGAATTGAATCCTCTAATACCAATTTGTCACGACCCATCACCTGGGGCCCGTATCGTGACTACCCAAAGCCCGCCTTTCATAGGCCAGGGGCTGGCGACTAGCACCAAAGGCGTAATTCCCTAAAACTGGGAAGGAATTGGCTTTATAAAAACATAAACACACATAACCATAGTAAAATTGGAAGAAAACACTATGTAAAAGCTGTATAACAATTTTACTGAATGTAAAGGGGCCGAAAATACAAGCCCAACAGTAAAGTACAAGGAAAGGAAAAACAGGTACAACTAAAAAGAAAAATAGTTGGAAGGTGTCTAGAAGCTTTTGGATCATCCACCATGGATCCTACCTAAAGGGTAGGTACAGATAGAATCCTCAGCGCTCCACGTACGTCCATATCCTCCGGGTACCATCTTGTCGTGAGGTCCACCTCCGGGTACCGTCCAATCCTCACACACTATGCCTCGGTCAGTGCTATCCATCGTTTGCACCCAACACAATGAGGTGTGGGCATAACCCGTGTAGGGGTGAGTATAACGATACTCAGTAGGGACCCCAAGACCCTCAAGGTCTCACAAAATCCAACTTGGATAAACCACAACGTATGATTTCAACAGATAACCATTACATCAGTATATGCCCATACATATACCTAAGTTATCAAGTCACCCATCTCAATCATGAGGAAAACACAAAGGTCATTGACTCAGCTCAAACCAGGATTTTTATTATCAAAACAAAGGCTCCTGGATAACTCCTCCTTTGTCAGGTATAGTGGTCCTGTCGCGACACTGAGACACTTCTCACTAACCTTATACTGTTGAGGTACTCCTCCTGTTGAGTACGGCGGGTCTGCTATCAACTACCAGGAACTCAGTCCGATGTGGGTATGCCGCTAAATACCGGGTACTCCCCCTAATAGCCTACAAAGGTACTCCTCCTATCGAGTACCACAGTTCTACATCCAACTACCCGGAGCTCCGTCCACCATGGGTCTTCCGCCAAATAATGGGCACTCCCCACTGGGTTTGTCGAATCTCTCTGAATCGAATCGGTCAAACAGTCACCTGGTCTTTCAACTACTAGGTCTCTGCACTCTATGTGCTCATATCCAGAAGTATCTTCTCCACAAGCTACTATTTGATACTCCAAGTGTCACGAAGACTCACATGTAATTATTTCAAAGGATCACCACGTCATAGGGGTCACAACGCAGCAGACGGCGTGTCAATCTGACGTCTGGTTTGTGAGTTATTGGCATTTCCGTCCCAGGGGCCTAGTTGGTTTTTAGGTTCGATCCAACCTGACCATACTCCAATTGTGTCCAGAACTCAAGTGGTATATTCCAAAGAAACCATCTCACTCTATGATTTCAGTATCCACGGATGGTTCATAGATTAGACACTCGTAGCCCAAGTTATGGGCGTAAAGATGTTTTTGGGTCTGACGGGGCCGAGTTCGGTCCGACCTAGTCGGACTGACCCGACCTCACCTGAGTCTGGAACAGGGTACGACCCGGTCCGTGAGTCCGACCCGGTCCAAAGGGGTGGCCCGACTAGAAGGTGCGGCCCGGCCCGTGGGTGTGGCACGGCCAGAAGGCGGCCTGGCCTGGTTGGCTGTTCGTGTGGCCCGAACCGACTGGTCGTGTGGCCCGAACAGGTTGGTCGTGTGGCTTGGCCCTGCTGGCCATGTGGCATGGCCCGACTAGCTATCCCGGGTGGCCAGCCAGCCGCATAAAGGGGGGTGTTACACCACCCGGGCTCCCAAAATGGCTGGCGTAAGGTACCAGGTCTTGTAACTGCAGGACTTGAAGGGTCCCGCCTGGGGCGCACCGATGGCCGGATCAGCCGACCGCCCTCCCCTATCCATCGCAACCTTGGGCCATGGGTCTTCTCTAGCACGGCATGGTGCAATGGCACCACGCCCCTGCTCTCCCGCCGCGGCCCGCACTGGTCGCGGTCCTGCACCAATGGCACGGCGCGACGGTGCCACACACTTCCGTTGTGGCCTCATGTTGCCCTCTGCACGGCGCAATGGCACCACACGCCTACGCCGTGGCCCAACATGGCCACAACTCTCATTTACCCCATGTGGCTCGATGGTGTTACGCCTTTCCAGTTACCCGATGGTCTTGCACCGCTGGTTTCCTAATGGTCGGCCCGACGCCAGCCACCGTTGTCTGCTTCCGTCGTCAACAACAAACAAGATCGAAAGGGGGAGGGTCGGTCATGTTGGTGAGGTCAAAACCCCCCATGTTATGTTGATAATATTCCACATAACATAAACCAAAATATTGAATGACGTAGAATGGAAACAAGGCAACTCAAACCCCTACCTTTCTTGTCGGTGTCGTTTGACGGAGTCACAGGATGGAGGAGTTGTTCCGTCAACATCGGAAGATGAAGAGAGGTACTCGTCATTGGCGGATGGGCGTTCGAAGGTGATGAAGTCGACGACGACATCAGAATTCCTCGTGGGCGTCACTTCCCTTTCCTTACCTCAGTTGAAGAAGGAAGAATACGATGTCAATTTTCAATGGAAGGAGCGTTCTTTGCGTTCTTCTTTGAGAGGTTAAAGTTATCTCTCAAGTTTCCACCCAAAAGAATTGCCAACCAAAATAATGGGTTAAGATAACCAATTATTTAATTGTTGGAAAAATAATTCAAAAATATTTGAATTAAAAGAAACCATTCACTTAATTAATGGATCGAGAGTGGTAAATTAAATGGTGGGGGTAGGTAGAGAGGCTCCCCCACATTATGGAGAGTTTTACCAAATTTAATTGGTGGTTAGAGGGGGGTAAAGGGGATTTAGAGACATTGGGTAGGCCCCACATAATAATCCTCCCAAGGGAGGCTATGGTGTGTTGGCCCCCACCTCCAACCTCTCCTTGGAGGTCTTAACCACCAACATAAAATAATTTCAAATCTTTAACTTTATTCTATTTAATTAAAAACCCCCAAAAACTTACTTCTACTCTCAATAAAACAAAACTACGGTAAAGGTCTCACTAAGCAATCACTGACGCTTCGAGTTCAATGGTGCCCTTGGATTTCAATTCCAAGAACCGGTTCAAAAGTTATAAAATTTTGAATGCACGTTTACTGAATGCACGAGAACAAAACTTCAGAATTTGATTCTAGGCACACCGGGCCTCAAAATCAAGCGTCGTCAGAAAATGCGGACTTGTAAAATTTCCATGTATATTAAAAAAAATCCCGTAGGGTCTTAAAAATTTCCCTCAGTTGAGTTCTTCTCTGGACACTCATTTTCATTATGACCTATTTAATTAAACTTAAAACATCTTACCACTGGATTTTCATTTCCTTCTTGATCATCTTCCTTACAAGTATGAGCAATGTGACCAGACTTACCACACCAGAAGCACTTTCCAGACATTTATAAACATTCTCTGGGATGCTTTTTACCACACTTCTACAAAGTTGGATATTTAATTTTCTTATCGCCAGGCTTCTTTGATTAAATTCTTCCCGTTTTCCTGCCAACTAGACCTAATATTCTGTTGTTTGTCAAAGAACACATGATCATATACAAACTCTATTTCCACCTTCTCCATCCATCGAACAAGTTTTTCATAACTTTTGAACTCATGAGAGTTTAACGCTCTTCGATATCGTGGATTTAGTGCTCAGTAAAATCTATTTATCTTACTATCAAGATCTCAGATGAAATTTGGTGTAGACCTTTCCAGTCGAGTGAACTTTGCTTCATAATTAGCCACTGAGTCATCCTCCTGCCTCAATTCCAAGAATTGTTTTTCCATCCAAAGTCGAACCACCTTAGGAAAATATTTCTCAAGGAACATACCTTTGAGTTCATCCCAATCAAGAGCATAAATCTCCTCACTATCCCTATTATATTTCACCATCAACCACCACTGATCAGCTTAACCTTCAAAATGGTAAACAGTGAGACTAACCTCTTGATGTTTTGAAAAACCCATGACATCGAAAATCTTCTCCAGTGCTTTAATCCACCCTTCAGCTATCATAGAGTTAGATGATCCTCTAAATGATGGTGGATACTGCCTCATGAAATGCTCCACTATTAACATGTTCCTCTGTGGTTGATTTGGCTGATCTCATGTATGGATACCACCACCATTTATATCCTGAGCAAATGTTCCATCACTACAACAAACTGTTATGTTCTGATTCCGACCATCTCAGGTTGATGATTTGGAAGGTTGTATTTCTCATGATGTCGTCCCAATATAGCTTCCTTGTTTCTTATTCGGAAACCCATTCTGAACACATAAATATCATAGGCGAAGCATCATGTTAATCTGTAAATTCTATATCATTTCAATATAACCATAAATTAATATATCGTCATTTATTTAACAATACCATAACTTCTAAAGTCGTCTAAACCGACCATTGATACCAACTATAAGGACTCATCCTTAAAACTTACATAATATTGAATTAAATAAATAATTCACATTGAGGATCTTTTCAGGTTTAGAGTTTTAGATAATTAGGCTATAACTATTACATTACATCTCCAAAAATACAAAGTAGACACTCTTACTCACTTTCAATTTTTTTTATAAAATAAAAACTCTTGAAAAAAAGAGTCATATCTAATTCCATGTTTAAGAGAGCATGACTTTTCCTAGATCTCGTCCTTGACCCTTTTCCACTTTATGTCCTGTGAAAAACATTTCAAGAACTTGGGATGAGCATAAAAATCTCAGTAAGGGATACACAAAGAAGGAAAACTGTTAGTTTTTCAAAACAACAAGTAAACCATGAATAATTTATCATTAGTAATACTTTTCACCTTTATGAAGTAGTAAATACTCTTCACTGAATAAAAGAACATTACTTACCCTTTTTCAACCAAAATATTTACATAAAACCTATATAAAGAACACATAACATATAAAGGTATCTTGGGACATAAACATACTTAAATGGAATAACCATACAGTTGACTTCTACACATATCACTAAATAGAATAGTCATACGACCGACTTCGATACCCAATGAATTGGAGGTTATAACGTAACCACCCATCTTGGTTTTCATGGCACCACCCATCATTTCGTTTATCATGTAACCACCCGTCAAATGTCCAAGTACCATTATAAAATCTTAACATATAAAAACAATTTAAAGGTATGATAAAATTTCAACATTTCAATCACAAAATATGATTTAAATATATTGACATAAAAAAATCACTTATCAAAACCATTTTCAATAACAAAATACGTAAAAGATTATATGGTATTTATTTTTCTTCTAAAAAAACATTACGACTTATTGAGGAAGCCAAATATCAAACAATACTCGTGGCGGCGGAAAAAGTCGTTGTCACCGCTTACGTTAAAAGGAACATTATTTTTGTCATTTAGTAAAATGATTTATAGAAAAAAAAATATTCCTTTTGAATAAAAGTAAAATTCAAAGGGATTTTTACACCGTATAAAATAAAGTTGTGTATAAATGAAAGTATGCCTCAATGAAAGGAGATTGAGACGAAGTCCTTTACCTCGTGTCCGACTTGACTCGATCATTCTTTAATATCCAGAATAATAAACTAAAGTTAATTTATACTTGATTAATATAATTTTTCAAGTTTATTATTCCTTTTATATCAATTATAACCATGTTATAAATATTATGTAATCATTTAAGTTAATAACGTTCATTTTGTCGATATTTGGTACTTGAGTCAAAAATGGACTTCTTATAATTAAATGTTGTTCATGTGGTCAAAGGTTCATTATATCAAGAATGATATTCATGATTTGGATATCATATATATCATATTTATTCATTATATATATGTATTTATAATAGTACATACCATTTGTAGGTAATAAATGAAATGCACCATTCATGGAGACGATAAGCCGTACGTATGCATGAACACTACATTCATTTCTATTTATTATTTTAATGGAATTAATACATAATGATACATAGTTATATTATAATTTCAGTATAATATCACATATAATATCATTAACTTCATCCTTTATACATCCCACATAAGGCATTAACAAGTCATATCACTTTGAGGGGGTACGCACTTCCTCTAATGAGATTATCGCGTTTACCCATAACGAAATCCATAAATGCATGCTATAAAAGGAAATTACAGAAGCATACATAAAACATAAACATAATATATATCATATATAAATACAGTTACATCATAATTTCCACCATGAGAGGCGGTTGGAGATATTTGAACAATCATCATTCCATGAGGCGTTAGTTTTCCATCCACAGAAACATTAGGTTTTTCATCCATTAGATGGAGGTGTGTGTAAGTGTAGTTTGAGTCCTTCTTATAACAACATCCGATTATATTGACGATACTAGTGTTGTTAGAAAATAAAGGAATAAAAATAGTTTAGGGGTTGGAGAAGTAAAATAAAAGAAAAAATTCTAAGAGAAATTGTTACCTTTAATTTGGGTAACTCCCTTTGGTTTGAACCAGATGACTTCTTCAAGTGCCTTATGCCTATGGTAAGGCTTATAAGAGGAGGATAGTGATGTAGGGAGCTTAATTGGGCTGAGCCTGGATGAGCCAAAAGGCTGGAGAGGTGTGAGGAATTGGAAATAAATGGTCTCCTTTTATAAGGTGGAGGAGGGGCTCGTTAGGAAAGTGTGAAACTATCATTTTATTATATAATGATATTAGGTTTCTAAAGGTCCAAAAATCATTAAAGGCGAAGATAATATTACTCATAGATGAAATAAAACCATCCAACCATAATTGGACATGTTTTAAATAATATTTTAATCATTATAATCTTATTTATTTAAATCATTTATTATTGAGGTAAATACTTCATCATTATGGTGTCCTAAATAATTTAATTTATTTGATGTCGAAAAATTATAAAACAAATACCATGATGTAGGAAATATTTTTATCTTTCAAACGAATATTTTTAGTCAAAAAGATTACTTATATAAGTGGCTCCATGGGGTCCCAAAATCGACCCAAATATGCCCATGGTTGGCCACTACACATCCAATAATGTTAGGACATGTGTTAAGGTAATTTTGAATTATTATAATATTCTTTTTACCATGAATAACCATATTTACCTATAACTGTGGTAAATAAAAGTCAAAAGTTACTATTAACCAAAAGTTATTTTCATCTTATTGAACCACATTTTACTTAATAATAACAACCATGTATGTTGGATTTTCAAAATTCAATTCACAGAAGTGGTAAAATTTCATTTAAATGAAAAAGTTAGTTTTTTAACTACTATTAAGTGGTTTCACTATTCATCAAAAATTGAGGTTTTTCAGAAAAATACCAAAAATTCAGCCAAAGATATATTTGATATTCCGAATTAAAAAATGATTTCTATTTTAATAAATGCAGAACATAGAAGTGGAATTAATTAATTTAAATTTAATTCCCATTGTTAAAACAAATAGTGTTTTTTTAAGAAACAATAACTATCAAAAGATTAGCACTTGTTTATGTCCACATTCAAAGTGAAATTAATTCTGATGACCAACATTGGATGAATTGGTAAAAATATATTCTAATTACACTTTAAAACCAATTAAAAATATAATCTATCCATATAAATAAATAAATTAAAACATAGTTTTGAATTAAAATAAAGTATTTTTCACTATTCATTAAAAAATGAACTTTATCAGAAAAATTCCAAAAAATTACACAAAGTAAATTTTGATGCCCACATTCTAAAGAAGAATTTTATTGTTCCAATATAATGTATTAAAGTTACTAAAACTATATTTGAAGAGGTTTCACTATTAAAAGGTGGTAAATCGACCTTTTAATGTTAATTATGCTTAAAATTAGATTCATTCACATTTTAAGCCTCTAACTTTTATTGGATAAATGTAAATACATTTAACAAACATGTATAATAATATTGAAGTTAGTTTTTTTCATTCTCGCTAATACAACGGATAGGAGTTAACAACTATTTAAAATAATTATATTATATTATTAGTGTGAAACGTGAGATTTCAAAGAAACCTATTGTTGTGTATCAGGTACACTATCGAACATAGAAACACCTTTAAAGTAAAATTAATATTTAATTCACAAATATTAATAAAAAAATAGAATGTATTATTTCTATATTTACCTAGGATGTTACAATAATTGTCAAAAAACATAATGAATTTAGATCCAAGTTAGGTTGTGGTACCAAAGACTTTAAACTAGATACTCTATCTCTTTCAAAATATCATTAAAAATTAAATAGAAAAAGGGGGAAAATGTTAGATTCTTATTAACAACCGAAAAAAATAAGTACATCATAATATTGGAATCCAATAAATATTATATTTCTTCGATACTGATATTTTTTAAATTAATCACACTATGAGAAAATTTGAAATTATTATTGTAAGACAACCATTATTATTACTAGAACTATGGGAACTACATCATTTAGGGTCGAATAGATATTATTTTCAATATATTTCTAAAGGATCAGGAAACTGGGATATATAAAATTTTATATGGAGGATATCAATATTAAATATATATATATTTACACCTGAACGTCTTTGAAGAATGATTAATACAATGGATAAATATATTCCCTATACGATCAGTGGTGAAAATTCAGTTAGTTGTTGGATTATTTATGTAATTTTTATGTGCATTCTAAACATGGAAAAATGATGAGACATTCATGGAATTTATCACTTGTCAACCAAGAGCCTCCTCCACTATGTTCAATCCCAACTTTGTATTATGAGTAACATACTTGGGATCCCCACATACATATTGTAATACAATAATTTTTAAATCATCCTAAGGATTTTTTACCTCATTATCTTTGGTATTCAGGTTAAGTAAGTGTGGTGGTCAATGATATTATTGGTCCAACATCCCTAGTGACAAATCCATCTAATGGTTTTCACATAGTTTTACCACATATAAGTCATTTTTTATATTAGTTAACTATTATTTTTCACTAGTCTAAATATGTGAAGTATGTTTTTTCAAATTTTTATTACATTTTAAATTTTGATTACTTGTAAATTTATCATACACATACAAAATATAAGAGTATCTAAAATAGAATAAATTATTTCAATTGAACATATTCATGAACATTCTCCATCAAATACTCAATATAATATTGATTAGATAATAATTTTAATAATCATATCCTATATATTATATTATAATTATACTTTCTGATTAGTAGAGACAGTTTTATGTATAGATTATATGGTAAATATATTTTAAATTTATATAATTAATGTTATAATGGGTGAGGAGATAACTAAAAAAATATTTCATTTTGTATCCACATATGTAAATATTAATTATGAATTTTTTTTATTAATATAAAAATATGTTATATTGAATTAATTTATTACATTTATAATAATGTACCTTCAGACTATTTTGACAAAAAAAAAAGATTCCCCTTATATTTATGAATAAATGGATATAAAAAATATTTCAACATGAAAAAAACCAACATATATATATAGACTATAAAATATATAAATTAGGTAATTCTTACTTCTATTACAAGATTATTAGGAGAAAATATATAATAGTGAACCTCTATTCATTAAACTATTATTTGTGCTAAATTGTTTACCTTTTTATACACATTGGGTATTATTATGATTATAAACAAATAACATCAATGAATATTATAAATTCACATAATTAGAATATGTTCAAAGAAGATTTCAAAATGTTCAAAAAAATTATATTATTTTAGTTCTTTATTCCTAATATTTTCATTCTATATATATTTTAATAATTAATATTTGAAATTATAATAGTCCATGGATTGAGTTTAATAGGGTTCAAAATTTTAATAATGGATCCCAAAAAAAATATTTTAATTATTAGGTAGAAATATTTTATATTAGTGAATAATGGTATCTTCATTCATATCGTGTGTTTCTATTTTTGAAATATTTTTTTTTATAAACAGAGTTTCATACTTAAAAAAGTGGTACTTAATAATGTAATTATCTTTTAAAATTATTTTTTGATATGATAAAAACAAAATAATAAATAGAATAATAAATTTTAGATTCCTTAAAACACATATAATTTAAGAAAATATGATATAATTTTAAATGGATTGAACTTAATTTCTTTCTATATTATTTATGATGTTTTTTCATATACGTCAAACTAATTGAACAATATTAAAATATTATTTAAAAAATAACTTCAATGCTTGAATAATTTATAGATGTAGTTTTGATGTTTTATTATATGTAATGTATGTTTTAAATGTTTATGGAGTGTTTTTATTCTACAATTATTGTATTATGGTACTTCTAGTTCTTCAATAGAACTAATATTTTTTCTTTAACGGTTTGGAATATTTTATTTCAGAATATTTATCCAAATAAAAAAAATTCACATTCTACTATATTTCTAGAAGATATAAAAAATGAAATCCTTGTGAGTAGGGATGTCAATGTATTATTTTCCTAAAACCAATATCAAAAAATTATTCATAATTCTCTTTAATTGAAATCATAAATTGAAAATATTATTTTAGTCCTTTCAATATTGGGTTTCATAAAAATTTACATGGAAATAATACCTTTTATAATACCTTTAGAAGAGCATTCAAGATCATTTTTAATACACCCATGAAAAAACTATACATTTTACATCATATACATTAACTTCACTTCTTAACTGATATTATAACGTAAAACAATTATTTTAATAGAATTAATTCAAATAATGGATTTAATACTATATTAACACAAAAGGATCAATGATCACTAATTATTTTGGAAATATTTGATAAATTAATTAGATATCTCAATAAATTACTATCCAATGGAGGATTATATTGTTAGAAAATCACAAATAATAAATTTTATTTCATCCATATTCATGATGAGGATTTGGATTTTGTTGGTGAGATTTAGATATGAATTTTTTTCGACCCATACTACTACAGAATTTATTAAATTAGGTCAAAAACAATGAATACATGAGTTTAAATGAGCTTGTACCATCCAGAAGTTGATGTTGATAACATACCTGACTTAAAAACGTCAAATAAAGAGGGAAAGGAGTCACAGTATGCACAGAAAAGCTCCATGCATATCTATATTTAGTAGAGTATCACTTAATCAACAATAAACCTTCATGTTCTCTCAAAATAACCTAAATATTTTGATAATAGAACTTTTCATCCCACTTCAACATGTGCATCGTGATTCCAAAAGGCTAAAAAGTCCCCCTACTCTTTCAAAAAGTGATCTATAATTAGAAAATTTATAATATTCATCATAATTCAAAAACATAATGTCATCAAAAGAATATCCTTTAGAAGTTTTTGAGCTAGGTACACGATGTGACCCACCATCCTATCCTCAAAAATACATCTTGAACATGGTATACTAATTGAGGGATAACGTTTAATAGAGTCAATTTTCATTCAGAATCCTCTTTCTAAACACACACAAAAAGTGAAATAATAAAACATTTTAAGACTGAAAAATCCAATTATCACTACTAACAAATGTTGCTACTACCACGGAGCAATAGCCACAGTTTTAAAACCATGGATATATGTCTATTTTCAATGGCCTATATCTCCAATTATAAGATCTATAGACACATTTGTCAAGACTATGGCTATAGGCCATATTTTTTTGTAAGCCTATAGCCACGGTTTTCTAAAACCGTGGCTATAGGGTTACCGTGCTTCCGTGGAAAGGCCTACTACCATAGTTTTTTCGCTATTACCATGGTTTCTATTAATAATTATATCATAATATATACATTTATACATTATGTGTTTGGTTTTATAAGGGTAAGCATCGCAGTTTGGCAAACGGGAGGTTTTGGGATCAAAACACGACTAGCACATTTTTTATTTAGGATATTGCCACAGTTTACCAAGGCTATAACCATAGTTAAAATGGTATAAATAGCTTCTTATTACCACGGTTTAAACCATGGATATAGGTCAACAACCATGGTGGAAATATTTGAGGCCAATTAATATAGTTTTCTAAATCGTGGCAATATGCCAGGACCTACCGCCACGACGATAGAAGCCACAGTTGAAAAAAACCCTAGTCGTTGCCAACGGCCATGGTTTTGAACCATGGAAATCAGCCTTTTTCTAGTTTTGTATCCAAAATAAGGGTCATTTAAACATCAATGAAAACTGACAATGATGTCCTCTAACATGGGGAAAGAGATTCATTTTTATTGAATTCCTTTGAAATTAAATTGGAGATTTAGTTTAAATTCCTCAACCAATTTTATGACCATTATTTTTCTCAATTGATTGTACTTATTCACAATAACATCATTATTCTGGTATCATTTGAATAATATTGTGTCATTCTCATCCATCCATGATCCCAGTTGTTCTAACACTTTATTGTCATATTGATAAACTTCTCTCACAACCTGATTAGATTTATCATAATCAGTAGTGTCACTCGTAGTATCTTTACAAGAGAATGAACTATAATATTTAGAAACCTCCAAATGAGGAAAAAAAGAATTAACCAACATTCTAGAAACCTATATTGATCTAGTAATTATTTTCTCTTATGATTCATTTAGTCCCTATTTTTCTGAGTCTTCTTTTTATTAGGGTTGATTAAACAATTTAGGTCAAGGATTGGTTTTTTTCCTTTCCTAGAGAAATATTTCTTGTAATCCTCCTCAATATGGCCGTATTTATCATAGGAATTGTGTGATATCTCATTTAAATAAGAGTGTAAATTCTAACTTTCCACAACATATAAAACATCAGGAGGTTTACCTAGTTCCCCTCGATCTCCCACCTAGGTTAGGGAATTCTATGTGTCACCTAGAACCCCATGGACATCATCCACATAATCCGAAATTTCCATAAAATCATTTGTTTTATTCTTGGATTGTCATGTCTGGATAATTTCCTCAACATGAGTCATAAATTCAATAGGATTCCCTCCAATAGAATTATTCCCCTAAATTATAGAATTAATCTTAAAAGTTATAATATTATTTTTGTTAAATAAGACATCAAGGTTAACCTTTTCAATTTCTTTGAGGCCCTTGTCATTTATTAAGGTGGTTGTGGATATTCTTTAACTCCATGGCCTCTTAAGATTTGTCCTAGAATGATTAAAAGACTACTAAAAGCTATGATATTTTTATAAAATACTTCTATAAAAAACCAGAATATCCCTTTTTAATCCAAATATGGGAAGGAAGGACTTGTGAATATTAATATCCCCAAAAACCCTTGAAACAGATGGCCTTGATAGGTTACTTGTCACATAGTGAAGCTTATGGTGGTTTCCAAAAAGAATCATGATCATAAATATGGAAACATGTTTGGACAAGTGAATTTGTAGACCAGGGAGTCGAATCTAGACTAAGGAAATAGGGGACTCGATGTAAGGGTCAAAGTCTGGGGTCTATTTAAGATTTTTCATAGAAACCCCCCAAAGGTCCCCAAAGTTATTTCCCAAAGCCTTTAATATTAAAATTTTGAGCATGGGATAATGATAATTCTATTGAATAAGGATCCTAATATAAAATTCTCTACCCACCCACATGGAATAATGATGTATAGAGATATCTATGAGAAATACTAGTGGTAGAATTTAATGAATGATTTTTTTAGTTTACAATAATTCTATTTTTATACCTACAATTTAGTGATGAATGGAATATTTATAAGTGGGTGATGCAATATTTACCCTTAAAAACTTTTAAATAAGAAAATGTCACCACATATTTTGTTAGTGGACATCCAATGACATCCAAATCACATAATTCAGTGTGTTTTATAGTGGATCATCATAAAATTTTCATTCAAATCAACTCCTTTCATGATGACTTCTCACTCAATCAACTTTCAATGTTTTATGTCTGAGAAGTAAAAATTCTATATGTATAATGACCTGGGATTGACATAAATGGATTATTATATCATTTTTAGTAACATTTCATACATTACACAATCACACCCTAAATGACCATATCAGTTTATTACCTTTTGATGCATGGAGATCAAAATTTTAGTCTAGTGAAACATCTACAATGATTACCACAATGAGAATCCCCTTTATTATTCCAATAGAAAACCATTATTTACAATTTTGAAAATAAACATATGAAATAGATGATCTCTAATGCCCAATTTGGGTAAAAAAGATATATAATTCATCAAAAAAACAAAATGGTATTAGAATATGAAAATTATATCCTATATATAAAATATCATAATCTTTATATAATGAATAAATCATAAAAATTCATAATTCATGAATCATAAAACAATAAATTTGTAAAGAAACATGAATTTATGGAAAATATTTAATCATAAAAAATAATTTCTATATTATTCGAGAATTATTTCCAAGACTAGCATGTCAGGATAAATTATTTTACAGAACTGAGTTCATTTCTCATCAAAGTCCTATATTACTGAAAAAAATATTACTCCTAACATTTTCATGTATTACTGAACTCATATTACTCTTATTAGATTCTTGTATTACCGAACCAAGATTACTCCCATTCCAATTCATTCTACATCATGAGATATAAATCTTTACCCAATTTATTAGAAGAATATATTGGCCCCAAAAGTCTCATAATGGAAACCATACATGTTTTTACTATAAGAATATAAAACACTAATCAAAACCTAACCCATGAAAATAAATTTTTACCTAAACATCCTTCGATCATAACAAAACACATGGAAAAGAAATTGGTTTATATTTATCAGTCAATCATAAACATAAAACAATAAAGGTAATAAAGGTGAATGGATCCATGAAAAATATTCTCATTAAAAAATAAGTAACATCATATAATTTTATCATAAAACGAAAAATAATTTCGAGATATCATGTGAAAATACATCCTGAGGAAAAATCATTTCTTATTTGAAAACATTTTACATTCCTAAAACTACATGCTACTTCAAAAGAAAACATTTTCTTTGAAAATAATTATTTTTGATATTATGATAAGATTAAACCCATTAAGGATTCATGAAATCATAAAAATCCATTCATTCCGTATATGTTAAAGAAACATTATTCTTTATATTTTTACAAATATGTTAAAAACAAATCATATGGAAAATGAAAAATACATCCCTTGCATATTGTTTAGTAAAAAGTAAAAATAGGTAAAACTAACATTAAATATACATAAGATAATAATAATACATTTTCATGAAATTTATTTTAGAAAACATAGACATGGATGTCAAATATTCTCCAATAGAGACTTAAAATGAAACAATCCCCAATATTAATGTTTTTGTGAAATACAAAAAACATACTTTTATAATCAGTTGAATCAATTAGACCATGAATGAAATATAATTATAAGGATATAAAATTTCCATAATCTTATTCATATGACTCCTAAGAGAGATTAAGGAGTAGTATATACACAACGTTGAATTAAAAAGTATTGTATAAGGCATGTGGCTCATTGAAATAAAATTAAGATATAAATCCCATACCTTAGGTCCAATTTATATCATCTGTATTCAAAACTCATCTATAATGTTTTAAATAATTTTATTAACTTATTATAGAACTATATTAACGTTTATTATATTATATATGATCATATTATCACCCATTTAATAATATTTCACTATTACTCTTCTTTTGGCGAGAACTTCTTCATCTTCTTATGATTGTTTTGTCATATAAATCGCAATTTTGGTGCATAGGATATAGTTACATCATTTCCAGAATGGTATTAAGGTAATATATATCATATTTATTCATTAAATAAATTTAGATAATCATGCATGAATTGTGTACATGGAAAATGAATCACATCCCTTCGTCAATACTAGAGGTTGTATGTACACCTGAGCGATGGAATCAATCCCTTAATAGAAAATGTTAAATAAGAGTACAACATATATTTTTTAGATTTAATATCATGTTAAAATAATTATATATATTTATAATTTTAATTATTATACCCAACCTAATAATTTGGACATTAAAAACAAATTACATCACAGTGTGGAGATGGTGGGTCATAACTACAAATGCGTAATGATTTTGTTTTTCATAGGTTTGATAGAAAAAAGAATATGATTGTTCAATAATTAGAATAACATATCAAAATTTTATTGATTAGATATTTATTAATTTATAATGGATACAATATTATAATAGGATGTAGAAGAAGAAATAATCTTGAAGGAATTGGTAATAATGATTACCGCTTTTTCTCCGAGCTCCCTCAACTTATCCAATTAGAGAAACAAGAGATAGTATTTTTAAAATACCACCACCATAAAAATGTATCTAGTAATTTAATTAAGTTACATTAATTTAGTATGGATGATCTTTATAGCTCAATGTTTGGTGATGAAATGAGGGAGGAGGTTCCCTTTTATAATTGAAGGGAGGGGCAATTTTGGAATTAATGAAAATATTAATTTATAATAATTTAAATATAAATATAAATACCTTCAAAATTACATGTATTCCAATATATGAAGATATAATAATGTAATATCATCAACCAATCTATTTTTTGACATGTTTTTTTATTGTTTTAAAGCATATCATTTTGATTAACCATTAGTTAACATATTTTAGTTTAAACAAGGTCAACAATTTATTCAATATTAAAAGATTGTAAACTTTACTTATTTTTTGTAAATTATAAAATAAATATTAATTTTAGAATATTTTATACCATATTATAATTATGTGGTGTGTTAAAACCGGTTTTATTATTTTTATTTAATTTAAGGAAACATTATTTTTATTAAATATCAATACCATCAATTTTGACATAATTTATATCAAATATATTTTAAAATATCAATATCGGAAGTTAACTTAGAACCAAATATTTTATTATATCTATAAAATGTCTAGGTCATGTATAAAATTATTCTATCTCATTAATTATCTAAAATTTAATCTATATTAATTTTATAAATAACATTTATTTGGTGTTTCCATTCATAATATAATTACAACAATAGTGTTGTGTATTTATTTAAAATACATATTTTTTAATAAATATTAGAAAATGATAGTTTATAAGGAAACATATTCTATATATCATTTTAATATTTATAATCTAATTTATATACAATATAACCCTTCAAGAAATAGTACATATCATTTAAAACATAAATGTTCTATATTTAAATTTGTATTAAATACAATATTATAAATGCCATAAATTCATCATAATGGATAAAAATATAAAAAAAATCATTATGAAAGTATATTTATTATGTTGAAAAACTGACATTTATATTCATTCACAGCATTTATTTTCCCTTATCTTGACACATTAGAGTTATTAAAGACAAATAAAATGATATTTTTTATCCTTCTTTTAATCAAATAATATATAAATAATTTTCATAGGAAAGTGTCCATTAAATGACATATATTTGATAATTATGTTTTAATGTTACAATTGAATTCATATAATAAAATTTTTGTAATATGTTGGAGCCATTTTATAGCTTTTATTCTTATATTTTTAATTTGAATTTCATTATTTACCCTTTTGAATGGAAAAAATTACCATGGTTACTATTTGTATTGTCCTAACAATAAAAGAGACCTAAATAATAAATTTGGACATTTTGAATCCAAATTTATATCCATATTTCAAAAATATAAATATATAATTCTCATAAATTAATTAATTATATATTTATAAAATTTATATAAATAAATGTTATTCAGAAAAATTCCCCTTTAAATCATAAATTGATTTTAAGGCATGATCTTGTATAAAATAATATTAAAAAAACAAAATTGTATTATTTTAAATAAAAATTGAGAAATTAAAATTTAAAACTAATACAAAAAATAATTTTATTTTTTAACTGCTTTAAATGAAAATACGGTTTTCAATAAGAATTACTATTTTCATTACTTATCAATAAATTAAACATATCAGAAAAATACCTAAAATTCCACCAAAATAAATTTTTATCATATAATTTAAAATAATAAATATATTTTATCAAATATTATACATAAATTTTTCAATAAATTGTATTTAAATTTGGTTATCCATCAAAACAAGATAAAATTGCACTTTTAAAAAATTTATGTTTTTGGGCATATAATTGGGTTGGTTCTTATCTTATGCCTATAAAATCTATTAGATGAATTTAAAATATATTTAGTTGAACATATTACAAATATATTTCATTACTCTCATTCACTGATTGTTATTAATTTAATTAGATAAAAAAAATTGGAAAAATTAACAAAAAATTATTTCATTTATAATCAAATGGTATATATTTGAATTACTACAAAATTGGTAATGAATAATTTCATATTATAAAACTTATATTTTAATATTTTATTTATTACTATTTAAAATTTCTTACTTGATGGATACTCTATATATTATTATATTAAATTATAATATTTTAATAATATATTATTGTCTGCTAAAGTTCGGTGTTTCGTGTATTGTATGTTATTAAAAGAAAACAATACTGTATAAACAAAATCCAAACATAGTGTTTTTTCCTAACAGAATCTATATTAAGTATTTTGTGAAATGAAAAATATCAAAATTGATAAATTAATTATAAAATTAATAATTCACATAATCAATGGGTGTTACATTCTATTCCCTTCAAATTAATTTCACCCTAAAAATTTGTATAGGTTATCAAATGATTAATAATTGAAAGTTACATTCATAGAAACCCGCATTTTAAAAACTAGTACTAAAACATTATATTAAAAAAAATGTTTGAAACATAATTGTTATCTAATATAACCCATAACTAGGTCTCGTCATAGGAGAACATATTTGGTAAGAGAAAATATGGACCATTAAGATAAATCTAACTATTATGTTCTTATGGGCAGTGATAGATTACATTTATAAGATAAAGTTAACAAACACAAATCCTTAAATCTAAAATGTTCCATGGTATTGATTAATTCATCTGAATAGAAGGGTCTAGAATAACAATTTCATTTTCAAGATCATTTCACTAGAGTTGAATAATTTTTTCTGAGAAGAAATAAATACCTGGTAAAGTAAAATATAATCCTCTAGTTGTTCCAGGATTAATTTCCTCCTAATCATTTATTCTAAGAAATGAAGGTGAATTTTCTATTTCTTACTAATTAGAAAAACATGGGATCTAGAAGATGATAGATTAAAAATTATAACAAAAAGGTTAAAAGATATTATCCAATATTCATAAATCCTTATACGGGAATCCAATAATTTAATCTCTAAAACATCATCCAAATATTATCCTTAAATTTTCCTAAATTTTAAACCTTCTAACACTAGAAAATGTTAAAAATAAAAATCCTTATAAATAAGTTCACTAAATGAGATAAAAAAAATTCTCTCATTTTATTAGTTATCTGTTGGTTGTCACATTCCAATAATTCGAATACCTTCATCATGTATTCTCCTAAAACATAGTAATAACCAAAATTATCATAAATACATAGTGAAAACATGCGTGTTTCATTAGTAAACAGTTTATTGGTAATATTCCTTAAGTTGAAGAGGTTGTAAATGTCACCCATGATAGCATAAACCACTTTCCTATAAATCCTTAGTGGGTATCCAAGGTAATCAATATTATCCAATATAATTATTTATATTGGAAACATCAATAACTAAACCCAATTATCTCAAAATATGTATTATATAAATGGTTTTCTCCCTTATTCAAAGTATCACCATTCCATTAAATCACATTTATAGTCAATCAGATCCATTAAGTGTACTTTTATAAATCCTCATTAAAAAAACATATAAACTGAACAATACTTATATATTTTATAATTCGTTAATACAAAAACATAAATACTTCTATACACCCCCTTCAACGGTTGGAATTGAATATGTTCTTCCTTGGATTAGAAGAATGTTCTAATGTTAGGGTATTGAGTTGGGAAATTCCTATATTCTTTAGAGATAATACATAGAACTCTAAGAATGTTCATTAATAAATTACCCATTTTTCATATAGATAACACTTCCCCTCCATTTGATGTATTCTTGAAGGTTCATCTTCTCAACTTTATGACATAACGGAAGCCAAATCTTATTTCCACTATGTTCCTTACCATGCGAACATTCATAAAATCTTTTCTTCCTTTTATTTTATATATTAGGAATACCAAAAATATTCAAATTGGTAATCATGTATCATGATATATGATTCAACATTATTACAATATATTTACCTCCCCTCATTACCGCATTTTATTGCTCGTAGTCACGAAATTGTCTATCAGACTCAATGTTAACACAATTCCTTATAGTCCCATCCCTTGACTAAAACCAGAATGCATAGTTTTAGAGACACCTATTATAGTCTAAAACCACATAAAAATCTATGTTCAATTGAAGGATTTAAAAATTATGAAAACTGTCCCGTGAAACCTTAATCTTATCAATAGAGACATCCCTAGACATATCCATAGAAATATCTCTAGGGATATCACTAATGTTTTCCTATCCCAGTTTCCAAATATAGACTGAAACATTTTCTTTTATACTAACTATAATGAATAAATCTTCATGTACATCGATGTTATATAAATTTTTCAAAATATATCATATATTACCCAAACTCTCTCCCAATGACCATATTATTGTAGTTCCTTTGGAAACATAGAGCTCAAACAACTAGTCTACTAAAATATCTTCAATTTTTTCCATGAATATTTTCCTCTTTTGTATTCCAATCTAAAACCTTTATTTATATCATATGAAAAGAAATATATAAAAATAGTGAAACAATATGATCATTAATTGAAAATTGACAATTTATGAGTCATAAAAAGAAGATAATATTACAAGAATATTATAATTATATCCTTCATATCAAAGATAATAGTTCATAGTGAAAGAATAAATCATAAAAATCCATAAGAAATGAATCATAAAAGAATAATTTTTGAATAAATCTTGGAATTGTGGAAAAAAACTAATCCTAGGAAATCCTCTCTATATTTTTCATATATCATTTCCAAGACTATTAGAGTAAAAAAATTCTTTTTTAAACAATGTTCACAACCCACTCCAGCCATTTATTATTGAACCAATATTACTCATGTTCCAGTCATATATTAATGTACTAATATTACACTTACTCCAGTCATGTATAATGAACCAATATTTCTCCCATTCCACTCATATATATCTGATGATATATAAAAATTTAACCAATTAATGGGATATAGTTATTGGTCCCACCATTCACATTATTAGAACCATATATATATCTATTCCACAAGAACTTAAATCATTCATCATATCCTATCCTATGAAAATAAATGGGTTTCTTAATCATCATTCAATCATGACATAACATGTGGAAAATAAATGGGCTTCAAAGTTATCATTCCATAATAAACATAAACCATCCATAGTAATAATGGGGTAGTATCTATGAACAAAATTCCCATTAAAACATATGTAACAACAAAAATTATTATCATATATGGAAAATAATTTTGAGATATCACAAAAATACAATTCTTGAAAAGAAATATCTATTCTTCTTTGAAAAAGGTTTTCTTTTCTTAAAATTACAAAACCACATTATAAGAAAACATTTTCATTGAAAATTAACTATTATTCAAGTATGGAATTAATAAAATAATTTAGGTGTCATGAAATTCTAAAAAACTATTCATGCAATATATGTTAAAAAACATTCATCTCATGTTATTTCTGGATCAGTAAAAAAGAACCTCATATAAAAAAATATGAAAAACCTTTCTTTCTTATCATTTTTTAATAAGAAAAAATGTGTAAAAATAATTTTAAACATCCATAATAGAATAGTATAACTTTTTTTGAAACATGTTTACAAAACATGGATATGGATGATACATATTCTCAATAGATACCTAAAAGAAAAAAATCTCAAATATTAAAGATATTGAAAAATAAAGACTCGTCACTATATAATCAGTATAATAAAATATTCCATGAATGAATGAAAATAATAAGCTTATAAAAATAACATAATCTTAGGGATCAAACTCATAAAAGGAATTCGGGGGGTTGTATATACAGGATGTAAAACAAATATGCATGGTATAAGGCATGTGTCTCACAGAAATAAAAGGGTATTAAAGTGGATGGGAAATATTTTTTTAAATAATCAATATCATTATATAATCATTATATATATTTATTATTTCTGTCAATATACCTATCTAAATAAATTGGTGATGGATAGCGGATTACACCACATGTGGGGACAGTAGGTCGTACGTACGCACAGGAGATGATTTCGTTTGTAGTAGGATAGATAGAAGATGAAATATGGTTGTTCCATAATTATAATTACATATAATAATATTATATATATTTCATTTATTACTTTATAATGAAAATAGCATCAAAAGATGATGTATAGATGAAATAATCTTCTACGAGTAAATAAAGACAGGTACGTCTTCCTCTACAAGTTCCCTCTAGATCTCCTTTAAAGGACACTACATTTCATATTTTTAGAAGAACATAATATAAAGAATATGAATATAGATGTTGATAATGTAAATGGGTAGATTATGTCTGATATTAAGTCCCAATGAGTTTTGAAGAAATGAGGTTGGTGGTTCCCATATATAATTTATGTGAGGAACACTTTTTAAATTTCTGAAAATAATAATATATAATATATTCAATATCATTATGAATACAATAAAAATTACATGTAATATAATATAATAAGACCAATTGTTTTAATATCATCATCCAATAAATTTTTCATAATATTTATTACTATTTTAAACCTTATCATTTTTATTAACCCTCACATAACATATTTTACTTTTAACTAAGGTAACATGTTTTTCAATATAAAAACATTTTTAATTTTAATTATTTTATTTCAATTTGATCATAAGTGAAAATTTTATAATAGTTAAGACTATATTTTTCATATTTTTATAGATCCCTTATCTTTTTAAAATTATTTAATAAAACAAATTATTGATACTATATCAATACTATCAATTTTGTCACTATTTGTATCATGTATTTTAAAAAATATCCATATAATAATTTTACTCAGAAAAAAAATTTATTATATCCATAAAACATTAATTTCATCTAAAAAAATCGTTTATAAAATTAATTATCTTAATTTATATTTTATTTTAATGTTTTTAGTAATATTAATTTGGTATTCCCATTAATATTAAAATTACTACATCAATTTTATCTATTTATTTTACATAATTATTTCTCTACTAAAAATTAAAAATAAATTACATTGATTGTGAAACTAATTATTTATTTAAAAGGAATATTGTTAGAAGAATTTATCTACAGTATTCCTCGATAATAAAAATTATATAATATTTAAAACATGAATTATAAATTTTAAATTTAAATAAAATAAAATATTATGAAATTTATAATTTCATCTAAGTGGATCAAAACGCAAAAAATAAATTTAAATGATGAAATTTTTTATGATTAAAATTGAAATTGATATTCGTTTATATCATTCATTTTTATCGATGTGGATTGATAAGAGATACTAAAGGAAAAAAGTGACAATTTTTTCTTTCATTGAATTAAATATTATAAAAGTCATTTTTAGGGAACAGTTTCCATTAAATGACTTACTTTTGATCCTCATTTTTTAATTCTATAATTTATTTCATGTAGTATAATTTTTTCATATGTTCGAGACATTTATTGAATTTATAATTTAATTTTTAACCTAAATTTTAGAATTTACTCTTAACTATGGTAACAAAATTTACCATGGTTACTATTCAAATTTTCCAAAAAAAAGGTAACAATATGATAAATTTAAAACATATGAATCCAAATTTAAAATACATTTTTCAAAATTAAGAATATAGAAATTTAGGAATTTAATTTTATATTATGGTGTAAAATTCTCCTGAAAACTACTTTTCAAAAAAATACCATTTTATTTATAACTGATTTTTATACTAATTTCATGTATAAAATAATTTCCAAAAAAAATAATTTTATTATTTAAAAAAATTAAAAATTTTAATTTTAATCTAATTCAAAGCATAATTTTACCTTGTATGTGTTTAAAAGGAAACCTAGCTTTAAAGAATATCAATATTTGCACTATTTATCAAAATATGAAATGTATAATAAAAATTCAAATAGTAAATCAAAGTAAATTTTTATATTATTTTTAAAAGAATAAGTTTTTTTCAAAGTTAACATATAACAGTCACAAAAATTTCCATTTATAAAGGGTGAACCATCAAAAGGCGATAAAATTACCCTTTTGAAAAATATTGGTTTTTATGTATAATATTGTGTCGGTTCTTATCTTATGCCTATAAAATATTATAGATAAATATAAAAAACTTCATTGAAAATTTATTTTTTATATTTCACTGGTATTATTCACTAATTTTAATTAATTTAATACTTTTATAGAAAATGAAATTGGTAAAATAAAAATAATAAGGTTTCCATTATAGTCAATTTATAAGTATATTATTTTATAAATAAATGAAAACCAATTATTTAATATTATAAACCTTATATATTAATAATATATTAAATAATATAAAAAACCTATAACTTAATAACTATGTTATATCTTATTATATTAAATAAAAATAATTTTATAATATAATGGTGTTTGGTAAAACTCGGTCATTCTTTTAATTCCTTCTATAAAAAGAACTCCGTGTTTTATATAAAAAAAACAAACATAGTTTTCCCATATATAATAATATATATTTAGTATTGTGTGTAATAAAAAAATATAAAAAAATAGTAAATTACTTTGAAAAATAATAATTCAGAAAATCTGGGGGTGTTATACTATGAAACACAACTAGAACGTTTATCTAGTAAAGTGTTAAAGAAATCAATATTAGAACAAGTTATTCAATATTCCTTGAAACCATACATGAAATTATGTATATACTATCACTCTAATATAATATATTATTTGAATGGATCATAAACTCAATTGAGGATATGTTGGGTGATAGATATATGGGATTCAGCAATGGTTTGAATCAATATCTTCCTCCGTTCCAGTTAAAATATAATTATTTCCTCCACTATATCATTCCTAATTAACCTTCTAAATACATGTGTGGGATGAAATTTAGAACCCCAACATATTGGGTTGATGTAGTAGAATATATGCCATTGGTACACTATCATGTCCATGAAATGTGAGAGAAGGTGGAATCTATTCAATAACACATGAGATGAGTACACATTTAATAGAAGTTCATTGATAATGATATAGGATGACTCCCAGATATTAGGGATAAAAATAAAGAGTGAATTTTTATATCCCTAGGTAAGGGATATATGACTTTTGGGAAGAATTGAAAACTTTTAATTTGATTCATTATCGAATTTGAGATTCATGTTCAAATCATCGATGTGTGAAATTTACTTGCACTCTCACCTGACCCATCACATGGTCATGGTGTGTACATCATTTCTTTAATGATATTGTATATACCATTTATAATAAATGTAAAAAAATCATTAGGTGGTACAATTGGGGAATGACCTCTCTTATAAATAGTATTTGGTGAAGATTATATACCATAGATACTTTTTTATATGAAATATAACAACATCTCCATATCAAAGTACATTGGTAGAACTATAAATATATAGAAAAAAATTTGGAATCAAAAGAAGAAATTGTGTTGAGGCTCCATCATCATTTTTCATCTTAGTGTGTGAAAAACATTGGGGGTGAGATTTTCAAGTAGGGGAGGAATGTAATGAACTTAAATATTATTTATAATATTTTCATTATTAATAAAATGATTCATATTTTATAATTTATAATAGTATAAAAATCATAAATGACATAACAGAACCCAAAAAATGTTATCATAGATCATTTTATTTAGATAATAAATATACATAATAAAATTGAAGGAAGAACAGTAGTGAAATAAACAAAGAATAATTAAATAACTAGAAAATTGAATTTTTTCATCTTGGTCTCACACTGTTGAAAAATTGTGTATGAAAGAAACAAAAAATTAATAATTTAATGAATTTATTGAATGTTAGAAATATGTAATTGAGGTGAATTATGAGTGAATAAATGTAAAGTATTTATTGGATGTTAAATCCATATATATTCATTAGAAATATGAAAGTTTGGAATAGTGACATGATCACTAGAAAAATAGAATAATAGTTTGGTATATCATGAAATAGGAATATAATTAAATTATATAAAAATAAAATAAAATAAAAACTTTAATTATGATAAAATAAATAATTGAAAAAGATAAATTACAACTCAATTTTTTTTAGTATAAATGATTTAATTTTCATATCATAAATATATATGATAATTTTTTTTTAAAACCCTTTTTATTAAATGGTTTTTTAAATAAAATTTATTGGACCATTAAAATAGTATTTATATATTAAAACAATTAAATTAATTATATAATATTTATAAATTTATTTTTATATTATGTATATTTATTTTTGAAATCAACGTGTAAATAATATCTGATGGTCATTAATTTGTATTTTTCTAAAAAATCATTTTCGGTGAAAAATAAAATATGTAAAAAATATAGTATTTTATATTATAAGTTAAATACAATATTAAATACAAATAGAATAATTTATTTAACCATTAACATAGACATAAATTCCCCAATTACTATTTATTATCCATAGAATCATTGTTGTTGATAGTCATATAAAATAATAAAAATCTAGTGATTGTGTAATTCAAAAAATCATCTCCTTACCTTATAAAAAATATCCTTCACCACCCAAATTATCACCACTCTATGAAAATAATATCTCATCAAAAATCTACATAAATCCATCCATATTACAAACAATGGGTTTTCATTATATTTTTTTAATTAGGGGAATTTTTATTGGTTTTTTGGAACATTTAAATCGTATTGAAGACCCATTAAGAGTATTGATGCATCGAAAATATGAAATGAAATAGGTTTTTCAAATTTTATAAATTATAGATGTATCCCCATGATAACTAATGATTCCCCATGAATGATATTGTGGTTTATAAAATTTAAAATTAATTCTTTATATGATAACATGGGAGGACAATAAAAGAGTGATGCACACTATGAAAGATAAACCAATTCCATGAACTAATATATAAATGGATACTAGGAAAAACTTATATAGTTGATGAAAAAAGATATAAAATCTATTAATGTGAATTATATTAGTTAATTTTTGTGTTTTATAAATGCATATGTTACTCTACGACATTCGGGATCACACCGTGAGTAATTTTAGTCTAATTCACATCATGGTCTCAATAGTGCACCCCAAATAAAATATGAAGAAACCATAGTCATAATTTAAACTATAGATTTCTTTATAGAATAAATGTAAAAATAAGGAAGGTATGTTGTGTAAAATTGGGTCATTCAAGAAATTTTCGATTCACCGTACCATAAATGAAGGTTTCCCCACATCCAACAAAATTTTCTTATGTGTTCAATAACTAAATGATTATGTCACCTTGTAACCATTCTATAACATGAGGGATGATACAAATAAACAGACCCAATGTGTCATGATGTTACTTATTACATTCTGATTAAATTAATATCCATCATTCAAATAAAAATATGTATATAGTTATTTATTGAAGGTGGGTTGCTATTTAGAAAAATAATATATAATTTCAAAAAATAAATAGTAGATACCTAACAGAATAATTTCATAGAGTTAGGTTTCATATAAAATAAAAAACAAATTCAGTTAAATATTGGGTTTAAAATATAAAAAAAATATTCTCTAAATATTGAAAAATATAAATATTAGAAAAATATACACACAAAGTGGAGGAAGAAGATATAAATATGTGATGTAATAGCAGATCAATTATATAGGATCATTTAATGTATTGAATATTTATTTTATGTCTATTTGAGTTAATTTCATTAAATATTAGGAAGGTAATGAAGTATTTTTTTGTATATATCATTCAATATCTGAAAATCAATTAATTTTGGATTATGGTGATCACCCTTGTTGTTATTCATTGATTATCATAGATTAATATTTTGTTGTATTGACCACTATGTCAATTTCATTGTTCATATAATATATGTTGAGGACATAAAACATGTATGATAATATTCCTACTAATAATATCTATCATCACATATTTTTGGTGTTATGGTTAATTGGAATATCAACACATCAGTGATATGTTCTACTTGTATAAAGACATTTATAAGTTATCAATTAAATAATCCTTTTTTGTGTTCTTTATTTATTTCATAATATATGTGATTACCAAATGGATTTTTTTTATTTTCCAAAATAATTAAAAGATATTATTTGTTTTAATAAAAATAATAAATTTAATATAATGAATCAAATTTTTGATACATTACTATTACACCAATTTTAATATACAAAAAATTATAGTTGTATAATACAACATCTAAAAGTTTTGTATATTGGGAAACATAGGATCATATATCACTAATAAATAAATAAATTAAACAATATTTAATCCTAAATTTTTAACATCCCAGATGATCCAACAATATTCATTGTATTTCTAATCACCTAAGGATATAAATATATGATATGGGTTAGATAAAATACCATTAAAGGGAGGAATATGAAGTGAGGAACAATGAAATATGAATCAATATTATATATCTGGGAATAACCAAAACAGTCTTATCATAAGCATAGTACCTTTATCAGGATCATGAGAGAAATATTTAATAATATATTATAATTTTTCAAATGAATAATAATGAATCATCAAACCATGGTAGTCAAAAACCATGGATTGTTGTTAACAAAGCTACGTCATATTCACACATAGCAAGAATGTAGTTATCATAATGTCTTAATTGTGAAAATATATATATTCTAATTCATTTCTAATATATATAATCTCATGAGTTATATTACATAACCAAATAAATTTGAGGGATATAAAATTTTCATCCCATCCAGCACATTATAAAATGATCATAAGCATGCACGCCACATGGAAAGAGAACATATAATAGTCATAATCCCTAAATAAACCAATTGAAAGAAATGGTTTTTATTAGGGTGACATAACCAAAATTTATGGAACATCAATTGGGGTTTATAATTTAATAATGGATTCAAACATTTAAATAAATTATCATTTTTATTTTATTAATTTATAATAAAATTGGGGTGGTAGATGTGTTTTCCAAAAATAATATTCTTTGTATAAATCATTTTATTTGGATCATATGTCATTTTAGAAAAGTACACAACATATATACATATATATAATTTGTGATGGTAGAGAATATTTAAATTAAATTTTAAGGAAATTATATGAAGATACATAATGAAAATTATATGAATTAGTCTACAAAACAAAAGAGATTGAGTTGGATTTTTGAGTCCCCTAACATTATATACCGCTTTGTTTCATTGTTGTTCCACCATAAAGATAATAAAAACATTATAATAAAACAATGAAATTTAAGTCAATTTTTTTCTCCCTCTTGAACATTTTTAATTATTATATTGTATTTTTTAATTATCATTGTTAAAGGTGAATCAAATTGATGATATATTTTTCATGTAATATACCATCATACACTAATTTAATAGTCCTTATTTATATATTCTTTTTCATAATTTACATTAACTCCCTCATATTAAAAATTTATATATTTTACATTTTCTTATTTTGAAAAAATATTTTTTAATAATCCATAATTATTGATATAAATAGATGGTTGGCAACATACTCGTGGGGGTGAACAATCTTTAATGAGGCATTACAAATAGAATAAGAAAAATATTATAAAATATAAATTCTAAAAAAATTAATCATTAATGTTAGTTAAAATAATTCATATTTTGTTAACATAATAATTAAATAAAATTATATTATATGGGATTGAAAATAATTGATAGAAAATTTGATAGATGTGGGAAAAAGAGAAGTGATGTTGATGAAAACATAACCTTTTCTCAGAGTTTCTCATTTTAGAATTCATTAAAATTCTGGAGTGGTATGAGATTCTAAATCTTGAAAATCATTAAGGATTAAAAATGTATTAATATTGCTGATTTTGTTAAACACTCTGTTTTTATAAGTAGAATGTATGTAGTTTTATTGTAGATGAGGAGGTGTCATTAGTAATTTTGGAGAGAAGGATTTCAAGAAAATAATTTTGAAATCATTATTATATACCAAATAATCATTTATATAATAATTTTTTATACAATGAAATATATTTTCATAATGTAACATGATTTTTGGAATTATAATAACTTTATAAATTTAATTTATCTTTTTATTCATAATGAAATGTTAAAATAAAATAAATAATATTTTTTAAAATTGACACATTAGAATTTGGTCTTAATAAATTACTTTTTTATTTTATAACATTATTCTATTATTATTCAATTACTAAATAGTGTTATAAAATATAGTTTGGTATAATATAACCAATTTATTATTTATTATTTAATTACTGCATCAACATTATCTAATTAAACATGTCATATTTAAAAATAAATTCTTTTTCGATTCATGTAAAATTGGATATATCTTAGAAAAATATTAAAAAATAAATCATGGGAAATTTCAATATAGTTATTATAAAAGTTATTTTAAAATAATTAAAAAAATTCAATTAGTGATAATTTTTAATTATATAATAATGATAATAATTTTTTTGATTGAAATTTAAATACAGTTTAGTAAAAAGTGTATATAGTTTCATTCATATTTTTCAATCTTGTTATTTATTTTATGGGACTATAATATTAAAATTTTCATTAATTACTCATCATAAATTTTATTTATACTTCATTTAAGAAATATAAAGTCAAATTACTATTCCAACTATCATGATATTATTTCCAATGGACATAATAATATTACTATTGGTTAGGTTACTATATTCCACAAGCCACATTACTATTTAAACAGTCAAATTACATCCTATAAACACCTATTTATTCCTCTATGCATTATTCTATTCAATTCTTTTGAATGTTATATATTTTCATATTAAAATTAGGCAATTAGGTTACTATAATTCTATTTGTTTTTTATAGTTCTATTTATGGGTATTATAATTCTAGAATAATGGGGTGATTCAAGCTCTCACATTCTGTGATTTTTATTTAATATTTTTTTCTAATTTTAATATTTGGAATTTTAATGGGTTTATTTTCATAATAATATAATGATCCCGATTAGTGAAGTACCATGTTTTCTATTTCTCTATGTTTTCTATGCAGAAAATTATACAAAATATAACATGTGTTATTCAGGAGAAACAATCATTTATAATGTTTTTGTTAAACATTATTCCCCATGTTATAACTTTAAATATTCCTTATATATAAGAGCATATTTCAATTTAACACTTTCCTTAAGTACCCACATTTCCTTATCATGTTTATTTTTCAACTATAATACTTTAAAAATATGAGTTGTATTATCACTTAGATATTTGTCTCTATTTTCTGTGATCATCCCTGGAATATCCTTTAAATGAATGTTATACTATAGTTATACCATGACCGTATTTCGTACGTTTCAGTTATAGGTTATAAACTCCCAGAAGATAGATGTGTGGAACACTTCATTAATATGATCCATGTTTAGTGTATGTCTTTGTACATACAGAAATACTATTATTTGATAAAATATATAAAAGGGTAAAATATAACTACGAATAATATTATCGTTATTTTCAAAAAGCATGTTTCTCTTCTTTGTTAATATTCCAAGGGAAAACACAATATCTAGCTTTAATCTTGAATTCTATTTGACGGTTGTTAGTATTGTTACTCTATTGATTCTAAGAAAATTTTATATTCTATTAAAAGGATAAAACATTATATATCATTCCTTTCACAATATTAGTTCTATGTTTCTTTAATTTACTTAATTCACCACAACATTTATTTTTTCTTCAATACTTCCTATATAGGGCCTCAAATATACGCATTTTAATATTCGATTGAATGATGTTATAGTCTGTGAACTCAAACAATGGGAGATATTGATCCCATCAATAATTAAATACTATTCAATAACTTCTCAGCATATCCTCAAGGGTATTATTAGTCCTTTTAGAATTTATATTAGTTTAGGGTTGATAGAACACACTGAAATTCAATTATGTATTTGAAGTACATTGAATAGCCGAAATACTTTTTTTTATTTTAAAACACTTTTAGGAAAAGTGAGAAACCCAAAGACACTTGCAATCCTAAAAATCAAAATCAAATCCCCTCCAAAGTTGAACAAACAAACAGACACCCAAACAGTCAACAAAAAAAATCATAATTTACATACCTGTCATCTCCACCAGCTCATGAACTCCCCTCCACAATGGTTTTTCCTTATTCAGAAGCCGGATTTAAACTCCTCATGAAATCACCATCATAGTCCCGCCTCACATCATCCAGAGTGATTCACCTGAAACTATCTTGCTTGGACATGCTGTCTTTCTTGAAAGTCAGGGACACCCCAAGGTCCTGCTTAAAGGAGGCTCTGGTGCATAAAGGTCAAGGCAGATAGGAGTAATCCTTCCTGCCTTTTCTTTTTATATCAGAAGAAGTTTCTACTCTGTCATCAGTCCTGGTTCTGTCTCCACCTTGCATTATATCGCTAAAGGAACAATTGACCCTATCTCCTTTATTCTTCTTGTCACGACTGGAGAGCATCCCTTTCCTCCCAAGAATGTTGTCCGAAGATAATTAATTTCCCTCCACAACTCTTCCTCTCCTCTGATCAGGTGTGTTACAGTCAATATCACTAATATAAATTCTCGCGACACCATCATACTTAACTACTCCTTTTCCTTTACCCTCAAGAACACTTCCCAAGTCGGTCGGATTACACTACCGGTAAGTTGTATTCTCCACAGTAGATGCCTCCAAAACCTTACAGGAAACCTCACGGTCAGCTTATCCTACCACAAAATCCCACATACTGGTCTCCAGGGTTTCATCCTGCTCCGCAGCAACAGCATCCAAAGCCTCCTCCACAAGGCCCTGGAACCTGTTACTCAAAGGGAACAAAGGTGTAGATGCAACACCTGGTCCCCCACTATCCTGTTTTCTCCCATTCCTGCCCAAAGTCACTATTGTATCACCTTTTTTTACATTCCGCCCTCTGATCCCTCATATCCAAGGAATCACCCAAATGATGATCTCTCAAATTCTCCCTACCGGATGGGTCACCAATCATGTGAGAACTCCTAGGATTGGAATTCGCTTGTCCCTGGCTCTTTCCTACATGAGTAACCTCCGGATTACATTTAGTTTCCATGGAATCTAGCAAGGATGTGTTATCAACATTCATATCATATTCCTTTCCAACCCCTTCTATGAGTTGCTGAACCAAAGGACCCAGTTATTGGGAACCTTTATTTTCCCCCTCCATATCATTTTTCCTCAACTCCTGGCCTACCATCAGTTGTGTCATAGGGGTAATCCCTGTTGTATCCTCCCTCCCAACCTGGGCATGGTACGCCGGACACCTAGGTTCTAGCACCTGAGATGTTGAATCTCTTAAACATCTCCCCAGAAGATGTCCAAAATGGTTGTAAGTTGAGAAAAAATCATACCATTTCTCATAAACAACCTATTTTTTACACCTATATTGCTCGCCAATTGTAATAAAAACAAACTCAAATGGTACCCTAGAAAATCAACCTCAACGCATACACAAGGGTTAATCGGATGACACACTGCTTCAGTGGGGCTATCCGCACACTGGAATCTACCCACAAGATTACCTAACATTCTTAAAAAATATGGATTCTGAAAAGGTAAGGGGAGATTAGGGAAACTAACCCAAACTGCAGCCTAGGGCGAATCCCATTTCATATGAAAATCAAATGACCAACGAAGCAAAAAAAAACCTAATACCATTGAAACTACGAGGATCACTTGACCAAGAATGAATGAGGTTCTCTTCTGACTCAAAGTGGATCATAGTATGTTGTCTGTCCAGCAGCCCGACAGTCGCCCTTTCTTGAAGACCCTATGAGGAGAAGACAAACTGGTCTAACACATCGACGGAAGGTCACCTCTTTCTAAAGCGAGCAACAAGAGTGAGATTCAGCAGTGAAGAGGTTTCTGTTAACTCGGATGTTGAAATCTAAAGATTAGTATTGCCATCCAAAAGCTCTGGAACTTTAGGGCTCACAAAGGCTTTTAGAAATGGAGGAAGAAAGGCAGGATTGGAAAAGGGCTGGAACGAAGACCTTGTTATCTCGGGAAACAATGATTCTCCCTCCCCCACAAAGGGTGGAGGATCCAGACCAGACGTCGTTGTCACCAACCAAGGAAAATCATCATAGGTTTATCGTGACGACCCCCTTTTGAATAATTCTCTATAATTTATAAGTGAACCATAGACCATGAAAAGATATGATGGAAATTTATTCCACATGTATCCACTCCTATTCATTTATATATATCATATGATGTTATTCAATCCATAAATCTTCACTAATAGTGTATTTTTATTCATTAATTTTGATAAGATCCAACTAGACCCATACCACATGTCTTCTTTTTTATTTCATTAGTAAAGAAGTTGAAAATTCTGTGGTGATGTTCTACCCATTCCATGTATGTAGACTAGTGGTTGAATCATCTCATTTGACATATGACTATCCTTTACCCTATTAACATATTAGGATCTTTTGGTTGTTCTTTATCCCCTACTTCTTCATGTTGTCCTATTAAAATCGCTATTTAAAAACATGGTACATTATGGTACATCAAAGATAGATGAAAAAATCTTATATATATATATATATATATATATATATATATTGATAACTATTTTATTATCTTTTATTATTTTGGAACACAATTTATATTTGAAAGACATATAAAATTCTCTTCTTTGATGTGAAATTCATGAAGATTCCCCTAATGAACTAATTCCACCTTCTTTTGAATACCAAGATCATTAATTTGTACCTCCTTGGGCATCTCTTAAATTTATGGTTATAAAATTATTTTGTATTTGTACGATCTATACACTACAATTATTATTTCTAGATATATCATTTTCATATCAATGAGGATACATTCATTCTCAATCCATAACAAGCATAATCTAGTAGGTTATTTTTGTTATATCCATTATATACCTGGTTCACATTTCTAAGATTGTAGTGAAAAGGGAAATCATAGCCCCTGAAAATCTCTAACCATAATTGTAGAATAAATTTCGGATATTTTCTATGAGAATATCCTTTAGACGCTTTTTTATTTATAGGTGAAAATTATCACCCTAGTGTTTGTGCCACTGAACATTCAAGAAGAAAACCAATGTTGATAAATCTTCATCATGTTTCTATAAATTTAACTAATGGATCATCAGGTTATCATTAGTCAGACTCTATCGCAATATCATCTATTATAATTACACAACTAAAGTCTTTTCTAGAATCACCCATCAATCGCTCCTCACATTTCTTCCATCCAGACATAAATTACCCCATTCATTGTTATCTTATTTAGAGGGATAGACAATCATGAGTAATTTCTTAACAAAATGTAAATAATACACAATTAAACCATGAAAACAATGAATTCAAGTGTTGATTGGGTGTTAGGGATGTTTCTTATGTGTCGTGTTAATCGAAGGGTTTACTAAAAATTCCACAACATATAATTATGTTCCCCATGAATGTGAATTGATGCTACAAAATGAAAAATATTCTTATCACAGAATACATTTTCTCATATAATAATATCTCTAACACAATCCGTATATACACTTCTGGTTCCTATATTCTCATGAAGTAAATTATAATATCAATAAAAATGACTAAAAACTTTCATGACTACTTTCTAAAGACTCTATTAATCATATCCATGGATATTTCTGGGGAATTAATGAATCCAAATGGATACATTTTTAACTCGTATAGTTTATAACTTATAAAAACGGATATATTATGAATATACCCAATCAATACCATCATTTTATGATATCTAGAATGAAGATCCAACATTGGGTGGTATTGATCTTCTTGTATAAAATAAAAAATTCATCAATAAAAGGAAGGGGATTCATTTTAGTTTTATAAATGTTGTTGAGAACCTAGTAATAAATACATCCTATACAACTCATATATAATTCACCTGTAAGGGGATCCTCACTGGTGCTAGGGTTTCCTCGTCACCTCCATTACATTATCGGTTGGCTGCAGCTTCGCCTCTTAGTTCACGGTGAGTTCAGAGAGTGATTCTCCTATTGTGGTGACGAAGAGGCTCGATTATAGATTTCAGCGTCATTGTAGGCTCAGGAATATTTGGTTTCAATGGTTTTTGGGTACTATGGCTGCATCGTGTATTATATCCAACATAGAGCTTCTACATCGTCAAAGTCTCATAATCTTCAGTTGGTTCGGATTCCTTGGTGGTGTGGTGAAATTCGTGGTCGAGAGCTGGTTTGATGCGGTTTGATGTTGTAGATGTGTCTCTTCTGTGTTCTTGGGTTGATCTATGGGATCCTCGACCTATGGTGGTGACGGGATGTGGTTTATTTCTTTTACAGCGGTCTTCTCTAGGAATGGATATACGTTGGTGGTAATGGTTATTATTTTTTTGTTGTCGTGCTTGGTTCTTGTTTTTTTCCTCGCTCATTTCTTCTGCTTCTTTATTGTGGAGGTTCTGCCATTCCCACATGGCTATGGCTTATAGATCTACTCCCCTTCTAAGACAATTGCAAGTGTTTGTTTTAACAGAGGTTTTGGGTTCTGTTTTTGTGAGAAGTAGGGCTTTCTAGGAAGGTTCGGTAGATGCAATCAGTTCAAAAAGATGCCAGTGTGGTCAGTAGAGAATCTCGGTTACTGATTAAGTATCTTGATGGTGTCTGTGTTTATCGGTGTAGATTTCTAGCGATCTGGTATGTGACTTGAGGCAGGGAGGTAATTGTTTCGTAATGGTTATGTCTTGAATATTTGAATCTTGAATTTTTGGATTTCTAGAATGAATGGTAGTAGTGTTTTGAAGGGTTGTGATAGTGGATTTTGGTGTTTTGATTTAATTTTTTATGTTGTCGTTGAGGATTCAAGTTTTCCATACTCGATCACATGGATCATGCCCCAAGGAGGAGTTATAGTTGGTGGTTCATCAATGCAGTGCTTTTCAGATATGGAAGGACACAGGACATTCTCTTGACGATCAGCCTTGAAACAATGAACAGCCTCATCACGATCAAATGATGTGGAGGGGCAGTTCCATGTTGTCATCTGGTTTTCATCTCCAAGTCTTGATTTTTCTTTATGTCTATGGATTTTGTTAGGGTTTCCCCATTTTTCCTTTAAAAGGGGGAATTATTATAATAAAAAAACATGAAGGTCTTCGGGCCGTTGGATGGATGGTAATCAATACAAAACATAATTTATCAATCCTTACTAATGAATTGGTGAGTCATTAGGCCCTAAGGAAATGAAATAGATCACATGTTTACTTTTCTTAGGATCTCTCCTGACTACTACTTTAACACGTCTAGTTTAATTGGGGACATCCAATCTGACCATTTTAAGACACGAGTTACTCTAGGTACAAGATTTACTATGCACTCTATCATTAAATATAGATAAAATGTAGGTAACTATCAGATATATACAAAATATATTAAATATAAATAAGAATTTCCTTAAGGATGATACTTTACATTGACTCAACCATATGGTCATGTTGTTCTTCTTTGGTGGGTTTTTTTAAAAACCTGATTTTGGGATTTTAAAAATGATAATACTTATCATCATTTTGTTTTTATATTAAAATGGGATGGTTCAGAATAACTGAAGTGATATCATTTTAAAAATACTTAATGTGATATATAATTATATATAACCAGTTCCAATCTGTGTCCAATACAGAATATGATTACACATAGGGAAGTATCATGAGATTGAAATTAGAAATATTCCAATATATGTTAACCGCATAAGAGTCCAACACATGGAATTAATTTATAACAACACTAGTTTTATTTAATGGATTCAATAACATATGCTATTTAGGATTTTTATTTATCTATTCTAGAGAAATTTTGTGACATAATGGATAAATTTAACCATAATGAAAAAAAACATTCTCCAATTTTGAGTGAATATAACGTGTACCTCTAAATTTAATTTTCATGTTCCTTATTAGTGGAAGAGATGGAATAATAATTTCATTTCTCTATTATAATAGGTTGTTTCTCACTTTATTTATCCTAAAAGATTCATGGTATTGTGCACTATCATAACTACTTATCCTTTTCCATATAATGGAAGTGTTGCATCATAGGTGGTGTCATGGGTGGTTCATTCTTTTCCTCCATTATGTTGGACACCTTCATCATGTCAATTTAAAACTCATGAGTTTGTTGGCATTCTCTCCCACACATAAATTGTTTCTTTGTCCATTTAAAGAAATTCCCATAATTTTTCTTCCACATTTTATATACGTGGTCTATTAGGTTTTCTTTATTATATTTTCATTAAATCCTATAGCATTAAACTTTATCCTTCATTTATTGTCTTAGTTATCATGGGTCCATTATCTAAACTATATCTAAACATTTACATAATAAAAAAACTACATTTTATATCCAAATGTCATAGATTGATATATATCTTTAGAGGTGTCATCTTAAACTACTAATGAACCAATATTTTTTTGATAACAAGAACCAAGGTGTATCTTTAATTCCATATGTAATTTTATTCATACATCATGGATGGTTCACCTACTTTTTCTTCTATAATAGAAATTCTATATGGATATTTTTATAATGATTTCAAGGTAAATATTTATTAAGAAAAAAAGTCCTAATTTCATCCTACTCTAAATTATACATTTCATCCTTTTTTATTATATTCATTATCAGTTACCACAATTGGTTACCCTCTCTATTTAACCAATTGATATCCAATTAAATTTTTTACTTCTAAATACAATTGAGAACTAAAAAGACATTATCTAAAGAGTTAAACCACATAACTATGACATGTGGATCATTAGATACACGTAACATTCCATATTTTTGTTTCTTAAAGGGCATGATGAATACTTTATCATTTTTATGCGATAGTGTATGTTCCACATGTTTTATGCTTTTCTTTATAATCTATGAATTCTAGGTGACCATATCCCTAATGTTCTTAACTCCATATTGAATTAAATTTTGTGTTTATATTATAAAATCATTTAATTCTCCATCACATGTTTTTCTGGTTAGTTTCTCTTGTTTTTCACATTTTTTTATAATAGAAAAAAATTAAACAACTAATATGTCAGAAATTGATGATATAAAAACTTATTTCTGAAGAAAAAATTAATTCTACAGTATTATATTATAGGATCACTATGTTTATCATTTCTCCCAAACATTTCATATAGGATTAGATTCTTTATTTATTTTATTACAATATAAGATAGAATAAATTTGGATATATATCATGTATCGTGGATGGTATATAGTTTTTGATTTACTAAAACTTGTCCATTGGGAATGCCAAACCTTGTGTGATGCAAGGCCTATTTGTTTTATACTATGAGATAATTCAGTTAATACTTATTCCTCTCTTTTCTAGTTTATTTTCTCAAGGTAAAACTATTCTAAGGAAACATCAATATTTATTATCCATATATTGGATTCATTCAATGAAAATAAAATTCTTAATTAAGTTACCAAAACATATGAATTTTACAAATGCATACACTTATAGGTGATTTTTCACAAATGTTTTCCAATCCTAATTCCAAAATTAACAATACTTCCTTCTGATTCAAATTATAGAACCCATTTTTTATTTTATAAGAAGTACATCAATTTTATGATAAATATCATAATACTAATATTGTATAGAATCAAAATATTTTTTATCTTTGAAAAAAGAACCTCATGCCCCAATTATACATAATAAAACCAATATATGATTTAAATGATTCTTCTTTACCATCCAAAAATCTCTTGCATTCTCATTATTATATGTAATAAGCTAAGGATATAGATCAAAGAATGGGGTGATCAATAAGACCAATATATAGAGGAAAATGTGATGAATGAATATGATAAATTAATCAAGAGTACATGGGTGGGAATAAGACACATCATAATATAATATGTACATGATCATCATCCAAGTCATGAGAAAGGAATTTGATAAACACCAAGAAAGTTCCATGTTTAAAATAAACAAACATCATGCCATAGTAGCCCAAAACTACACATAGATCTTAGAAATCCTAGAATAATGTTCCGGAATAACATATGTTCTTAAATTATATTAATATAATTATGATTAAATCTGGCATCAATTTTACACAAAATTTAAAAAATACAGTGATATATATATATATATATATATCATTTAAAAATGAATTAGAGTGATTTATAATTATAGTCCAACCCATCACATCTGATATGTATCATAATCATGCATTCCATGTTGGAATAGAATATATATAAATTATCGGAATGAAATAAATATGTAGCAATGAATATGTATAACAAGGGTGTCAAAAAATTTAAGAAATAAAGATTGGTGTTCCCAATCTAAGTGGGGGTATTTAAATTTCCTAAAATATCACTTTTATTTTAATAAGAAACAAATGAAGAGGTATTAAATATGTACTATAGAAAAATGAAGTCATTATAAATAATCACTGTATTTTTCATTGAAAACATTTTTTAAATGTAAGAAAATTAATTTAAAGAGTTTTTAAAGTAAATTTTAAGGTTATTAGGTAAATATCCATAATAAAAATTATGTGAAAAGGTCGTAAACAAAAATCGTGGGAGATGTTTTTGAGAATACACATACAAAAAATCCAACTATATTTTCTCGCATTTCCACATCCTAAATAATTAACATTGTTATATTAAAATAAGAAAACACAAGAGAATTATGTTTATTTTTCTCACTAATGATTAATTAAATCCTTGATTTCTATTCCTTAGTTCATGTTTATAAGGGTGAATAATTTGGATATCAAATAATTCTAAAAATATACTCTCTTTAATAGATTTAACATGGTTAATTTATTTCAACTTATAAAATAATAATATTAATTAAAAAATCTTCTAAACACATATATTTATTAATTTATATATTGAAAAAAATTATTATTATTTCCCACAATAGTTTGGATAATTATAATGTTTTTAATTTCTATTTGGACACTTAACCAGTTGTTAATGGGATATTTTCAAAGAAAAACTATAAATATATGATTTAAATATAAATAAATAATATATATAATAGTTATACTACTTTAAAATAATTAATTTAATGTTAAAATTATACACTATTAATATTATATAGAAGGAAGGGATATTTTTAGGGGAGTTGTGGTTGTTTATTTATACTTGAGGATTAGCATAATTCAATGATAAAATATTGTATAAATTATTTTATCCATAGTACACCATTCAATAATTGAATATTTTGAATTGTCAAGATATATTTTCATAAAATAAATTTTTCTGAGGACATTGAATAGCACAATAATTCTATTTTAATTAAAAATAGATGAGAAAAATAAAAAAATGTTTCTTTAATGGGATATTTCAGACTTTTAGGTTTTCAAAATTAATTTTATTGTTTCAAAATTTTGTTTAACGATTAAAAATTTCCCATTTAACATATTAATTTTTTTGAGGATATAATGAATAATTTAACTTATTATATTTCATTATTATGTCATAAATATGTTATAAAACATTATTTATTTCAAAATATATATGTAATTAATATTAATGTAAAAATGATTGTTTCGAAAAAAATAAAAAAAAATCCACTAAGAAATATTGAAAGTCATTTTCAAAAAATGAACTTCATTTTATATAAAGAAAATTCTATTATATCCTTTTATATTTACTAACATAAAAATTTCCATATTCACTAAATAAATTAAAATACTATTTATTAAAAAAATTATATATCAGTTGAGAATATTTAACCACTTTACTTATTTTAGGGTATTATAATACCTATATGTTTATAAATTAGTCATTATAAATATTAATCATTTTAAATAATATTTTTTGTTGTTAAATTACTATTCTGAAGATTATGTTACCATTCTAAATAGTTAGGATATATTTACAAGTTATTGTGTTAATATTAAAACACTCATATTACAATACCAACAATCATATTACATCCTACAAATAAGACATCATTCCGAAATACATTATTCTCATAATTTCATCCGAAATTTTTATATTTTCCTATTCAACAATGTTTTTTTGTTTTACAATATTATGTTTCTTTTATATATTTTTTTTCCTTGGAATGATAATGCTAATATATTTAAATGATCCGTGTTTTCTCATTCTATATTTCCTATTTTCTATTTTTCCATTGTAATATTTTTAATTTTGATTGGTTTAGTTTTTGAAAAACGTATTAATCTCTCTTAATGAAGAAAATTGTTTTAATTTTCTCTATGTTATGTATGTGTATAATGTTATATAATCTAACACAAAATTTTTGGGATAAATATATTATACCTAATTTATTCATTATTTCAAATGAAAACATTTTGACTCAACTAATACCCTCATAAGGGTATTTAGTGGGACTAGTATAGTAAAACATGTTGTATCAGAGCCATACATTGTTTCATGAATCTATTTGATTAAATTTCTTTCCATGTAGATCATTGTGAATACAAAATAATTTCTCTTATTTTAGGGAAGATGATATCTAGAATTAATGAATTTTATGAGATTGGTTCTACAAAATCCTATAATTGTATGAGATTGGTTCTTCAAAATCCTACAATATATGTAGTCCTTTAATGAGAAAAAGGTATTTTTGATAACCATGATTATATTTTTTATAGTGATGGAAAATTGAATGAAGCCAAGTGGTCAGTTTTACAAAATATGTGTGATGACCTCAATATGAATTTATGTGAAATGTGACTAGTTTTATATACCAAGATACTAAAGATTAATGTTATATACATGGACATCTTCATGAGATGAAGTGTTAAAATATTCTGATGAAAATAATTTGATGGATACCATCATTGTACAATATAAATTTTTTGGAACTTGAAGAAATTTATTATAGATATTTATGTCTTCATCACATATAAAGGAAATCGGTTATTTATTAGATTTTGGTTAAACCCTAAATCATTTTGGATCATTAGTATAAAGAGATAGTACTCAGATCTAAATAAAAGAATTAAGATAATAAATCTAACTTTATGGAAGATATAAGTGATTATTTATTAACACTTATTTCATAAAATATTAAGATAAATAAAAGATTACATATAACCATGTTACTTCTAGATGTTTTCCATTATTTTACATATGGACACATACATTCAATATATCTATTGATATTTCAGTTAGTTAATGGTTATTTTGAATTCTCGCCATAACAAAAGAATAAATTTATTTTTAGAAGGAACGTCAATTTCAAGAATTCAGATGGAAATTTGTTTTTGTTAAATTTTTTTGTTATTATAAAATAAAATAATGTTAAATAAGAACAAATATATGGAATAGAGATATATTCAATTCCCTATAGATAATATTTGATGATATATTGAATGGAATGTTTAAAAAAGATATGGAGAATAAAATAATAATCCATTGGTAGTTGTAGACTAAAAAGTTGAACATGAAGGTGATCATGAAGGGATTGATTTATAATTAAATTAGAATAGTAATTTTTGAGGATTTTAAGAGTTATACCTTATATTTTTATGAACTTAAAGCTGATGTTAGTCATATTGAGATATTTACTAATGATTTTTGGAAGAATCATTTTTTTTTTGAAACATGGAATTTCAATATTATTATTAAAGGACTACATACTATCATTTTTTATCATAATATATCTGGTATAGATAAATTAATTATAATTTCCATTTTTTATAAATATTTATATGATTAAGAATCAATTATTAAATTTATGTAAAAGCATATTGTTCATTGAATAAGTGATTTTATTTTTTTAAATAATATTTTAAATGAATGAGTTAAATGAGGAAAACATACTCTATAAGAAATTTTGACTTCTAAAATGATTAATAGTGTGGGAAACAATAATTTTATATGAGTAATGTGTATAAAAATCATCTAATGGGAAGACCACTTATTACTAGAAGAACGTAAAATTTTCATGACCACTAAAAACATATTAAAAATCAAAGATTATATCAAAAATAATATTTATGTAGAGAGGTTATTGTAATATATTATTTCATTAGAGGAAATTTTATTTTTTTGAATTTATTGGAATAAAAAGTCTTTTTGTTGTATATTTTAATTTTATATATTAGAAAAAAATATTAATTTATAAACATGTAGAGCTGAAATTTTCAAGTCATTTTAGGGATTAAATATTATAAAAAGATACCATTTTAATTATTCAATATTTAAAGAAACTAAACATGATTTTTGTCTATGATGACGAATATATTATTAATTAATATAGAGAAATGTGTTGTACATGTATTCTAACTCATTACATATGAATTAGATGTTTTATCCACCTTAAGAAAAAAAATGATTTATCTTCTTATGATAAAACAAATTGTATGAGACCAAATAATGTCTCAACTATATAGCATTTTAATATAAGGAAAAAATATAATTGGGAAGGGAAACATTGCAGAAATTGTATAGAGATAAAAAATGTATAGTTTCAAATATATTCTATAAAATTATTATTCATCACATATGATAGTTAATATGAATTTATTAATTAATGTTAATAGAATAGTTAATGAAATAGTTTTATTTAGAAATTATTTTGTGTTAATGGTTAATGGAATTAGAAGTCACAATGTTTTTGGTGATGAATTAAGGAATATAGATATTGTCAAAATTTATGGGATTCCAAACATTTTTTTGAGTGTATGTCACCTTTGGGGCTCAAAATTTTATTTCACATCCATTTGAAAGTGTTTTTAAATTAATTATTAGATTTGAAATTCTATGATGATATTATATAAAAAATCAAAAATTTTATATTGTTGATATAAATAAAAATACATGTCCTCTAATAGTGAATGAATATGACATAAAGTTTAATTGGTGGACATTCCATGTTAATAATAAAGTAATGGATACCTCATCAAAATCTAGTGATTTATGGTATATACCTTACTCTAATAGAGACTGGGAAAATAATTTTTATACATGAAAATGTGGAAGTATACATCATATTACATATCCTCTAATGATTAGTCATGCTCTACATTTTCTAAAAAAATTTAAGGCAGCTTTATGTTATTAAATTACCTAGGTGTGAATCTATTATGATACATATTTCATTCTATTTCTATATGATTATAGATGTTTGGTGTATTATGTGTTTATACATTAAGAAAATGAAGTGTTGGATTTTATAAAAAGGATCGTCTTAATATGATAAAATAAATCCTTAATAACTATTTAATTTATGTGATTAAAAATGAAATAGTGTACCAAATCTTATGTTTTACAAAATTTTATTAATAAATACGGTTATAAACATGTACTATATTCATAAAACCCTAGTCTTAAAAAAATTAGGGATTCCAACCAAATAAACACCCGACCTAGTATGAAAAAGTCCCAAATTGCATTACAGATCCCCATGGTTTGGAATCTATTGTGTGGGAAAAACAATGTGATATGGGAACGATTTGACCCATTTATATAATCAAAAATAACCGAAATTAACAAATATTATAAACTTGAATAAACATAACAAAATGAGGTATGAAATATTTCAGATTTGATGATCATACTATTAAACCAAATAAAACAATGGCTACAAAATATGTTATTATCCAAACTATACCAAAAAACCTCTACATAACAAGAGGAGCATCACACTCAATTCACCACCACCAACACCTGCAATGGGAGGAACTCTAGCAACTAGATCCACCAATGAAATGACACATCATTCTTCTTCCTAGATCATAAATCACAAATTCTATATACACCCAAAGGTTTGTGCATGGGGGTATCCAAATCATAATAAGATTCCACCCAAAAGAAAAATTTCATTTCTATAACATTAGACGAAAAATCACTATGCAAATTTTAAGAATGATCTAGGAAACATTATTAAAAAGAAATGTTTATGAATATGATTATAATAAAACATGCTTCGAAAATTAACATAAGTGTATGGTCCCCTGTATGTTAATAGTTTACACAACATCACAAGAGCACCAAGGGAAATCCAAAAAAGGTACTAGGGCTAGTGGGACACTATGAACGTCGTATCTTAGTGACACTTAGTATATCAGCCATAACCCACAAATTTCATGTGCATGAGACACTAGAGAGGAAACCATTCTAAGTTATATTTATATCCAATAATTTTTTTAATGGTTGGGGTGGAAGCCTCAATTTTTTTATTTCAAGCAAAGACCTCTTTACGACTGGGTAGAGGGAGACCCATTACATAGCCCAAAGGCCCAAGGCAAAGTGTCCTAAATTTTAAAAAGGGTTTTATTATTTATTTACTTTTTTAATCATAGATTGTTTTAGATAAATATGTGCCAATCCACTTCAGAGTCAACTAGCATACTAGTTATAGTCTGAGCACATAGATTCATATGATTCCCATTATACCCTATTTCCACTTCATATATCACATAAAAAAATTACATTTATATGTATACAAAAGAAATGTGAATAAATATATCTTAAACCTTCACTTCTCATAAGAAAACACCTTTTAAAATTCAAAATAATAACAATCCTTTTAAAAATATCCTTCACACCACTTGCACCTTTCGTCAAACATATTTATAATGATTAAAATGAAACCCCACAAATTTTATTTATGAAAACTTTTTTCAAGTCCATACACACCCCCAAAAGACTTTAAAAACACTTTCCAAACCACCCACACATTCAATATAGTACATTTATAAAGCAAAGAAATCATACAAAAATCATATTACAATGTACAAGTTGGGAATCGCCTATATTTATATTATAAAATTATAGAGATTAGATTGAAACCACAACCACACCACCACCAGACCCTAACAAATAATTATTTAATAAAAACATCAATATATCCCCCAGCCTCACATGATAGAGCCCCATTTTGGTTAATGAACCACTATAAAATAATATAATAAGAAATAGAGAAGGAAAACCCTATGAAACGATAATAATCAAGGAAAATCCACTTCCTTGAAGAATCCTTGATGAATTCACACGAAACCCAAAAATGGAATAGAGTCTGATCGATCCATGAGTTAGTGAGGGAGGATCCTCTAGATGATAATCCTGATTTGGGAGAGCAAGGTGGATTTTGGGTTAAAATATTAGGGGTAATAAAATTAATTACTCAATTTTTAATGACATGGAGAAGTCGCATGGTTTTTCCAATAGTCTTCCAACCAATGTGGAGGATGTGATCCAATAATTTTCCATGAGGAACAAGCCTCATGGTTATCCCACATAGTTTGAATAAACATGAACTAATATTAAGTTTCACCACTATCTAGAAGTTCAATTGGTTGTATGTTTTCCGAGGCAAGGGGATACGATTTACCCCAACTATAACCAACAATGTGATACAAGCTGTAATATCAAAAATATCTATTTTTATCTAAATTCACATTGGGATTCCATGAAAAAACATATATAAAATTACCTCAAAAATTAAAACAAGGATCTAAAAATTCTCCCCACTGTGAACACTATTCATCCCTAGATTTTCAACCTGAGGCTTGACCAGAAAATAAAAAATAGTCACTCTTCCTCAAAACCATAATTCTTCTCCCATGTCTCATAAAAATCTATACCATGACAGTAATGAACATGGTCTAATGGAATGGACTTCATCTGAATCACTTTCTCCTCAGAATCCACAATTTCAACTTGCCCTTGAATAGAGACAAATGAAGATCTATATTTAACTCATCCAAATTCCGCACATAATAGGGGTCCCGGTTATATTTCTTCAACTAAAAGACATGGAATAAATCAAGAATTTTCCTCAACTGAGAGGGAATGGATAACATGTATTCCACTTTACCATTTTTTAGTAATATAAAAAGGTTTGGAATAACTTGGTATTATTATATCATTCTTTCCTAAATGATGATGAACAAAGAGAGGTAACACACCAAAGAACATTGTTCAGCTGTAGAAAACTCTAGAGTTTGGAACCTCTGATCAGAATAAAAAATTTAAAGACATGGAACTATCAATAACCAATTCATGATCAACATAACTTTATTATAATTTTCCTCACAATGTTTTTCACCAACAATGAGGTCTCTTGCACCTTGGTCCATGATCCACCAAAGTCTAGCACCCATGCTTGAAGAATTTCATCAATATTATGAATTTCCCATTCCATTTGACCATCGATTTGAGGATTGTATGATGTACTCAACATGACCAACGACCACATTGTCTTGTGAAGGCATTCCCAAAATCGTGAGGTAAAAAGGGGTCCCTTTCAGAATTTTTTTTATAGGAAACCCCTAATTCTCACAAACTCCTGAATATACAGTCAACTCTACTTCCCCAGCATGGCTCAATCTCTAATTGGAATGAAATTTGATGATTTGGTTAAATGACCAATCACTACCCAAATGAAATTCAACCCCCTGTGTGCATGAGGTAATCTAATAATAAATTCCATGTTGATCTCTTCCCACTTCCAAGTTGGAATGGGTAGTGGCTGAAGTAATCCATAGGGACTTTTGTTTTCAGCTTTATCTTACAGCCATATAGAATACTATAATAAAAATTCAGCCACATCCTTCCTCATACCTGGCCACCGAAACTATCAACGCACATCATAATAATTCTTTGATGCACCAAGATGAATTTCCCACAGCTACTAATTTCTATCCTGCATCACCGCCTTTCTCAAAGACAATGGAACCATAGAGAGACCCTTGAATCCAAAAAATCCTCTAGGAGAAAACATCATATCAAAGGAATCCCCCCCATGAAGTAACTGCATAGACTGCTGTAATAACTCATCACTAGGATCATCTTGGTGAATCAATTCATAAATAAAATAATCTATCAGAACACATTCCATGGATGTACCGCCACTGTGCCCCTTCGTCCCCAAATTCATTTTAGTAAAGAACCCAATCAAATCCCACTCACCACCAGATTCATTCAAAGACATCAATGATACAATCCTAGTCAAGGTTCCAACCACCAAATTACCTTGACCTAGGGTATAGACTATATCGAAATAAAACCCTAAAACATAATTTACATAATGATCCTAACTCAAATTCATATCATTATATTAGAAAATATAGGCTCAACCCTTATTATCTAAATACACTACAAACTTCTCTCCAAAAATATAATGGAGGAACTTCACCAATGAAAGAGTCGCACGTTCCATATCAAGGTCACAAGTTGGCTAATTATTTTCATGTGTTTGGAGATGGTGAGAATAATAAGACAACACATGGTCACCTTCCATATGCACAAAACTAAGACCCACACATCTGGCTTCACAATAAACCAAATACCACTTTCAATATTTTGGAACAATCAAAATAGTAGTTGTGGGAGATTATAATTTTAGATTCTCTAAGGATGATGGACACACTAGTCTATATTGAAAATTTACTCCTTTTCAGGTGAGCACTATCATAGACCAATAAAGATGAGAGAAATCTCGAATGAACTACCTGTAATACCCCCTGAGGCCAAAAACCGTTCTACTCTCAAAAAATATATTTGGATGATAGCGTAACATAGAAATATTAATCATATTTGGGTTTACTAAAACCAATACTATGAGATTACATGACCTAGAAAATTCACCTATCTCATCCATAAGGTTCATTTATTAAACAAAGTATAGATCGGATGATCCCGAATAGTGGGAAACACGATCCTCAAATGATTCTCAAGATCCTCCTCGGTTCCAGAATAGACTAGGATAGAATCCATCAATACAAAAAAATGAAGTTGAGATATTATTGGAGCCTCATATTTTTTAGCACCATAAAAAATTAGAATGATTTTTTAACCCAAAAGAAATGAAAAAATACTATAAATAATCATACCAACATTGGAAGGCTATTTTCGAAACATACCCCTCTCTAACTCTGACTTAGTCGTAACTAGAATGAATGTCCATATTAGATACCATCAAAACACATAAACAAGTCCAAAAGGCCATAAATATGTGGCAAGCGTTACTTATTATTAATCTTTACCTTAGTCATCTTTCGATAATTTATACTCAACTAGAGAGATCCACTAGCCATTTTCTCAAATCGAACTGGGTGTCCTAGAGTGAGATGCTTAGGAGAATGGATCCTTTGTATTCAAAATAGATTAGTTTTATATTTAATTACATCAACTTGGTGGATTCTATCTGACTTGATGGAAAAATATCCATTATGTCCTTGGTTAAAAATTTATAGATAACTTTACCTTCAACTCTAGAGGAAAATCCTAATAATCCTCAAGAAAATATGATGGGAACTCATCCTCTAAATGTTTTAATATTCCCAAGGGAGCACCATCATCTTCTTCTATTTTGATTGATGAGATATGGTAAAAGAAATTTCTCAACTCTAGGATTATAGGTCTAGCACAACCCGACCAATTACCCCATTCACCATGAAAAACAAGGCTACTAGCTTCAGCTGCCATAACACTCACTCACTATTTATAACAATCTATGTGTATCGGGCAATTCACTATTTAATCCATATCTAGTACCATGTAAAATAGTTCATATCTAAAACAAAAAAAAAATTAAATTCCTAATCGACCCCAAACATGGTGAGTGAAGAAGAAGGACATCTAAAATATAACATTTATTTTAATAAGAAACAAATGAAGAGGTGTAAAATATGTACTATGGAAAAATGATGTCATTATAAATAATCACTATATTTTTCATTCAAAACATTTTCGAAATGTAAGAAAATTTATAACCAAAGAAAATTAATTTAAAAAATATTTAATATAAATTTTAAGTATATGAGGTAAATATCCATACTAAAAATTAGGTGAAAAATGTTGTAAACTAAAATAGAGGGAGTTGTGTTTGAGAATACACTTATAAAATATCCAACTATATTTTCTCACTTTTCCACATCCTAAATAATTAACATTGTTATATTAAAATAACAAAACACAAGAGAATTGTGTTTATTTTTTGCACTAATGACCAATTAAATTCTTGATTTCTATTCCTTAGTTCATGTTTATAAGGGTGAATAATTTGGATATCAAATAATTCTAAAAATATACTGTCTTTAATAGATTTAACATGGTTAATTTATTTCAACTTATAAAATATTAATATTAACTAAAAATCTTCTAAACACATATATTTATTAATTTATATATTCAAAAAAATTATTATTACTTCCCAGAACAATTTAGATAATTACAATGTTGTAAATTTCTATTTAGGTTCTTAACCTCTTTTTAATGGGATATTTTCAAAGAAAAACTATAAATAGATTATATAAATATAAATAAATAATATATATAATAGTTCTACTACTTTAAAATAATTAATTTAATGTTAAAATTATAATATATTAATATTATGTAGAAGGAAAGAGGATTTTTAGGGGAGTGGTGGTGGTTTATTCATACTTGAGGAGAGGGGTACTTCAATGATAAAATATTGAATAAATTATTGTATCCACTGTACACCATTCAATAATTGAATATATTAAATTATCAAGATATATTTTCATAAATTAATTTTTCTAAGGACATTAAATAACACTATAATTCTATTTTAATTAAAAATAAATGAGAAAAATAACAAAAAAATGTTTCTTTAATGGGATATTTCTAACTTTTAGGTTTTCAAAATTAATTTTATTTTTTCAATATTTTTTTTGTTGATTACAAATTTTCCATTTTACATATTAATTTTTTTGAGGCCAAAATGAATAATTTAACTTATTTAATTTCATTATTAAGTCATAAATATGTTATAAAACATGTTGTATTTCAAAATATATATGTAATTAATATTCATGTAAAAATGAATGTTTCTAAAAAATAAAAAAAATTACCACTAGGAAATATTTAAAGTCATTTTCAAAAAATAAAGTTTAATTTATATAAAGTAAATTCTATCATATCCTTTAATATTTATTAACATAAAAATTTCCATTATCACTAAATAAATTAAAATACTATTTATTAAAAAAATTATATATTATTTGAGAATATTTAATAATTTTACTTATTTTAGGGTAATATAATATCTATATGTTTATAAATTATTCATTATAAATATTAATCATTTTAAATAATATTATTTGTTGATAAATTACTATTCTGAAGATTATGTTACCATTCTAAATAGTTAGGATATAATTACAAGTTGTTGTGTTACTATTAAAAAACTCATTTTACTATCCCAACAGTCACATTACATCCTACAAATTAAACATCATTTCTAAATACATTATTCTCATAATTTCATCTGAAATTTTTATATTTTCCTTTTTTATAATGTTTTTTTTAAATATTCTGTTTCTTATCTATGTTGTTGTTCCTAAGGGTGATAATTCTAATATATTTAAATGATCCAAGTTTTCTCATTCTATATTTTCTATTTTCTATTTTTTCTATTGTAATAATTTTAATTTTGATGGGTTTAGTTTTTGAAAAACGTATTAATCTTGCTTAATGAAGCAAATTATTTTAATTTTCTCTATGTGATGTATGTGTATAATGTTATATAATCTAACAGAAATTTTTTGGGATAAAAATATTATACCTAATTTATTCATTATTACAAATGAAAACATTTTAACTCAACTAATACCCTCTTAAGGGTATTTAGTGGGACTAGTGTGGTAAAACATGTTGTATCAGAGCCATACATTGTTTCATGAATCTATTGGAGTAAATTTTCTACCACGTAGATCATTGTGAATACAAAATAATTTACCTTATTTTAGGGATGAAAATATCTAGAATTAATTAATTTAATGAGATTGGTTCTACAAAATCCTACAATGTATGTAGTAATTTAATGAGAAAAATTTATTTTTCATAAGCATGGTTATATTTTTTATAGTGGTGGGAAATTGAATGAAGCAAAGTGGTAGGTTTTACAAAATATGTGTGATGACCTCAATATGAATTCTTTTGAAATGTGACTAGTTTTACAAACCAACATACTAAAGATTAATGTTATATACATGGAAATCTTCATGAGAAGAAGTGTTCAAATATTCTAATGAAAATAATTATATGGATACCATTATTGTACAATATAAATGTTTTGGAACCTGAAGAAATTTATTATAGATATTTATGTCTTGATAATATATAAAGAAAAGAGATTTTATATTAGATTTTGGATAAACCAAAAATATTTTTAGATTATTAATATAAAGAGATAGTACTCAGATCTATATAAAAGAATTTAGATAATGAATAAACTTTATGGAAGATATAAGTGATGATTTATTAACACTTGTTTCATGAAATATTAAGATAGATAAAAGATTAAATATAACCATGTTTCCTCTAGATGTTTTCCATTATTTTACATATGGACACATAAATCAATATATCTATAGAGATTTCAGTTAGTTAATGGTGAATTTGAAGTCTCACCATAACAAAATAATACATTTGTTTTTAGAAGGAACGTCAATTTTCAAGAATTCAGATGGAAATATGTTTTTGTTAAAATGTTTTGTTATTATAAAAGAAAATTATGTTGAATAATAACAAATATATGGAATAGAGATATATTTAACTCACTATAGATAATATTTGATGATATATTGGATATAATATTTAAAAAAGAGAAGGAGACCAAAATAATAATCCAATGGTAATTATAGACTAAAAAGTTGAACATGAAGGTGATTATGAAGGGATTGATTTATAATTAAATAAGAATAGTAATTTTTGTGGTTTTTAAGAATTATACCTTATATTTTTATGACCTTGAAGCTGATGTTAGTCATATTGAGAAATTTACTAATGATTTTTGGAAGAATCATTTTTTTTTGAAACATGAAATTTCAATATTCTTATTAAAGGACTACATACTATCATTTTTTATCATAATATATCTGGTATAGATAAATTAATTATAATTTCCATTTTTTATAAATATTTCATATGATTAAGAATCAATGATTAAATTTATGTAAAAGCATATTGTTCATGGAAGAAGTGATTTTATTTTTTTAAATAATATTTTCAATGAATGAGTTAAATGAGGAAAACATACTCTAGAATAAATGTTAACTTCTAAAATGATTAATAATGTAGGAAACAATAATTTTATATAAGTAATGTTTATAAAAATCATCTAATTGGAAGACCACTGATTACAAAAAGAACATAAAATTTTCACAACCACTAAAAACATATTAAAAATCTAGGATTTTATCAAAAATTAGATTTATGTAGAGAGGTTATTGTAATATATTATTTCTTTTTGGGAAATGTTTATTTTTTTGAATTCATTGGCACAAAAAATCTTCTTTTTGTGTGTTTTAATGTTATATATTAGAAAAAAAATATTAGTTTCTAAACATGTAGAGTTAAAATTTTCTCTTCATTTTAGGGATTAAATATTTAAAATAGATACCATTTTAATTATTCAATATTTAAAGAAACTAAACATGATTTTTTTCAATGATGAGGAATAGATTATTAATTAATATATATAAGAATGTGTTGTAAATGTATTCTAACTCATTACATCTGAATTAGATGTTTTATCCACCTTAAGAAACAAATGATTTATCTTCTTATGATAAAACAAATTGGATGAGGCCAAATAATATCTCAACTAATATAGCATTTTAATATAAGGAAAAAATATAATTGGGAAGGGAAACGTTGCTGAAATTGTATAGAGACAAAAAATGTTTAGTTTCAAATATATTCTAGAAAATTAGTATTCATCACATATGATAGTTAATATGAATTTATTAATTAATGTTAACAGAATAGTTAATGAAATAGTTTTATTTAGAAATGATTTTGTGTTAATGGTTATTATAATTAGAAAGGAAAAATATTTTTGGGGATTAATTAAAGAATATATATATAGTCAACATTTATGGGCATCCAAACATTTTTTTGAGTGTATGTCACCTTTGGGGCTCCAAATTTTATTTCACATCCATTTAAAAGTGTTTTTAAATTAATTATTAGATTCAAAATTCTAGGATGATATTCTATAGAAAATATATATTTTTATATTGTTGATATAAATAAAAAACATGCCATCTAATTGTGAATGAATATAACATAAAGTATAATTGGTGGATATTCAATGTTAATAATAAATTAATGGATACATCATCAAAATCTAGTGATTTATGATATATACCTTAGTCTAATCGAGACTAGGATAATAATTTTTATACATGAAAATGACAAAGGAAAAATCATATTACATATCCTCTAATGATTAGTCATGCTCCACATTTTCTAATAAAATTCAAGGTAGCTTTATGTTATTTAATTACCTAGGCGTGAATCTATTACGATACATATTTCATTCTATTTCTGTATGATTATAGATATTTGGTGTATTACGTGTTTATACATTAAATAAATTAAGTGTTGGATTTTATAAAAAGGATCCTCTTAATATGATAAAATAAATCCTTAATAACTGTTTAATTTATGTGATTAAAAATGAAATAGAGTAGAAAATCTTATGTTTTACAAAATTTTATTAACAAATACAGTTATAAACATGTACTATATTCATAAAACCCTCGTCTGAAACAAAGCAGGGATTCCATCCAAATCAACACCTGACCTAGTATGAAAAAAGTCCCAAATTTCTTTACAGATCCCCACGGGTTGGAATTTAGTTTGTGGGAATCAACAATGTGATTTGGGAAAGATTTGACCCATTTATATAATCAAAAATAACCAAAATTAACAAGCATCATAAACTTGAATAAAAATAACCAAATGAGGTACAAAATATTTCAGATTCAATGATCATACCAATAAAAAAAATAAAATAATTTCTACAAAATATGTTATCAGCCAAACTATACCAAAAAAATCTCTACATAGAAATAGGAGCGTCACACTCAATTCACCACCACCAACACCTGCAATGGGTGGAACTCTAGCAATCAGATCCACCAATTAAATTACACATTATTCTTCTTCCTAGATCATAAATCACAAATTCCATGTACACCCAAAGGTTTGAGCATGGGGTGATCCAAATCTTAATAATATTCTACCCAAAAGAAAAAATTCATTTCTATTACATTAGAACACAAATCACTATGAAATTTTTAAGAATGATCTTGGAAACATTATTAAAAAGAAATATTAATGAATAAGATTACAATAAAACATGCTTTGAGAAATAACATAAGTGTATGGTCCCTTGTATGTTTATAGTTTACACAACATCACAAGAGCACCAAGGGAAATCCATAAAAGGTACTAAGGCTAGTGGGACACTATGAACATCGTATCTTAGTGACACTTAGTATATCAGCCATAACCAAAAAATTTAATTTGCACGAGACACTAGAGAGGAAATCATTATAAGTTATATTTATATCCAATAATTTTTTAATTGTTGGGGTTGAAGCCTCAATTTATTATTTAATGAAAAGACCACTTTAAAACTGGGTAGAGGGCGACCCATTATATAGCCCAAATGCCCAAGGCAAAGTTTCCTGAATTTTAAAATGGGTTTTATTATTTATTTATTTTTTAATCATATATCATTATAGATAAATATGTTCCAATCCACATCAGAGTCAACTTGATTTCTAGTTATAGTCTGACCACATAGATGCCTATGATTCCCACTATACTCTATTTCTACTTCATATATCACATAGAAAAATTACATTTATATGCATACAAAATAAATGTGAAGACATATATCTTAAACCTTCACTTATCATAAGATAACCCCTTTTAAAATTCACAAGAATAACATTCCATTTAAAAATACCCTTCACACCACTTGCACCTTTTATCAACCATATTTAGAATGATTAAAATGAAACCCCACAAATTTCATTTATGAAATCTTTTTTCAAGTCCATACACACCCCCAAAAGACGTTTAAAACACTTTGCAAACCACTCAAACATTCAATATAGTACATTTATAAAGCAAAAAATCATACAAAAATCATATTATAATGTAAAAGTCGGAAATCACCTACATTTCTATTAGAAAATTATAGAGATTGGATTGAAACCACAACCACACCCCCACCAGACCCTAACAAATAATTATTTAATATAAAAATCAATATATCCCCTAGCCTCAAATGACAGAACCCCATTTGGTCAATGAACCACTATAAAATAATATAATAAGAAAGAGGGAAGGAAAACCCTATGAAATTGGAATAATCAAGGAAAATACACTTCCTTGAAGAATCCTTGATGAATTCACATAAAAACCACAAATGGAATAGAGTCTAATCGATCCATGAGTTAGTGAGGGAGGTGCCTCTAGCTGATAATACTGATTGGGGAGAGCAAGGTGGATTTTGGGTTAAAATATTAGGGGTAATAAAAGTAATTTATCAATTTTTAATGTCATGGAAAAGTCACATGGTTTCCCCAATAGTCCTTCAACCAATGTAGAAGATGTGATACCATAATCTTCCGTGAGGAACAAGCCTCATTGTTATCCCACATAGTTTGAATAACCCTACACCAATATTGAGGTTCACCACTACCAAGATGTTCAATTGGTTGTATGGTTTCCAAGGAAAGGGAAAAGGATTTACCCCAACTATGACCAATAATGTGCCACATACTGTAATATCCAAAATATCTTTTTTTCTCTAAATTAACATTGGGATTCCATGAAAAAATAAAGAGAAAATTACCTCATAAATTAAATAAAGGAAGTAACAATTCTCCCCACTCTAAAAACTATTCATCCCTAGAAATTAAACCTGAGGATTAACCCAAAAATAAAAAATAGTCACTCTTCCTCAAACCCAAAATTCTTCTCCCATGTCTCATACAAATCTATACCATGATAGTGATGAACTTGGCCTAATGGAATGGACATCATCTGAATCACTTTCTCCTAGGAATCCACAATTTGAACTTGCCACTTGAATAGAGGCAAATCAAGCTCTATATTTAACTCATCCAAATTACACACATAATAGGGGTATAAGTTATATTACTTCAACTGAAAGACATAGAATAAATCAGAAATTTTCCCCAAATAAGAGGGAATGGATAACATGTATTACACTTTACTATATTTTGGTAATATAAAAAGTTTAGGAATACCTCGGTATTATTATATCATTCTTTCCTAAATGATGATGAACAATGAGATGTACCACACCCAAGAACATTGTTTAGCAGTAGAAAACTCTAGAGTATGGAAACTCTAATAAAAATATAAATTTTAAAGACATGGAACTATCAATAAACAATTCATGATCAATATAACTTTATTATAATTTTCCTCACAATTTTTTTCACCAACAATGGGGTCTCATGCACCTTGGTTCATGATCCACCAAAGTCTAGCACACATGCTTAAAGAATTTCTTCAATATTATGAATTTCTCATTCCATTTGACCATCTATATGAGGATTGTATGATGTACTCAACATGAGCAATGACCACATTGTCTTTGAAGGCCTTCCCAAAATCATGAGGTAAAAGGGGTTCCTTTCATGAATTATTTTTTATAGGGCAACCCTAATTCCCACAACCTCCTGAATAAACAGTCGACCCTACTTCCCCAGCATGGCTCAATCTCTAATTGGAATGAAATTTGAGGATTTGGTAAGATGACCTATCACTACCCAAATTAAATTCCACCCCCTGTGTGAAAGATATAATCTAATAATAAATTCCATGTTTATCTCTTCCCACTTCCAAGTTGGAATGGGTAGTGGATGAAGCAAACTAAAGGGCCTTTTGTTTTAAGCTTTATCTTGTAGCCATGTAGAACACTATAATATAAATTCAGCCCCATCCTTCCTCATACCTGGCCACCGGAACTATCAATGCACATCATAATATTTCTTGGAAGCACCAAGATGAATTTCCCATAGCTACTAGTGGCTATCCCGCATCACCACCTTTCTCATAGACAGTGGAACCATAGAGAGACCCTTTAATACAAAAAATACTCTAGGAGATAACATCAAATCAAAGGCATCCCCCCCCCCCCATTAAGTAACTGCATAAACTGTTGTCATAACTCATCACTAGGATCATCATGATGAACCAATTCATAAATAGAAGAATCTTGCAGAACACTTGCCATGAATTCACCACCATTGTGCCCCTTTGTCCCCAAATTCATTTTAGTAAAGAACCCAATCAAATACCACTCGCCACTGGATTCATTCAAAGACTTCATTGATACAATCCTAGTTAAGGTGCCAACCACAAAATTACCTTAACCTAGGGTATAGACTATATCGTAAAAAAACCCTAAAACATAATTGACATAATGAGCCTACCTCAAATTCAGATCATTCTAGGAGAAAATGTAGGCTCAACCCTTCTTATCTAAAGACACTACAAACTTCTCTCCAAAAATATAATGGAAGAACATCACTGAAGAAAGTGTCACCCCTTCCATATCAAGGTCACAAGTTGGATAATTATTTTCAAGTGTTTAGAGATGGTGAGAACAATAATACAACACATGGTCATCTTCCATATGCAGAAACCTAAGACCCACACATCTGGCATCACAATAAACCAAATTCCATATTCAATATTTTGGAATAATCAAAATAGTAGTTGTGGAAGATCATAATTTTAGATTCTCTATTGATGTTGGACACACTAGGCTCTATTGAAAATTTACTCCTTTTCAGGTGAGCACTATCATAGACCAATAAAGACGAGAGAAATCTCAAATTAACTACCTGTAATACCCTCTGAGGCCTAAAACCATTCTACTCTCAAAAAATATATTTGGCTGATATAGTTACATAGAAATATTAATCATATTTGGGTCTACTAAAATCATTACTCTGAGATTACATGGCCTAGAAACTTCACCTCTCTCATCCATACGATTTATTTAGAAAACAAAGCATAGACCAGATGATCCTGAATAGTGGAAAACACAATACTCAAATTATTCTCAAGATCCTCCTCGGTTCCAGAATAAACTAGGATGGAATCCTTCAATACAAAAATAAGAAGTTAAGATATTATTAGAACCCTCTATTTTTTAGCACCATAAATAATTAGAATGATTTTCAACCCTAAATAAATGAAAAAATACAATAAATAGTCATACCAACATTGGAAGGCTATTTTCAAAACATACCCCTCTCTAACTCTGACTTAGTCATAACTAGAATGAATATCCATATTAGAAAACCATCAAAACACATAAACTAGTCCAAAAGGTCATAAATATGTCGAAAGAGTTACTTATTATTAATATTTACCTTAGTCATGTTTCGATAATGAATACACAACTGGAGAGATCCACCATCCATTTTCTCAAATCGAACTGGGTGTCCCAGAGTGAGATGCATATGAGAATTGATCCTTTGGATTAAAAATATATTAGTTGTATATTTAATTACATAAACTTGGTGGATTACATCTGACATGATGGAAAAATATCTACTATGTCCTTGATCAATAATTGAGATATAACTTCACCATCATCTCTAGAGGAAAATCTTAATAATCCTTAGGAAAAAATTATGGGAACTCATCCACTAAATATTTTAATCTTCCCAATGGATCACCATAATATTCCTACATTGTGATTGATGAGATCTGTTAAAAAAAGTTTCTTAAATCTACGATTATAGTTCTAGCATGACCCGACCGATGATCCCATTCACCATGAAAAACAAGGCTACTACCTTCAGGTGGCATAACACTCACTCAAAATTTATAACAATCTATCTGTATCTGGTAATTCACTCTCTAATCCATATCTATGACCATGTAAAATTTTCCATATCTAAAATAAACAAATTTACATTCCTAATCGACCCCTAACATGGTGAGTGAAGAGGAAGGACACCTAAAACCCCACTCTTGCCTCATACGAAGCGGTGTCACCAACTCCATCACATAATTCCGAAGATCAGTTGGTATATTTAACATGTGAACAAAGTGGAATGAAACAAATGAAATAGAATAACTAGTATCGAAGATAGAAACAACTGAATATGTTGAAATCAGAATGGTACTTTGAACTATCGTACGCTCCGCATTCGATTCCACTAGTGCTGAATCCACTGCTTGGATATGAATAGACTTTTCCTGAGCCTGAGAAACACCACTAACTTGTCAATCCACCCTGAACTTACTCTGTAAAGATGATGGTCCAATCATGTTACCATGATCTCCCACAAAAGAGACCACTTTCCAAGATTTTTCTGAGTAGGCCAGCATCACATTGAAATCTATAGATCATGTACCACTCTGATAAAAAATTCTATCCCTAAAAACTACTGCAAGCATCCCATAGCTTCATATTGGTGAAAGGTTTTGGGAGGAAATATGCATGTTGGTCACATGTCCACTACCTTCTCACACTGGTGGAAGAAAATAAAGCCCGCATCCAAATCCATAGACCCAGACAACAAGGAAGGATGGGATGAACTACCACCTCCCTTCTTCCCCTCCTCATCATTATTCATCTTTTTCATTGATGAACTACCACCACCTAGATCTACGATGAATCCATGGAAACTAGGTTGTTCACTACTATAAATTTCTATCGTCGTTTTCTAATCAATAACTTTAGCATAGGTCCTACACATGAATAAATAAACATGATATTTTATCTATGGTTTTAACCCATTCTCAAACCATAGATCCTTTATATTCTCATTATAGTCTTAGGTGTTTATCGAACTAACTCATCAATGTGGTTATCATATTCCATCACATACTCGTCTCTTAGGGAATTCTCCCTAAACTCTTTGTATCTAGTGTAGGCAAAGACCTAATCACAATAATTCTCCTTCAAAATGACCTTAACGTCTTTTTATCCCATATTTATATTCCTTAGTACTTGGAAAATTTAATCCCACCAATTCCAAATAGGACCTTCAAATGTGAATGAAATACATTTCCCTCTAACATCCTCAGTAGTTTTGAGAAACTCAAACATCCTCTCTACCTTCTTAAGGAACTCATCGGCTTATTGAGGTTTTGTGCTTCCTCAAAATGAAGTAGGTTTTTTTTTTAGAAACTTCTGAGATTTTTACTTAGTGGAACAAGGTTTGGCTTCTCTAACATGAGTAATTATACAACCCACTCTTTGTCCTAATTCTCGGACACCTTAAACCACTAATTTCACCAATCATTGATCAATTGGTGAGGAAGAAGTCTCTCCAGCCTCTTCCCATGGCTGAATAGTAACTCCATGAGTAAGAATGTAACTTTAATAAGAAAAAAATCACAAGTAAAAAATTCAATACAACCATTTAGAAAAATTTTAGCAACAACAACAGTCACCATCACTTTTATAAATCAAAACAATACCAAATAAAAAAAATAACATCAATTATCAAACCCATTCAACCCTATCTAGTGTTCATATACATTCTAAAACCATTACATCTTACATAGAGGAGATATAAATTCTTATCCCAACATCCCATGGTGATGTGAGCCCCTTTATGATTTGTTCTAGCAAGACACCCAACTCAAAACCAGAACCTCAAGCCTAGACAACCCAATCTCATCTCTATTCAGACACTTTACAAATAAAATGACCCAAAAAGAGAGTGACTAACTCTAATACAATTTTTTCATTAGCCCAAAAAAGATTCCTTCTAACTCAACACTTGGCCTAGACTGAAATAGGGAGGGAATAAAATTCCCAAGTCACACGAGATGTAAACTAGTTCCTAGTATCAAAAACTTTTTGTGTAATTATTTCACCGATTTATTTAATCATATATAAACAAAAATAACAACCATCACATACCAAAATAAACATAACCTTTTGAGGTACCACAATTCTCAAATTAAATGATTACACATTAAAAAAACCCAAATGGGATATAAAAAAAGGAACAACCAAAATAACCAAAAAACCTATATTTAACAAGAGGACCATCACCCACAAGTCACTACAACCGACACATTCAAGTGGTGGAACTCCAAAAATCAGATCCACCAATTCCATGGAACATATTTCCTTTACCAATGTCATACATAATAGAGTCTATATACATAAAATGTTTTTATAAAGGTATGATCCAAATAGAAATAGGATTCTACACAATATAAATGATTCCATTACATAAAATTTTAAGATAAATCAATACGATGATTTTAAGAATGTACCTAAGACCTATATTAATAATCCATTTTTATGAAAATGAATACCTAAAACATGCACTGATAATTAATATAAGATTAAGGTCTATTGTATTCTAAAATTATGCAAAAAATCACAAGAGAATAATGGTAAATCCTTGAAGGTACTAGAAATAGTGGGACACTAGGAACCACATATCTCGGGGAAACATAGTATAGAAAACATAACCCACAATGTTCTAATTCATGCCACACTAGAGAAAAACCCATCAAATGTTATACTGGTATCCAATCATCATCATCATCATAATTTATTTAGTGTTATAATCATAAATCATGATAGATTTATCTGGGCCAAGCCACATCCGAGTCACCTAACATATCGGTCTTAGTCTGCCCACCAATATACCAAGGATTATCCTTTGTGATAAATTTACACTTCACATGTCCCAAAGATCACCACATTCACATTCACACGTAATAAACATGAATACATATATATAAATCCACTACTTCTCATAGTAAACAACCTTTTTTAATTTCACATACATATAAATTTATTTAAAAAAAACCTTCTAACCACTTTCACATTTCATCAAACACATTTTGAATACTTAGCATGAAAAAACACATGAAATACAAACAATTCCTTTTATATAAACCATTTTCAACTCTATACACACCCCAATTACTTTGAAAAAATATTCTTTACCACAAAAAAAAATCCATAGAGTACATTTAGGAACCGCATAAAGCATACTAAAATAATATTATAATTTAAAAACATGTAATAACCAACATTTATGTTTGAAACTTATTGAAATTTTTTTGAAACCAAAACTGAATCACCCCCAAACCCAAACGAGGCATGAGTTAACAAAAAACATCAATATCTTCCACAAAAATACAAGATGCATTCCCCCTTTTGGTCATACAACCACCGGATAACATGAAATCATGAAAGAGGGAATAAAAACCATAAAAAGATGGAAAAATAAAGGAAAATCCATTTCTTGAAGAATACTTGATGAATTAAAACAAAAACCACCAAAGTAATGGATTATAAAGAATCAAATTGGAAGAGAGGTAGAAGCATCAGTCTAAAAATGTCAAATAGGAAGAGAAAGTGGGATTTGTGGTTAAAAAAAGAGGGGGAAAATGTAATTTCTTAATTTTTAAGGACAAAGAAAAGTTTCACGGTTTGTCTGCTTGTTTCTTCTAAAAGTGTGAAAACTGTGGAAACCTCTATATCCATGGTGAAGAAACTGCATAGTTGGTCAACATGGTTTCACTAACCATACATCAAATTTGTAGTTCTCTACTATCCAAAAGTGAAATTGGATGCACTGTGTCCTAGGTAATTGTGCACGGTTTACCATAATTGTGCACTAGTCAAGCATCATAGACTGTAAATTCCAAAATCTCCATCATCAACTAACTACACTAGGGGAAACCAAGGGATCAATTATTAAATAAAAAAACAAATTTAACTCAATATAAAAAACATGGATGTGAAAACTTAACATAATGGGGTTATGGAAAAAAATTGTTTGGTCCACAACAATGAAAATTTATTACTATTTAAAGTGGCATATAACATCACTAATGGAAATAATAAGATGAGGCTATTACCATTGAATATAATAAGTTTTTTATCAGTTTTAGAGTATATAATATAAAATATTAAATGTTTCATGGATTAAAAACAATATTAATTTATCTTATAGAAAATAGAATAATTTTTTTATTAGAAATAAAAATTGAAATGAAATAAAATATGGAGATATATTAGATGAAGATGTTTTATTAATTTAAATAAAAAATAAGAATTCCAATATGTGTATAAATAAATGTGATGAAAAAAAATTAGATAATATATGTAAATGTAACCAAGAAATAAGCTTATTATGATTTAGAAATTATTGTTTCTTAAGAGGTGTTTGTAGAAAATGAAAAAAAAATATGATTTTATAGAACATAAAAATTTTGATGATGAGGAAAATTAGTCTATTAAATTAGTGTGAGAACAAAGTTAATAATTGAGAATGATTTTTTCCAGAGTAATAAGTTAAATTGATCCTAGTGATTTAAATAATATTATTGTAGATATATCTTCTCAAACACAATTATAGATGATGAAAATAATAGTGAATATTACCTTATTATTAAAGATTGAACCCACTTAATTTGATGAAGTGTAAAATAGAGAATTGTGTGAGAGATGAATTACTGAAGGATTGGATAAAATTGAAAAAAAATTACTTAGGATCATGACATTGAACAAATAAATATTAATTTGATTCGTACGAAGTTGGCGTATAAGAACATGCTAGATGAAAACTAAAATATTTTCCAAAATAATGTAATGACTGTTTGTAAATGATATTATCATATTTAGTGAGTTAACATTGAGGAGAAAATTTCTCTATAACATGAATAGAATTTATAGGATTCTTTTTAGAATTAACATTTCCATGGATGATTAAATTATTCTAAATATATTTAATTTAAGTATGGGATGAAGATGATTATATTGGGAAACTAGTTGGATATATTATCTTATATTTTGACACAATAGTGGACTAGATGTGAAAGTATTTGTTAGGAATAATAAATTCACCATGTTATTGATATATATATATTGATATTTTTGATTAGATGGATTTCAAGAGGGGTGGTTAATTACATCTTCTATGTGAATATTTTGGAAGAGGGGAATTTGATAGTATTGGTGTATTGGAATAAAGACATATTTAATGAAATTTAAATTAATTATATTGATATATTTTAGTAATTATTTATTTTTCATATTTAAATGTCAATTTTGAGAGAGTTGACACATTTTTTGGATAATATTTTAACAAGTTGAAGGGAATAAATTAATCCCAAAGATTAGGTATGGAAGAAATGTTCTAAATCTTGTTTCGAGTGGATGAGTTATACCATGTTTTGACTCCAGTATAAGATTAAAATATGTTGATAAATATGAAGAATAGTGAGGGAGTAAAAACAACACTATATAGAAGAATCATTAGGAATTTAGATTATGTTTATACTACAGATGCTGATATATTTTATTCTACATTCCTAGATATATATTTAGAGATATTTCCAAATAATGATAATGTAAATGTAATAATGAGAATTATAATGAATATTTAAGGAAGTATAAATAATTATTATATGTTAAATTGAAGAAAAAATGTAGACTGGTTATCTTATTCTTATGTTTATTGGGCTAATGAAAATTTTGAATTTTTTTTAAACATGAATATCGTTTAAAATAGAAAAAACATGGTTTGCTAAGTATGAAATCAGATTTTGTATCTTTTACAGAAATAGATATAGAGAATATAATTGTCATGAAGGCGTAAAAATAACGAATTTATTATAAATAAACAATTGAAAATAATTGTGAATTAGTTTAATATCCATTGATTATTTAGTGTAAAAATTAATTTACTATTCAATTAGAAGGTATTATGGTTCAATATTCTCACTTGAAGAAAATTTATATCTAGTAACATTATATAAAATAGATTGTGGAGAACAATTATGTGAGGCTGCAAATTGTTGGGGAAAAAAATTGGTTATAGGAATCATCACACTAACCTTGGATTCTCATGTGTTTGAAATTAATCTATTAAAATGTGGATTTTAAACCCTCTCCCCATATAATGGGTGATCATATTAACTCTCTCCCAAATAACAATATTTCTATACTTTGTAAAAAAAATCCATAGTACTTGTTTCTTTTTTTTCAAATAAGAATGAAAATGATAATATCATGGGATGTTTTATAAAAACAGACCATATTAAATAAAATACTGATTGTATTTATATATCTATTTATTTCTCATGTTTCATATATATATATATATATATCATTTTCTCATGATGTAATAGAGATTTAATAAATTCTACATGAAAATATTTGAACTAGTTGTATAATAAAATAATTTCACATCATAATATTAAAATATAATTAAATGACCACTTGGATTTTATTTTCAAATTTTGAAAAGAATACTGGATGAAAAAATATATTTCAATTTTGGAAGAATGGAAATACTAAATGTGGAGAATGATAATGTAATAAAAACAATAATTAGAACCTAGATATCAATTTAAAGGGTATTTTATGTTCTATGGTGGATATTCTTATATCATAGATGATATTTTGGAAGTAGTCCGCAATATAGTGTGGGGGTTTATAAGATACAAATCTTTTTTGATGGATTTATAGTAAAAGTAATTTTAATTAGATTTACAATAAATACGGATTTTATTAGAAGTCTCGTGAAGATAGAAGAATCATAAATATGGTTATTATTGATCATTTATTTGAATCATTGATATTATATAGTTAATTCCACAACAACCTATGTCATTCAATGAATTATTCTAGGGTCCAAATAATTGTAACTGATTTATTCATAATATTGAAAGGGGGAATTTTTTAGAGTTATATGTTTCATGAATATAAAGGTTGATCTTGATGTCATGATCTGAAGGATCCTTTGTAATACGTCAATTTCTTTAATAAGATGTCACAAAACAACATACAAAATGAATGATATTTGAAAATATCTATTTTTCCATAATTAAGGTATTCATGAAAAAACACACACAATCAAACCATAGTGAATTCGGTATTGATCACAGGTTTCTAGAATTCAATTTCTCACTCCATGGTTTCCATGCCACACCATGAAAAAACATTAATAAGACTTTGGTCGTGATATTAATTTAGAAAAATGTAATAAACACATCTCCATGATGTAAAGGTTCTCTAGGTGATACATTGAGGTTCTAGAAGATTAATAATCATCATACCATAGTGGAATGTTTCACCCCAACCTTTCAAGTGAAACATGATTTTATTATGTAAAGGCTTAGTTTATAACATTTCATATTTCCTATTTGAGGGAAGTTATAAAAAATTTAACTCACTATTCCATAATGGTATACGATTTATTGCAACCAGATAAATTACTTCATTTCAAATGATATAATTATATGGATTATATTACTAGATTGATATAAAATTTTACAACCAATAACTATTTATTTGAATTCAATGAAAAATATATGATGGAGTATGATCCAAGGGATGGATTCAATTTAATAAAATAATAATTTATAATGATATTTGAATTCCAAATTTTATATTATAATATTCTCTAGATATAAATAACTTTTCTATAAAGAAAAATTATTATCAACACATAATAAGAATATGATTTGGATATTTTAAAGGAATATATGATCCTATATATAATATTCTTGAATATCTTTAATTATTATTTGTAGCATGGATGATAAAATTTCATTAAAGATGAGGATTATAAAACGAAATGTTTTGTATATCATTAATGATCTAAAAATGATCAAATACATTACCATGGAGACATCCCTTTTATGGTCTTGACTATATATTATATATTTCTTATACGATCAAATTGCATATCGATTTCATCATTGTATCCAACTTGAATAAATCCTATGGAAGAGTGGAAGTGGTTGTGGCCCTTGGAGGAGTCATTTCCTATTCTTAATGCTTTTAATCACATATTAATGAATTATTTGTTATTTACCATATCAACAAAACATTGAAATATACTCCTTGGCTATAAAATTTTATTGTTGAACCATGAATTTTTTTCATCATGTTATTTATAACTCAATAGACATTCGTTATTATTAAATCGAATCAATGTTTCTTTTCTGAAAAAAAAAATATGACATCCAATTTAATTTAATGATGATAATAAATTTCAATATTCCTTAATTCAACCCACCCCCATGTTAAATTATTTAGTTGGACTACATAGGTATAACTCAATAGATATTCATAACTAGTTCGTAGAGGATTTTTTCTCCTCAATGGACCATCCTTTTAAGGAATTATCAAATTATTAAAGAATCCATCCAAATGAGTTAGGTAAAAACTCCCAAAAAAATTTCATTTATATTTCCTAAAATAATTTTCTTATACCATATATAAATATATTATAACAATAATGATTTAAATAAATAATTGTGATATATATACTGAAATGTTATTAAATAATGTAATATTCATTCACTATTTTCCTATCAAGAAAACATTAAAAATATTATGGTTGAATCATTGAATCCTTGAATAATGTATTTTATTATTCTTCATTTCATTCATAGATTGTTGTAATAGTCATTTTATGTGTATGTGTGATCATAAAAAGTGAATTATATTTTATTTGGTATTTTTTAATGGTAAAAAATTCATTATGACTAAATGAAATAAAAAAATACCTTTCTCAAAAAAACAACCTAAATGATCCAACTATTAAATAATAAACTTATTACTTCATAAACCACATATACCTTTGAATTGAATTTTATATTATTAAAATTTTGAATGTATGGAAACAAATCAACATCATACCAATGCACTTACATATTTAAATAAAAATTTTATAAAACATCCATAATTATCAATACACCCATGAAACCATCAGAAACATGAAACAAAAATCATAGGAGAAATGAACATGAAAAAATTGTTTTAATAAAATGATAAAAGTGTAAATTTAAATAATCATAATTATTAAAATATAGATGAAATGTTTTAGAAGCATTTTTTTATAAAAATTAGAATATTATTTTTTAATTTATCCATCATGAGAGCAAGGACCATAGGTAAAGGAACTTATGAAAAATCCTTGTATCGCTTTGGTTGAGAATTATCCCATTTTTATCTCTGTTAATAACCCTATTATTAAAATTTTACTTGTATTTATTCTTAATATGTGTTTCTTAAATATGTTCCTCATTTATGTCTCATTTCATTACTAGGGATATGATTTTATCTCATGTTCCCTTTTTATTCTTATCATTAACATGAACATAAATAAACAAAACATTCATACTTATTATCACTATTATAAAACAAATATTTTAATGTTTATAAAATTTAATGATACCAAAAAACTCAATTTATTAATGAAATATATATTTTTAACTTCATTTATATTTTTACAAATAATAATATTAACTTATTTCCTACAATGTTTCTTTAATAATTTTATTAAAAAAAATTAATTGGGTAATTTCTATAACTACTTCACTACTACATTCTTAAGATATATTCTTCCTATTAACTACATATACATGACACATAATTCATTATTTAATTATAACCATGACTAATATTTAAACCAAATTTTCGATTCATTATGTAATTTCATTTGGCTATTTAATAATATATGATTATGTAATAAATTTCATATTCTTGGGTTTTTATAATATAATTTATTTTTCTATTCGTTACTTATGTGGACCACATATTATTTTATATATTATGATATAATCCCTTGGATTGTTATTATATAGCCTGTAATTTTTTGGGACAATTTTTTACCCCTTGAGATACCATGTTTTCTTCAGTGGAAATGAGACTAGCACACTATGAAATATTGTCTTAGATAAGATCCCTAACATACTATAATGTTTTAATGCATTCTATTCTTAGAAAACTATTAGGAATCTATGACCATATGATATATTAATCTTTATTTAATAATTCCTTGTGATTATATATGATATGACTCTAATATGATATCATGTTATGTAATGCCCCAACCACAGTAACCCAGAGTCGGTGCATTATTTCATAACATTGGAATGACTATAAAGGATAAATTCCCGAAAGACCGATTAGTTTATTAGCATTTTAATAACTAGATACATACATATGTTTTACATTACATTATAAAGTAAAAAAACGTTGTGACATCTTTGAACACACTCATATCTATAGCTTATCCCTATATGTCAATCATAATATACATCATCACATCCTGGGAAAAAATAAAACATAAGAAAGGGGTGATCTCATATGCTCAGTATGGATAACAATATGGTGGAAACTATCGTAAGTAAACATAAACATTTAAGGAGATGTATAAGTCAAAAACACAATCCTTTTATACATAAACATCAGCATAATATGGAAAAGATAAATCTAATAATTCAATTTACTTATTCACATAAATATTCATCTAGTTGAATAATCTGATGTAATATCAATAGCTAATTTCATAATTATGGAATGCATAATGACGAAGATCGTAACCTCATAGTCAAGATCTCATGCCAATACTAAAAATATAAATTTTTCTAGGGTCTTGTTCCAAGACACTAGTTTGACTAATGAGACCAACCGATGAATTACGGGCTATAGAGGGCCTCACCCATCACTTACTAAGTCCAATGAATTCCTCATATGAAAAATTCGAAACATAACATGAACATTCATATTAAAACTAGCATATGAAATGGCAATACATTAACTAAAAACCCTGAATGGTTTAAAAATAGAATATACACAGTCCAACATAACTCATTAAATACAATATGGAAGATTTTATTCTTATAAATCAACATCAATCAAGAATAATGAAGGATATTTACTTAGATGAAATTAATATGTAAAACTATTTGAGATAAATATCCTCTTTTTTCTTGAAAACATTTAAAAGTCACACTATTTACCAAGATGTCATTTAAATGTTATTTTTAAATAAAAGTTTCTCATAACACGTTGAATATTTTAAAAAGGAATTTTAATTTTAAAAAAATCATGTTAATATAAATAAATCCTTAAAACCATTTTTAAAACATGGACATATGAGAATGATTTAGACGAATTAATCTTTAAGACATTTAAAATGATATTTTAGTTAGAGTTCCTAACCAGAAGAGAGACACTTGAATAAAAATAATTGTGGTAATAAAAACATTATAATATCATGAGAATAAATAGATTCATGATATACTATGTGAAAGGATATTATATACACTATATGATAGTGAATTGGTGCATAACAAGTAAGAAGTCTCAATGGAATGTAAATTGACACGAAATCCCTTATAAAGATTGTATCCTTAGATTAAGGATAAATAAATTTCATAAAAATGTGTTAAAAATATTAATACACTAAATATGTTTGGATATTCAATGTATATCTAGCATAGGCCATTCACACATATTCTTTTAAAAACAAAACCAATAACTTGGACGTTTAACTCAATGAATGGAAATTGAGTTAAGATTACCCTTATAAAGTTCATATCAATGACTTGAGAATTTATAAATGGTGTGATTATGTGTATTGAAATTATATGCACACAACATGGCATATAATTAAATACATAAATAAATAAATATTGATTCTACACATAATCTTGGAGTAAAATTATCAATGAACAATGCGTAGAACCCAATGAGTGGAAATAGAAATTAGAGATTCCATTATCAAGATGGTAACTTACGAAACATACAACCTAAGGAAGAAGGATAATACAATGAAGATTTAAAATCACATAAATTAAATTTTATTACACAAAGAATAAAATCATGGGTACTACATACACCACACCAAAGGAAGTAGTGGAAAATATCGCATTATCTAACAAGAATAGAAAGTGAGATGAAAACCCCTTACCTTATAATTTTCCTTAGTTGAGGGTACATTAACCTCCTTTATAATTGTTAAATTATTTTTATTAAATTATAAAAGAACCACATACATAAATATGATATCATAAATGATCCTTTAATATTTCTTTATTAATAATATTTTAGTAGTATAATTGTTTCAGGTGTTAACAGATTCATTTTCATTTATATGTTTTGTAACATAAGTCACGTTTGTTATGGATATGATTTATTTGATTAAAATAAAGAATTATTTTAATTTATTAAATATTATTTTTAATCATTAAATGAAAATTATTCTTGAATGGTTACAATGGTGAATGAAATCTCAAGTCGTTGTGGAGACAGTAAGTCGTACATATGCACGAGAAAACAAATATAATATTATTAGTGGTGAAATCATATTTAATTGGGTGGTATAATATATAAAAGTTTAATTAAAATGTTATATTTATCATTTAAAAAAAATACTCATTAATATACTCATCCAAAAAAATGAAGTGCTGAATAACAAACTACACCACGACGTGGAGACGGTAAGTCGTACGTACGCACGTATGGTGACTTTGTCATTCATTGGATGGATAGAATAATGAATATGAATGTAACATATTTTTAAAAACATCTAAGTATATATAAGGTACTGGAGTTATTATTTTAGTATATAAAAAGAAAATAAAGAGGATGTGGAAGAAGAATAAAACATTGAAAGGGTGATGAAGTAATTACCTCTTCTTCGGGTGTTTTCTTTTGATTTGAACAAAAGGGATCCATAGGTTGTCTTTATGGTCAATGTAAGGCCTATATGATGGATTGAGGGTAGTTGGGAGTAGATGTGATCTGGGTTTGGCATAGACAAATGTATTTGGAGGTTTGAATTTGATAGAAGAGAATGTGTCATTTTATAAGGGAAGTGATGGGCACTTTAGGAAATGTTTGAAATATTATTTTATTATAAAATTATTTCGAATTATAATAGCTTAAAAAGGATTTATTTCTAGGATAAGGGTGAGTATGCTTTGAAAACATCTCAATCAATAGGATTCAAATAATTGTAGGTCACCATATTAACCTTATATTTTATATTAACTATTAGTAAAATAGTTAAAAATTTTCCATGTCTTCTTGTATTCTTACACTATAGGGTTAATAAACATACTATAAAATGCTAAGATAACATCAAGTGGTTAATTTATGACATATAAAACATTATATAATTCCTTTTTCTAAACCTTATATTTTTAAGAATATTATATTATTTAATAAAATAATATCTGTTTCAAAAAATCATTTATGTCAATTTTGACACTATTTATTATTTTTTAAGTCATAATAACACGATTACTTCAAAAAAATTCCCTGAATATACACTATTATGTAATATAACCTTGAAAATTTATGGAATGCGTCCAAATTATCAATTGACGTTTATATTAATATTTATAATATTAATTATTTTAATCTTTCATTAATAAGGTAATTACTGCATCATCATTGTGGAATAAATAAATTTTATTATATAATGTCTAAAAATTATAAAAAAAAATACCATTATGTAGGAAATATTTTTATCTTTCAAATGAAGATTAATTTTTGAATTTATCTTATGTATAACCCAACATTAAAAATGATTTAGTTTTTAAAATTTTAATTTAAAACATTTAACTCTTCTTTAAATAAAATATAATAAATGTCCTAATCTAATCCATTTGGATAAAAAAGAATCATATTTTTTATCCAAAGGTTTATTTTCGTCTATATAAATTTATCCAATTGAATTATGACATGTTTTTGGGTAATTATAATATCATTTTTACCTTTAATTGCTCTATTTACTTTTAATCGTTGTAAATATAATTCAAAGGATAATGTTATCCAAAACTTATTTTAATCCTATTAAACCATATTTAGCATAATTATGTATAACATGTACATCTAATTTTTTAAATTAAATTCATAGAAGTGGTAAAATTACGTTTCACGCAAATTTACAAATGTTTCTAGAAGGTGGGTAAAAGACTGTAAAAAGTTCCATAAAATATTATATATCTAATCTTATTATAAAATGACTTAAATTAATTAAATTGAAATAATATAGGTATAATATATCTATTTTGACTTTAAAATAAATATAAATAATAATTATTGTTTTTTTTTAAGGTGTTTTTAAACAATAACGCAGTGTTTTTAACAATTCATCAAAAATTGACAGTTTTCAGAAAAATACCAAAAATTAATCCAAAGATAATTTTGATATTATAAATTCAAAAGTTTATTATATTTTAAAAAATTAAAAACATATAAGTTAAATTAATTAATTTAATAATAATTCTCATTTTCAAAACAAGAAAACGAGTTTCTAAAAAGTAAAAACTATCAAAAGATTGGTATGTGTTTCTATCCAATTTAAATGTAAAATTACTTCCAATTACAAAAATTAGATTAAATGATAAAAATATAATCTTATTATACTTTATAAACATTCAAATGTATAATTTTACACTATTAATTGTTTTTATTAAAATGTTGTTTTCAATTAAAATTTAGAGTTTTTCATTATTCAACAAAATATGAATGTTTTCAGAAAAACACTGAAAATTTATCCAAACTAAATTTTTATGTCCCACTTATAAAGAAAATATTAATTTGTCCAATTTAATTTATAAAAGTGTCAAATATTGGATTTAATAAGGTTTCTCTATTAAAAGGTGGTAAAATTGAATTTTCATAAAATATTGTTTTATCTAATAAATTGAATTTGTTCTTATATTATGTCTAATTATCACATAATGTGGATGTTAAAATTATATGGAGTATATTAAATTCAAAATTCAGTTAATACTATTTGTAAGTTCTTTTTGAATGACTATTTTGGTATGTCATGGTGTGCTCGAACTCAGTGTTGCGTATAGCGCAAGCTATTGAATTACATTAAAGAAAATAACTTACTATGAAATCATTTGGTGTTACATTCTTCTCACCTTTTAAAAATTGAATCCTCGTAATTTTAAAATTGGTCATGGTAAATTAATTGAAATTCTCACAATGGAAAAAGATTCAATAAAACTATAACTTTACAAGAAAGATAGATAAGTACGAAGGTCGCTTGAGATAACCCATACTAGGATTCTAGGTTCGAAAATATGGATATGGAAGATAAATTATGTGTCATTTTCTGGTAGAGAGTTATAGAAAACATGATAATGAGAATGTTAACAATAAGAAAACCACAAACTTTTGATGGGTTAAATGGTTATTGGTTTCCAAGTAGGAAATGTAAACAGACAGTGTTTTTGTTTTAAGATACATTTCATAATGTTGAAGAATTTAATGATGAGATTTACTAAGAACATAAAGATATATACATAAATTTCAAGTAGAGTTTCATCCTTTAATAAATTTCTACAACTAACTCATCTTTTCTACAAATGATGAGTATTCAAGATGACATGGTCGCACATGAGTGTTAGACCGGTTGGTAAGGACTCCGTAAGTGCATCCAAGCGACCAGGGATCAAATCCAGGTGGAGGAAAAAATTCGGGTACTGTAGAAGTACTGTAGTAGGTACTGTAGCAAGTAATGTAGCGAGAACTATGCAGTACTGTAGCAGGTACTGTAGCGGGAACTGTAGTAGACATTGTCTGCCACTGTAGGAGCCGGGAATGTGCCCCTGTTTGGGCCTTCGGGCCACAGATTTGGTCCCTCAGTACTGTAAGGCCTTCGGGCCTCCTAGGCCTTCGGGTCAGTAAGGCCTTTGGGCCATATCAAGGCCTTCCAGCCACCTTAAGTGGAGATGCAAACCAGACAACCTATAAGAAACAAGCTCTACAAGGAGGATTAGCAAGGAGCTTTCACCATAGTAGAAGCTAAAAAGGATTTCAAGAATGAGAGGGTATGGAACCTGCCATCAGGACAAGCATGTGCATGCATGGGAATGCCTAGCTGAACTATCATGCGAAAGTGGAGAGCTGATTTCACGATGAATATGTTGGGGAGGAGCAGTTCCATGTAGTTAGTCAGGGTTGTATGTAATGTTTGAAGCCTACAGGCAATGAATTCCGCTAAGGCTTACGGGCCTTGTAATACTTACACCTATGGGCCTTTTAAGGGTTACATCTCACCCATTTAAAGGTGGATTATCAAAATCAATAAAAAAATTAAGGCCTTCATGCCATTGGAAGAAAAGATGACTTGTTCGCACTAGAAGCAGTAGAATCAACATCTAGAGAATCACAAAATCCACCAAAATTGACCTATATATTTACCTTTTCATTAGAGATTAACCAAAACCAAAATGGTTACTACAATATCATATGATCCCCAAAATGTACATTCCTTTATTGAAAGAAATATTAATCTTAATTTCCAATATTAAACAAACAACACCCAAAGTTTAATAAAGACATTTCACTAAACAGTTATCCATAAGATTCTTCAGAATAATCCAAACTATGTTTGAAACCCAAATGTCCGAAAGATTTGATCACATAGTCTTCCACGATAAATATTAACAATTATCTCTAAATAACATTGACTACTCTTAAAGTCACATACTTAAAAGTAACTCACCTAATCACATATTCTCTATGATAGGTTAATCATTTTTATAAATAACCTAAATTTCTATAAGTCCACAATAAAAAACATATATTCTTCTAAAATTAAGAAAACACCAATACACCTCAAATGAAATCTCATAGTATTCTATTTTCCTTAGGCATATAGTGTTCCGGAAATAGAGAACATATTCCTAAATAGAATTTATCACTTAATCACCAAATCATTTTCCTATAATAAAGATATCTATTTGATAAATCATAAGTTTTCAAAATCAATATAATTTTGATCTATAAAAACATTTAACGAAAAATAATTAGTCATAATAACAAGGAATTCACGTAGTCCAGTGGTAGGCGATAAATCTTGGTCGCACATTGGTTATGGGTTCGATTCCCGCAGCTTTACCCGACCCGATGGGTTGTCACACGGTCTACGTGATGTCCTTTTTCAAAAACTATATAATTTTATAATATTCCAAAAAAAATAAATTCCACAAAAATAACTATAACATATTTTAACCAAAAATTTTATCTCATACCTCGTATTTTCTTCTAAAAAGTAATAACCTGTAATTGCCTCAAATTCATGAATCATATAAACCCAAATGATTCTTTCAAACTATATCCACAAAGAGAAACAATAAATCTTCTGCAAATAATATTTTCACATAACAATCATTAGGGTTTCACATACAAGAAAAAATTATTCCAAATTAATCCTTCAACAAATAGCATTAATACTATTAAAAATTTCTCCACCCATTTATTTCCACATAGGTTCTTCCTTGATAGAGAGGTTATCAAATATAATAGGGCATTGAATTGGGTAATTTTTAGTTACCAACATTTATGGAAAATGAATATAAATGGAAGCTTAGGATCATTTTTATTTTCTTCCATAATACTATTCATATTTCCTTGGAAATTTTTTACATTATGTCCTTCTTTCCAAAACATAAAGCATTTCTTTGTTCCATTAAAAAACTTTCTTGGTAATCTCTTTATACATTTCATACACGATGGAAATTGAGCTTTCTTTTATCTATGGTCCCCATTGCTGAAGCTCTTATAATTATCTTCCTTTCTCTTCTTTGTTGAGTTCATAAGTTGGTTAATGTATATTTTATTGATCATATTTATTTAAAACTGATTCATCATGAACACGATATCTTTTATGATTATAAACACTCCATTTTGTTGCTCATTTCCACCATTCTTCCCACCTTGTACATAATGTTCAATGTTACTATCACTTCGTCGGAATCAATCCATTGACTTAAACCAGAAAGCATAGTGTGAGTAACAATATTCATAAAATCATTTCGAGAATATCATGACACCTTATTTACAATCTAAAACACCTTAGGATTAACCAAGGTTATTTATTCTCAACTTATATTAGAATCCTTTAAATCAGTTTTTAAAGAAAATATGAATTATCTTAATCATATCTCCCAAGAGTGTCAAACTAGGTGCGTAGTAAGTCCCATTGTCTTATACCTGGATACCCTGGGTAATGCCTGAAACCTCTTGTTGAATCATTTAATCCTAGGTACATCTGTGCTAGAACCACGTCCACTTGTAGTATCCAGACATGGATATATTTCTTGGAAAACCCATAAAATATTTACATTACCAAAATTTTTGGATGTTCTTCTATACTAATCCTCAAATTCTATCTTTGGGTAATGTTCTCTAATCAATGTTTTTCTAAATCTTATTTCCAGGATTAGGACTAAACATACTATGATACCAACTATAACTCCCTGAACCCTTTTACCAAGATTCGGTGCATTATTTCATAACAACGGCATGATCACAATGGATCAAGTCCCGAAACACCAATCAATTTAATAGCCTTCAAAGTACTAGGTAAATACAAATTTTTTACATTACATTATGAGGTAAAAAACATTTTGTCTCCTTTGAACACACTCATATCTGTAGCATATCCCTATAGGTCAATAATTATATACTTCTTCACATCCTTGGAAAAATAAAACATAAGAATGTGGAGAGCTCAAATTATTAGTAAGGATAACAGTATAGTAGAAACTATAATAAGAAACCATAAACATTTATGGCATTGTATATGACCAAAACACAAGCCATTTAATCTTAACCTTAATCATAATATGGCAAAGCTAAATCAAATAATTTCATTTACTTATTCACATGGATAATCTACTAGTCAAATTATCACATGTAATATCAATAGAAAATTTAATAATGATAGAGTGCCTAATGCCGAACATCATAAACACATATTCAAGGCCCCATTCCAAGACTAAAATATAAGTTTTATCTGGGCCTTGTTCCAAAACACTACTTTGTCTCATTAGACCTACCAATGCATCTAGAGGCTATAGTGATCCCTGCTCGTAACATATTAAGTCCAATGCAATAAAAATATGAAAAAGTTGTAACACAACATAAACATTCATATTTAAACTAGAATACGAAATGTCAATACATTACCCACAAACTAGGAATGGTAAAAAAAAATAACACATCCACCATCAAACATAACACATTCAATACAATATGGAAGATTTTTATATAATTAATCAACTTTAATTTTCAATAATGAAGTATATTGACATAGAAGAAAATAATCCGTAAAACTATTCGAGATAAAATTCCTCTTTTTCTTGAAAACATTTAAAAGGCACACTATTTATCAAGAAGCCCATTAAAAGAGATTTTTGAATCAAAGTGCCTGGTAAAAAATTAAATATTTTAAAGGGAATTTTAATTTTAAAACATTCATGTCCGTATAAATATATCCTAAATACATTTTTTAATACATGGACATTAATGAGAAATATTTAAAAGAATAAATTTTAAAAACATTTAAAATGGTATTTTGGTTAGAGTTCCTAACAAAAAGAGTGACACTTGAATACAAATAATTGAGGTAATCAAAACATTATAAAATCATGAAATAAAGGGATTCTTGATATACCATGTCAAAGGATGGTATATGCACCATATGAATGTGAGTTGGAACATAAAAACAAAGAAGTCTCAATGGAATGTAAATTGAGACGATATCTCTTATAAAGACTGTATCCTTAGATTAAGGATAAATCAATGACATAATTATGTGGAAAAAATATAAATGCAGTCAATATTATTGGATATTCAGTGTAAATAAATCAGAGTACATTCATATGTATTCTTCCAAAAACAAAACAAATTACTTAGATGCTAAACTCGATGAATGGATATTGAGTTAAGATTACCCTTATCATGTTTATATCAATGACTTGAGAATTTATCAATAGTGTGATTATGTGTATCAAAATTATATCCCTAGAAAGGGGAGTGGAACTTAATACATAAATAAAAAATTTGTGATTCCACACATTATCTTGGAGTACTATATTCAATGAAGTATGCAAAAAACTCAATGAGTGAAAATTGAAATTAGAAATTTCATTACCGATTTGATAAAATACGAAACATACACCCAATGAAATAAGTGGAATAAAATGAAGTTGAAAATACCCATAAATTAAATTATATTACACAAATAATACAATCATGGGAAGTACATACACAACACAAAAGGAAATAGTGGAAAATATCTCTTGAATCTCACGAGAATAAAAAGTGGTATGAAAACCCTTTACCTTGTACATTTCCTTAGTTTAGGGTATGTTAACCTCCTATATAATGCTTAAATAATTATTATTAAATTATATTAGAACCACATACATTAATATTATATCATGTATGATCCATTGACATTTATTTTTTAATAAAATTTCAGTATTATCATTGTTTCGGGTGATAAACGATTCATTTTCCTGTATATGTTTCCTTATGTATGTCATTATTGTTCGAGAGAGGATGTATTTGATTCATATCAAGAATTACATTAAGTTATTAAAAATTATTTTTATTCATCAACTGAAAATTATTCTTGAATGGTTATGATTGGAAATGAAATCTCATCGTGTCATGGAGACTGTAAGCCGTACATAAGTTTGAGCAACAATATCATTCTATTAGTGGTGAAATCATATGTAATTGGATAGTATATTACATAAACAGAATAATAAACATTTTTTTTAAAGTTTGGGGCCGAAGCCTCATTTTTATTATTGAAACAAAGCAAAGACCTCTTTAGCTGGGTAGAGGGAGACCCATTACATAGCCCGAAGGCACAGTGGGCATTTATCCCATTACATAGCTCGTAGGCCCAATTTTTTGGCCCAAAGCCCATTCTGTGAATAGTACTGCTACAGTACTCGCACTGCTACAGTACGCACCATTTCTATAGTGCCCCTTCTACCGCTACAGTACCCCTGCCACTACTACAGTTCCGCAGTTGCAACAGTATCGCGGCTTCTACAGTAGCGCTACAATGCTGCTACAGTAACCTGCGCCCAATGGGTTTTTAACCCCTATTTTCCATGCAGAATTATGGAGTGCTTACCACTAAACCAAACCCCAACTACATAAACAGAATAATAAAAATGTTATATTTATTATTTGAATAAATTATACTCATTATTATACCCATCTAAATAATGAAGTGTTGAATAACAAACTACACCATGATGTAGAGACGGTAAGCTGTACATATGCACGTGTGGTGACTTTTTCATTCATTAGATTGATAGAATAATGAATATGGAGGTACCATATTTATAATAACATCTCATCATTTAGATGGTAATGGAGTTATTATTTTAGTATGGAAACAACAAATAAAGAGGAAGTGGAAGAAGAAAAAAACTTTGAAAGAGGTGATGAAGTAATTACCACTTCTTCGGCTATTTCCTTTTGATTTGAACAAAAGGGATCCTTAAATTGAATTTATGAACAATTTAAGGCCTCTAGTTTCAGGTTAGGATATTTGGGAGGATATTGGAGAAGTGTTTGGACGAGAAAAATGGATTTTGAGGTGTGAATTTGAGAGAAGGAGAAGTACTATATTATAAGATAGGTGAGGGGAACTTTAGGATAATATTGAAATATTATTTTTTTATAAAATAACATTTCATTTATAATGGATAAAAATGAATTTATTTAGAGGCTAATATGGGGAATGTGTCTAAAACCTCTCAACAAATAGGGTTTATACATGTTTAGGTAACCATATTAACCTTATCTTTTAGATTTAAATCTTAGTTAAATAGTCTAACTTTTACCATGTTTTCTTGTATTCATACACTAATGGGTTAATAAACTTACTATAATATTTCAAGAGAATATAAAGTTGTTCATTAATGACATATATAAAATTATATATTTCCTTTTTATGAAACTTATATTTTTAGGATTATTATATCATTTAATAAAATAATATTGGTTTTAAAAACTCATTTTTTTCAATTTTGAAACTATTTGGTATTTGGTTTTTTGTGAAAGTCATAAAAACATGATTAATTCGAAACAAATTAATTAAATCAACGCAAACATGTAATTTGAACCTATAAAATTCATGGAATTCATCAAAAGTCTCACTATACATTTATATTAATATTTATAATATCAATTATTTTAATCCTTCATTAATAAGGTAATTACCACATCATTATTGTGTCATAAATAAATTTAATTATTTAAAGTCTAAAAATTATTAATAAAATAAAATTATGTAGGAAAATTTTTTATCTTTCAAATTAATAGTTATAGTATAATTTATCTTAATGATAACCCTATATTAAAAAAATTAGTTATTAAAATATGAATTTAACACTTCTAACTATTCTTTAATTAAAATATAATAAATATAGTAATCTAATCCAAGTGGATAAAAAAATAATCATATTTTTTTCCTATGGATTATTTTGGTCTAAATACACTTATCCAATAAAATTAGGACTTGTGTATGGGTAATTATAATATCATTTTTAACTTTAATTGCACTATTTAATTTTAATGGCGGTAAATAAAATTCAAAAGTTACTATTTACCAAAAAATATTTTCATTCTATTGAACAAAATTTTACTTAATAATATCAACCATGCCTCTAGATTTTTTTAAATTCAATTCACATATGCAGTAAAATTACGTTTTATGAAAATTTTCAAATGTGCCTAGAAAGTGGGTAAAAGACGGTAAAAAGTTCAATAAAATTTTATATATCCAATATTATTATAAAATGAATTAAATGAATTAAATCAGACTAATATATGTATTATTTATCTATTTTTACTTTAAAATAATTTTTAAGAAAAATAATAATTATTAAAAAAATCAGTTTTAAACAATAATGCAGTATTTTTCAGTATTCATCAAAAATTGAATGTTGTCGAAAAAATATCAAAAAATCACCCAAATATTATTTTGGTATTGTAAATTCAAAAATTATTTCTATTTTTCTAAATTAAAAACATATCAACTTTATTAATTAATTTAAATATAATTCTCATTTTCAAAACTTGGAAGCAAATTTTTTATAAATAAAAACTATCAAAAGATTGATATGTGTTTCTATCCAATTTAAATGTAAAATTACATTGAATGACCAACATTAGATTAAATTATAAAAATATAATCTAATTACACTTCAAAACCATTAAAATGTATAATTTAACACTATCAATTATTTTTATTGATTTTTTTTTCGGAATTCAAATTTAGTATTTTTCACTATTCATAAAAATATGAAAGTTATCAGAAAAGCACCGAAAATTTATCCAAACTAAATTTTTATGTCCCAATTCTGAAGAAAAAGTTTTTTTAGTAAAATTGAATATATAAAAGTGTCCAATATTGTATTTAAAAAGGGTTCTCCAATAAAAGGCGGTAAAAATTTATTTTTTGAAAAATACTTCTTTTATCTGAGAAATTAAATTTGTTCTTGTATTATGTATGAGAGACACATAATATGGATGTTAAAATTATATTTAGTATATAAAATTCAAATTTAATTTAATACTATTCATAGCTGTGTTTTGAACGGCTAGTTTGATAAGTCGTGGTGCGCTCAAACCCGGTGTTGAGTGTAGTGCAGGCTATTGAATTACATTAAAGAAAATAATATACTTTGAAATATTGTGGTGTTACATGTTTTGTCTTTTTACTCAAATTTTGAACACCATGATTAGGTTTGTTCCTTTAATGGGATGTATAACTCACCTTTTTTTTAAATCATGATGGTATACTTTTTAGTTACAAATAAAAAAATGGGCTTATGAAAATTTCTTGAATATTGAAATATATATTATGTATTGTTTTATATTGATGTATAATGATGAAAATATCACAAATAATCTTGTAATCTAGAGTTTTGGGTTGTGTTTTATGTATATATATGTATAAAATAATGAAATAATACATGCATGAGACTCGGATTGCTAAAAATATGAACATGATTTATCAAAATGAGACCATGTGAGACATATATACATAAATACATATATAAAAAATATCTATCAATAGATTGATAAAATTCATTATAAAAAAACTAACTAGAACTCTGACTAAAGACATAACCCACAAAGTAGAAGCCCCTTATTATAACTATCTCCTAACAACCATCATGATACTCTATCTTCATCCCCGATACAATACATTACAAAAAATATAAACATATATGTCTTCCAATAAATTAAGTAGATCCTGAAACATGTTTGCCTAAAACTCGCTAGTGAACCACCAATGGGGTTCCTCATATATAACAAAGTATTTTTTGTATATCTGTGCTGGAAAAATATAAAATACAACAAAAATAACTTTGAAAGATATTATATAAACTAAGAATGTTTCATTCAGGCCTCCAAATACTTCATCCCCCACACCTTTGTCAATGATATTACTACTGACTATCACAACCATAATAAATAGTAATTTCATTTTATGATGACATGTCATGTATCCAACCTTCTATATTAGAAACCAATTCGGGAAAGTTGTCACATTAGTATAATTGGGAGACACATTAGCTATGGATCACCTCAATTGTTGTTGATCCACCCAATACTCTTGAAAATGAGAATCGAGGAGAAATATCTGTACATAAAAATCCCTAATTCCCCATTCCACCCTTTCCCAAATTGATTCTTTAAATCCATATTATATATAGTTAAAATAGAAGAGTGATTTATAAGACATATAATGACTAAAAATTTATAGACACTGGGGTTCATCTAACACACCAATGATCTTCTAAAAACTCAGGATAAATGATTATTAGGGTTATGTAACACTATAACTTGATCTTTTGGTCTAGAATATGTATTATCATCAAATATTATTTCAAAAAATGGTTATTATATATTTATAATAAATACAAAGAAACCATATCTCATATCCTCAACCATAAATTTTAATAAAACACATCTAAAACTTTTCTATAGGATATCATATCAACATTTGAATATAACCTACTCTGAGAATTCCCAATATAAATAATTATCTCAAACATATTTTGTTGTGAAACAATGTATATGGTTATCTCAGTGTCCACATGCCATAATTGAACTACAATTCTTTCCTCATAGTTCCACCTAGACCATATCAATATGTTATTCCCCTCTTCGGTGACATGCTTCCATTGAAAAATTTTCTGAAACTAACATTGCTTCAGAAATCACATCACAAGAACATCACTATTAACCAAGAATTCCCTATTTTTATTAGAATATATTAGTTCCTCTCCTTAATCAAAACATGAACATGGTCCTCATGTGCACCAAGAAATTTTCTACTTTTTCATACCCATGAAAGGATATTAAAAAACTGGGAATTACCTAAAAAATCACCATGGTTTAATCAAATGGGGGATACCCAATATGAAAAATATATAAAACTACATATAATAAACACAATTTGTTACACTACATGAGTCTCCAACAAGAGGACATTAATAACCAAATTTTTAATAGATCAATAAATATAACATTATAAACAAGGGTATATATATACCAACTAGATCATATTTTAATCCCACTAAGAATGCAAAAAATTAGTGACCAAATACATTAATCTCATTCTGAATCCCAAATCCAAGAATTTCATAGCTCACTGGATACTCCAAAAGAACTAATATATTTCCCATTTCACATTTCATATCTTTCTCTCTCTCTAGAAGTTATATAGTATAATGATTAAAAACATATCCAATAACATCCTATAATAGATCACTCTATAATAATCGGACAGATGCATCACATTTTCCCTGGTCCTCCTCCCCATATGTTATAGTATCATGACATGATGAGACAGTGGAAGGACATATCCTATAGATAATACATTAATTTTTTTATAGTCATACAATCATCAATACTTTCATATAATCAAGCTTAATAATATCAATATTTTTAAAAGAATGGGGAATCCATAGACAACATAAATAAATTAAATTACATGTTGTAATAAAATTTCCTATTATAATAATGTCACATGAGGTTAAAAGACACTAAAATTAACTACCATATGTAGATCATACCCATTCCATGAAGAGATGAACATATAAAAAATCACCACTATGTCCAGAGTCCCCAAACTAATCCCATCTCAAAACTCCATCTATTATATAATGATCACCCATTAAAAATTAATAATATTGCCTACCAGAACCTATGATAATTTTATATTCTTAGATACCAAAGTCTCCAACTGAGAAGTGTGTGAGTATTACTGAATAGTCTTCCACTAATTTCTTCTCTAACCAAATTAGTATATGATTGGATATCAGAAGAGTAGTCAACTAAATTATGGAAGCCTAATAAAAAATATCACTAATCCTCAGGTTATAAGGTGACTTATAAGAGTAAATATACCATTTTTATCTTCTCTAAGATGTTTATGACAATAATACACAAACAATAGTGGAATGGATCCCCTCCCAAAAACATAAAATTTCCTATTGGTAGGAACGATGGATCCCAACACAAAAAAACTCATTATATATACTCTTGGGGAATGGAATCTAGCATATAATACCCATAAAATAGTACTATAGAAATCGGTATGGAACCCCACCCTAAATCCTCATCACATTAAGGTGAAATGGATCCCCTCCTTGGTGTCACATATTACATTGAAGGGGTATAGAAACCCTCCCTAGAATAACATTTTGCATTTGGGGGGAATGGGTCCCCTCCCTATAATCACATATTTCATTAGTGGGGAATAGAATCCCTCCCAATAGTTAAATATCAAATCAACTATATAGAATCATTTATCCCTAAATCCTTATAAATAATAAAATTTGGGGTATCATGTCCATGGAACATCATAGAGTAAGATTCCCATTCTAGGCCACATATAGTCACTTGAACCCCACAAAAATTTCATTGGTTGATATCCATATTAGAAATAAATTATTTTCCTTTTGTTCATACAAAAAACACATTATATCTATCATTAATCAATTATCATTAGGGTTAACAAAAACTTCATAAACCTCTATGGTCTTGTAGGCCACAACATGGTTCAAACCGGATATCAGTTCCTCTATCTTCTTCTTCACTCTAGGTTTAAATATCATCACTCAGGGAATAACCTCTCTCAATAAAATAAAATCACATTATTTTCATTCACAATAGTGATAATATATATATTTTAATCTAAATACTCTTTATATGTATCACAATTAATTAAAAAATATTTATGTCCTTTTATAACAAACCTAGTAAAATATAATTTAAATTGTATTAATCTATGATGTAAAATTTTAAACCCATGACACTTACCTAGAAAACGTAATATAATAGAACCTATCTGAAGGTCCAATACATTCACTCATTGATTTTAATCCATCAAATATCCATGGGTCACATAAACAATTTTTTTCAATCCATTTTTCATCAATGGTCGATTTATTTAACTAGTGCTAAATGTTCTAACATATCCTAATAAACACTGTTCCACTCAAGGAAATTTAATGGATAAAAATTAATTATAAATCAAGGTTGTTCACATAGGTGATAAAATACCACATATCAAATGCACCAATAAAAATTATTATACCTTATAAATATTTTTTGAGATGTTATATCTTATTTAGACTAATTCCCTTTAAGAAAATCACATACATCACTTACTAATATTGATAAATACCAATCTAAAATAGCCCAATATCATTAAACCCTAAATATACCCATGAACATAAACACTAATGAAAAAAATGACATATACCCATGATTCAAAACCGTGTGTATAGCGCCCAAACTGTGGGTATAGCTTATACCCCTGATTTTGGGAACCATGGGAAACTGATGCATCGAGATAGCTCTACAACCTATACCCATGGGTTTCCAAACCGTAGGTATAGGTTTCTTCCATCATGTCATGAAATTTTACACATGTTTATAGAACCATCGGTATAAATATCACCAAATAATATATCCCCACGGTTCTATAACACTGGGTAAAAAATATCCAGAAAAAAAATATTTTAAACATGCCCAGTAGGATTCATTCTCACAACCCGCATCTCAAACACATAGGGCCTCGCCAACTGATCTGCTTTACTTTTATAAATATTTATATAAATCTGTAAATATATATTAATATACACAATCTTTGTTGGAAAAAATTACCTCGTGAGGGTTGATCTTTTGACATGCCCTTCTAAAATCCATTATCACACTAACTAAGATGCGTCACTTTTTCTATTAGGTATCTATATCTATCTAATTTTATTAATTCCAACCACTTGTATAGAAATATATTCGCAGAGGCTTTTAAACATTGGCCACTGTGAAACGTCTAAAGTCTATTCCCACTATGCTGGTTACATTAATCTTTACATGTTAATATATATTAAAATCTATTTATATATTTATATATAAAACCTGGTATAAATTAAATGTGAATAGTGAGTTTCAAATATACTTCTTTTTTTCCATTGTTGGTGAGCCTTACCAGTAAAACAATGGCATTTATGATTAAATATACATATATCATCTTACATTTTTATTGAACTCGATGAATAAGGGACCATATACCCACGTTTTACAAAACAATAGGTATAGGTAGAATATATAACAACGATTTTCATAAAACATTGGTATAATATTATATTCAAAATTTCATACCCACAGTTCTAGAAAACTATGGAAATTGGTTCCACATATACCCACATCTCAATGTAAATTGTGGGTATAGGTTTTCCCATGGCATTCCCACCCAATTGTTTTTGTTCCCGCGCTTACGTAGGTACCCTATACCAACAGTTTCGAATGAATTGTGGGTATATGTTAGAAAATTTCAATTATACCCATGGTTCATGAAAATTATGGGTATAGGTGAGTCTATACCCATGGTTTTTGGTAAAATCATGTGTATATCCCCATTTTCCAATAGTCAAAAATTAATATTAATCCAATAATACTTAATTAACACATTAGAAAAATATAAATTGTATAAATATTTTTTAACAAATGATTATATAATTGAAAATCATGTTACTACCAGTGTATAATCCTTATCAAAAGGGGTATGAACATGCTTCATTGTCTATATTGACCTAATATTCCCAAAATCCCAAACATCCACCTCAATTCATTCATCAACTTCCCTAAAATTTTTAAATATTATTATATAATAACATAATAAACATTATACCGCATTGAAACTATATTAAACACACTTTTTTCAATATATTAGGATATCCTCTAGTAATACATGGGAATATCCTAGCACAACTTATTCATTCAACTATGCTCTAATGGAATCATCCACAACCCATAAACTGGAAAAAACCGAAATCAGTGGGAGGGAAAAAAAGATGGAAAAACTAATGATGAGGAAGGGGAAAACTAAAAATAAAATCATTCGAATCATAAAAACCACCCCTTTTCTATTTTAATTAAAGTTAAAATATGAGGGTATGGAGATATAATTGAATCGTCTTGCTAGTAAGCTTATTAGATGAACAATTAGTACTAGATCGATGATAAAATTGAAATTATACACCTATTAAAATAATTTAATGGAGAATTTTCAATGATGAAACAAAGAATCACATCATGAAACCCCTTAAATGGGCCTAGTCACCATGTTCCCCATGGTGTAACGATGTGACACCACCCCCACGACCCTCCTCAATGGTGGGACCCTACCTATAACAGCCAGTGTTTTTATGAATTATTTTCTTCAAGTAAATGAATTTTCATTGAAATATTGTTCTAGAAAAATGTATATGTCAATATTTAATTACATGAAATATAGATTTAGGCTTATTCTACACACAACCTAGGGTTATCTTTCTCTAAACACAGCCAATAGTTTTAACAAAACTATGATATATTATTAATATTATTAATCAAATGTGACTATATTACCAAAACTGTAAAATTATAAACATGAATAGGATTAATTAATTTCAACATATAATTTATAATATTTATTATAAATAAAACATATTAACACAATGGTAATTATATTTCATTAAAATCAATAGTTTTTTTAGAAAATACAAATTTCTAAATAAATGCTTTTAGTTACTCTTTTTTTATGAAACAAAATAAAGTTAATTTTTTAAACTTTTAGAAAATTAATTTTATAAAATGAAATCTATTTTTGAAATCATCCTGTCAAAATTATCTTAGGTGTAATTTTTTGGAATTTTCTGAAAAGTATAAATTTTTTATCAATAGTTAAAATTACTGAATTTTTAAAGAGAACTCCGTTTTTGTTTAAAATATTTATAATTTTATATTATATTTCAATTTTGTGTTAAAGTTAAATTATTTAATATATATATATATATATTAATCCAATTTTGGTAAATTTAGTCAATTATATATTTACTTTTTGATATAAAAACACTATAAACGTTTGACCATTTTCTACTTAAAAACACCCTCTCTGGTTGTGGCTAGAGATTAATTTTTAGTTAAATTTTTCCACTTCTGTGTATCTAATATGAAAAAATGGATTCCATTATTGGAATAATTAGATTATATAATGTATATATTATGTAAAATATATAGGTTGACCAGATTGAATATAAAAAAATTATAAAATATTTTTCACAGTTAAGGGTAAAATGTGCTTACTCTAGTTGTGATTTAAACTAAAACGATAAGGGTTAAAAATAGCTCTTTTTTTCAAAACCCATTTTCCTATAATATTATGACTTTATCAGTTAAATTTGTTATAATGGTCTACTATTATATCCTTGGGACTATAAGAAAATGTTGGTAGAATTCATTCATTCAAAAAATAACAAGTATTCCTTTCACATTACTTATAAAAGGCCACCAACTATATTCTCCTATTAAAATGTTATAAAACTTTTCATTTAGTCAATACCTTCCTAAATAAATTTCCACATTCCATAATTTCATCACATAATCCTTATTTTGGATATAAATCTAACCAATGAAGGCTGTTTGTGTAATCTTAAGGAGGTATCTAAAGAAGATTTTACACTCATCATTAAGATTTTTTTATTTATTTCACCTCCACACCAATTAATTTTTATACCTTTATGATATAATATATATGGTATATTTCATATAGGGAGTCGTTTTCATGTTATGTGTATAGCCTATAACTATCTCTACTTCTAACAAATTGGTGACAAAGTCACTGTCTATGTGTATAATGGACTAGAGCATCGCAAATCGATGGAATTCATGTATCCACTACCACCTCCCAAGGATACAGATTATGATAGAGTAAATATATTTATAATAAATTTATTAGATTATTATACTTTTATAATTTTCATATCAAATGTACTATTATACCCTCAATTTTTTAGGAATGTGATAATGTTTTTTGAGTGTATGGAACACTAATGCATTGTGAAATGATGTGATATATCCCCGATTTACATAGAAGTTAATAAGAATGGTTTTAATGAAAATATATATTATATATATATATTAAATAATAATGATTATTTATTTATATTAAATCATTTAACATTTTTATTTCAATTTGAATATAAAATCGAAATAATATTAATGCATACAAATAAACTACCACCTATATGTTGTGTTTGATTTTCTATCACTGTTTTTTATAAATTAATATATAATTAATATATATGATATTTATATCATGGTATTCATTCATGACATAATGAAATAATTATCAAATACAGGGTAAAAATGTTAAATCAAAACTTATTACCGAAAAAGTTGCACCGACATTGAATTGATAATAAACTAGTAAAAATGTCATTATTAAATAATATATCGTTTTATATCTAATAATATTCTTCAGAAATTGATTTATAATAAACATATATTTATTATAAATGAGTTTTGAATGTTTATGATGGAATTTAAGACATAAAAGAAGGTATTTTTTATCAACATGCATTCATTGAGACATACGTTATCTAATGCACCTATAATATTTCACGTGGTGTATATACAAACCCATTGACAAGAAAATTAATTAATTTATTTTAACTAATTATATATAATATTATATTTATTTTTTTCCTCCATTTATATTATGATTCAATTTTAGCAGTATTTAAATGATATTATGTTACAATCTCATCATTTATCAAAATTATTCATGATTATTTTTTTGATGATAAAATATATTGATCCATAACTCAAACTCATTATATATATACTACATGAATTATTCAAGATATTTTCAAGTAATATTATTATTTTTTCATCTCATTGTATTTAAAATAATATAAATTTTTTAAAAGTAAATCTTACATTATTTCCCTCTTTGATTGAAAATCATTTTTCGTATTATAACATGTTCTACAAAAAAATGATTTCAAAAATATTTTTCTATAACCCTATAATTATTAAATGTTAATTTTTCACATTTTTTAATTTTCAGAAAATTATTCCATGGAAATTTTCTTGTAATTTTTCAATAAATTATCATTTTTTTATTTTAATACAAATGTGATATGAATATTCATCTTAACATATACAATATGAAAAAAAATCCCCAACATCATAGCCAATCATTTCATCAGAAATTAAATTATATGTTTTTAATTTTACTTTAAAATAATATGATTTCAAACAATATTTTGTGATAATTTTTTTTCAAATCATAAGGGATATTTCTCTCAGTAAATGTTTCAAATGGTCTTTCAATATCATTTTCCATCTAAGGTGACACTCATTGATGTTAACATTGTTTTAATAGGGATACGAAACAAGGATACCAATTTAATTCCATATCAAAATAGTTTAATATAGAAATGTTTTTATGAAACCCATTTTCACCATTGGGATATATGATGACAAATCTCTTATGAAACATAGTTCTTTTTCCATGGGTTATGCTATGATGGGATGATGAAATGATTGTGTAACCTCTCACTTTTTAATAGGTTATTATTTTATGAATTTTTTTTTGAAACACATTTCATTTCTTGGGTTATGATATGATGAATAACTTATGATCTAGTGGAAAACATAATTATTGAGTTTTGTATGTGATGGTTGGGACATATATCACCCTCTGATGCATTTGGTAAATATTTACATCTAGTGAGATATATAAGACTAGAATGAGGATTAATCCTAGTGAAACCTAATATATTTATGCTATAATGGGCTTTAGGGTAATGATTAGCTATTTATATTGTCTGGGGATTGAAACCACTCAACTATGATAGCTTTGGTTTTGTTTCTTAACTACTATGGTACATATTTTCTATTCTTTTGTGTATTCTAAGAATATGTGCCTGATGAAAATGTTATTATCTAAAGGTTCATGTTCATCGATTCCATTTTTATTCATCTCTTATGAACTACAAATATTTATTTCATGAATCAATATTATGATCTTTGACATACAAGGTATTTTTTTAAAATTTTATTCACATGTTATCCTATATTATTAGCCTATTGTAATTATATATCTCCCTTGTTAACCCTTTAATGTGATATATCTCCCTTGTTAACCCTTTAATGTGAACTCGGCTCACCCTTTATTATGTTTTTCCCTGGGTTGTGAATAAATTTATTTCATATGATATGTATAATAAGGGTTCTCATTAATAATTTCATAGTGGGATAGGATGCAGTTTTCCTACAGATATGTCTTTTGAGTTTCCATGTTTCCAAATAAAATAAACTCCTACAACACTTAATTTTTTTTAATTTAATAAATATTCATTGAAAGTTATGTAATATGAATTTATAATAAGAATGGTATTCTAAATATTGTATCAAAGTATTTTATTAGTTAAAATTTGGAATCACGGATGATAAAACCATCATGATATCTCTAAGGACATGTATAAGGTTAATACTAAGGATTAGTCATATTATAGAAAATAGGCATGAAATTTCGTTAAAGGATAATGTGAGTTTTTTCCTTGAAATTACATCCAAGTCAAGATTTTGTAAGTGAATGTTTCTCTGGCATAGATGGACCTAGGGTTAATAACTTCAAAATTTCGACATTGATCAGTACTTTATTTTAACCTTGTGAATGAAAATGGATATTTTTGTACACCTATTTTGAAAATCTTGGGAGATATGCATTTAAAATTCACAAACACTTTCAAACCATTAAAAATGATTCAATTAGATGAAGACTATGAATTAACATGGATAAAAATAATTAGTATTTTATTAAATAATATATCATGATGTATATGTCATATACTTGTTTTTCATGATTATTTTTTCCCCACTATGATTATTTTTTCTTATAATATTCTTTTTGGTTTTAGTCAATTATGGAAACATGAAGGGATAATGTTACTTTTGAGAATGAAATATAATGAAGTTATTGTGTTCGTGATCATTGAAATGATGTGATAGGTGTAATGAAAAATTTAAAATACTATGCTCAAAAAAAAAATTCAACATATGAATCATGTTTCACTTCCAAAGGAAAAATGTAGTGAACAACATTATATTGATTCCTTCAGAAGGGAATGTCTACCTTCTATTAGAGGGTATTCAGAGCCACTACTTTCTAAATAATGGATCAGTACCAAATATTAGATATTTTCTATTCTCTAGTGTTTGGAACATGAAAACATCATTTTGGATCTCTTCTATTTGGATAGTGAAGTGGATCAATGACAAACTCTTATCAAGAATATGAGGAAATAGAATGAAATAGAAACCATGTATAAGGATGAGTTAAAAAATATTTTTCAAGAAGTATGTTCCATTTAATCTTCATACGATGATGGAGAATTAGTAACATGAGCTAAATAAAAATGCTGATTAATCCATCGATACCTACGATGAAAATTTTTCAATATTGTGATGTTTGCTTCTTGTATTTTCATCCAACAAGAATGCAAATATGATCAATTTTAAAGTGTGGTAACACCAATTATTCTATGTGTGTTATCCCTAGGATGAATTAAAAGCTAAGTAGATTGTTTGAAGTTCTATCAAAGTGGAAATTTAGAGTATAGGTAAATCTCAATCTCACTGTTTTTTATAAGAACATGATAATTGAATTCAAAGGAGAATCTAATAACCATAGAGATAACAATATTATCTTTCCATTTTTCTCAATGTGTGTGAATAATAATAGAGGAAATTTTATTTAGGGGAATGTAATATATTTATGTGTGTAAAATAATGTCCTTGAGAAATTGCTTTTCAATGTGATGGGAATATCTTAGCCAATTTTAAAAATATAGAGAAAGCAATATAGAATGCACCACAAAAACACTTTAGTGTTTTGAAATTCGGGTAGTATGAGCACTATGCTGGCCAGTTCCCATATATAAAGGATAATTATGAAGCTTAATTTCATAAAACTATTAATATTAGGTTATAAGTTATATATCATGTGATCCCTATTTCTGAGATGGTAATTTTTGTGAAATGTAAACTTACCATCCACTCTATAACTTCTAATTTTGAATTTAACTCTAATATACCAATTATTTCATATCTAAATAAATTTATAATGGTATTATGATCCCACTAAAAAACTATAAATATAATTAAAATTGAAAAAACATAATTTTAAGATGATCGCATTTCATGTATATGATTCCTCTCTAGTTGATGTCGGTTGGAATGTGCTTCCTAAAAATATTATCATTCTTCCTATGGATAGATATGATGTCATCTATTCCATGGTTTTGATTTCTCTACATAAATCCAAAATAAGTTGTTGAGGAAGGGAATTTACATTTGATACTAAAAACCAACATATTATTGTCTATAAAATTTATGATAATTATAAGCTATCAATATAGATAAAATACATTTTATTGAACTTAATTCCCAAAAAAAGGATTTTTCTCTCAAATTGATTTGGAGAAATGTGGAATTAATGATATTCTTCTTTTGTGAGAATTTTTTATTGATATTTAATATTATTTTTCAAGGATTCCAGTATAATTTGATCTTCAGTTCTAAATTTAACTCATTCTTAGTCCCATTCAAATTTCAAAGTCTCTATATATATTGGACCCAACTTATTTATAGAAATTTAAAAATAAACTATACGAAAAACTTGACAGTGGATTCATTCTTCTATATGTCTCAACATGGGGTGCACATATTTTCTTAAATAATGATGGATAAATGAGTTTATGTGTTGATTACCTAGAGTTTGAACAAGATCAAAAATAATAAAAATTATCTTTTTCCCATATTGAAGACATGTTTGGTAAACATCATGGATCTAAAAACCATTCCGTGATTGACCTTCATTCTAGATATCCTCAATAGAGGGTCAAGAACAAGGGTATACGTAGGAAAATATTCTATAAATGGTTTGTAAACATTGAATATATAGTTATTTCATTTGGTCTTACTTGTGACAAATGGGCCTCACAAATAGCACAAGATCCCTACCTTAATATAATTGTTGGGTCTTAGACTACTAGATACCACCAGTTTCCACACATAGACATTATCCCCTCTCTAGGGCCCAACCACGTGGTCAAATGGTTCATCTGACTAATGAATGACCCCCTAGGAAAAAAATTTATTTATACTCTTCCCTTCCCTCACTCACACAATACTGAGAAACCTTCCATGAGGTCACCTATCTAGATCACTTCTTTGGGACAAGCTCACTTAATAGTGGAGTCCTAATCATGTACTCTCTAAAAAATAATAGTGAAACATTTTGACCTGAGTAATTTAATTTATTCATTTGAACCTTTATCATTACGGGGTGTTACATTCACCCCCCAGTGTACGACGTCGTCATATAGACACTAAACCTCAACCCATGTGGTGTTATCATAGTTAAGGCTAGGTTCCTCCTCTGATAACAATGTAACAACTGGGCTCCACAGACAACACGGGAAACCTAATTTAACATAGTTATTGTATCTTCACCCACTAGATACCACCAATTTCCCTAAAAACATGTGTTCCTCTCTATAGGTCCCACCCATGTGGCTAAATGGGTCATTTGAATAATAAATTTCCCTATAAGCCAACAATTGTTATTTCTAGTGTGCCTTTCCCTTACTCAAAGAAACCCTACCAAAAATCCAATGAGGTCCCCTCTTCATAATAGAGTATTTAAAGATTACGTTGAATTTCTATAAATATTTTTTAAATATTATATATAATGGCTTTATATAAATAATAATTATTGATTAAAAGTATATAATTTATATTAAAATATAAATATGTTTTGAAAATACTATTTTCAAAAAAAAATGTTTGATTATTATTTATTTTTTTGAAAATTAATAAATTTACCTTTTAAACTATTATAATGATTTTTTATAAAATAGAATTCGTTTTTTGAAAAATTGTTTAAAAATTAGCATAGGGTAAATTTTTGGTATTATTTTGATATGTTTCATTTTGTGAAGAATGTTGAAAAATTATATATTTTAATAGAAAAAATTCTTTTATTGTCATTCATTTTATAAATTTTTAACTAAATTATATGTATTTGAAATTTGAAATTAGTTTATCTAAATAAATCATAATCCAATTTAAGTCAATGTAATCAACTTTATATTAAATATTGATATAAAAACAATATAAATTTTGACCATTTTCTCATTAGAAACCTACTTTATCATCACTCCCATGACAGTAATTTTAAACTAAAATCTTCCAATTATGTGAATAGAATTTGGACGAATATATTACATAATAGAAATCAGAATAATTGAAATAATATAGTATGGTGAATTTAATATTTGACCAATGTGAATAGTAAAAAACAAAAAACATATTTATCTCAGTTATGGTAAAAATGGGTATACCAGGGGTTAAAATAATATGATAAGGGTTAAAAATAAGCCAAAAAATTTCCAAAACAAATATTTCAGAAATAAATCCCCATTATATCTTATATTTTGAATAATGGTCCACTCTTTCCCCTTTATTATTCACACCTTGAAAACCTAATGTGTCATCCAATACCTTTACAAATACATTTTAATTTTTTTATCATCATATAATCCATATATTGGTATTAAATTCATTCTTGGAAGGAATTTGCTGCACACCTAAGTAAGATACCGGAAGAAGAGGAAACACTCATTAATGATCATTTTTGTTTTATTTCTTTCTCCAAATAATTAAAATATTATTATACCATTATTATATAATAAAATCAATATATTACATACAATTATATGTTTTTTTGTTAATATAATTACCTACATCTATCTCAACTTCCATTAAATGTGTTACGAAATCATTATTTGTGTGTACCGTAAAAAACCACCTCGCATATTGATGTCCTTATTTTTCAAATTACCATATCTTTGGGATAGAAATGATAATGGGTTTTTTATTTAAATAATAAATTAATGATTTTATTAAACATATGGAATTTTTATATAACACATGCATTCATACACTCCTCTTTGTGATAATACAATAACATCCCTCATGTGTACAATGGATTACAGCCTCATGAAGCGATGTGATTCATTTATACTCTACATTGAAGGTAATAATAAGGGTTTAAAGACAATATGTGACATAAATTACCTAAAAATGAATTTATAATGATAATTTGAAATTTAAATTCCTTTATTTCAATCCATCATCAAAATGTAAATTTTTCCCTTGAATACATACGGACTACCATCTTGATGAACAATGTATTTCATTTTCAATCACTAAATATTATGGATTAATATAAATAAAAATATTTACAACATAAATGATATTTATATAATTTTCAACATATTTATTATGTTGAAATAACTATTAATGTAATAGGAACATAAATAAAAAGTCAAACTATATATAACAACAAAGTGGATATTGCCTAAAACATAACATTAACATGGAATTGTTAATAAACAGGTAATAAAAGTTCATAAGAAAGTCATAAATAGTATGATATATTAAAATATTTTTCTATAATAGATTTATAATAAACATATATTTATTATAAATGACGTTTTAACCTATACAACTGAATTCAATACTTTAGGCAAGTGATTTCCATCTCACTTTTTTAATTATGTGATACAATAGCCATATTCACCACTTATTTATATTATATAGTGTAAATAATTCAAATAAATATATGATATTATTATTATCCTGAACATTATTTCGGATAAAATATCCATTTTAGAATTGATCTTTCTTGGGTTTTATGGTTCAAACATTAACAATTTTAAAAGAATTCTTTGTCAATAATTTCCTTCTTTGGGACATACATTATGTAATACACCTATATTCATTTATAAATTATATAAACATCCCCTTTAAAATTTAATATCATGAATATTTATTTCAGAATTATATTTTTCATTCCATATTTGTTATTCTTTCATGGGTTTTACGATTCAATGTTACCAAAGTGATAATGATTTTATGTTATAATATCATCGTTTCTCAGGATTTTTTATGATTTTGTTTCCAATGATTAAATCATATGATCCAAATAACATGAAAATAAATTATTCTATTCACTAATGTCATTCAAGCTAATATTATGTAATAGTAAAAAATTTCCACTCTTTTGAAAAAATATTTGTATGAAAATATGGAATTATTTCACTCTTTGGTTGGAAAAATGTTTCTTCCAAAACCATGATTCAAAAAATTAAAAATAGTCTTAATATTATCATACAATTATTAAAATAAAATTATTCCCAAGTTAAAAGTTTTAAAAAATGTTTTTAAATGAAAATTCATGTACCCTTTAAGACAATTTGGGTTTGTATTTTACCATAAATGTGATATGATTCTATATTTAAATGTGTATGAAAATAAAACAATTCCTTAATTCCATGAATAATAATTAATCTTAAGATTACTATATTATTTTTCATGTTTATTTAAAAAAAATTATTCTCAAAATAGTTCTTGGATTATAATGTGATTTTTCCAAATTATAAAGGACAATTCTATCATGAAATGTTTTTAATGATCTCTAACAGTCATTTTCAATCTAAGATGAAATCCATTAATGTTATGTTTGTTTTATTGGGTATAAGAACCATTAATGTCATTATTATTCATTCTATGATTTCTTTAATATGACAAGATATTTATGAACTCCTTTTCAATTCTGTGAGTTATACCAAGATAATATTCTTATGAAACCTTAATATTCTTCCATGAGTTATGTTATGATGAAATGATGAAATTATTATGTAAAATTACACTTTTCCATTTGATATGATGTGATGAAATGTTAAAAACTGATTTCATTTCTAAGGTTTTGAAATGATGAATTTGTTATGATATTATGGAACACATTAATATTGTTTTATTTTTGTTATGGGGGGATCTATATCTCCCTGTAATGCAATGAGTAATGATTTATATCTCATGATATTGAAAGGATTATAGTGGATAGTGAAGTAGGTTTAGTAAGGTAGTATTTCTTCTATGATGGTTTTAGGAGTGAAACCTAAAAATTATGATGGTCTCAATAGTGAACCCATTCCACTATTATATAATCTTCATTGAGCCTTGAATAATATAAAAATTATTATATATTCTTATGTGAATCCCATAATTGTATTCTTTGATATGTAGGGTGTAGTTTTCAAATTTTATTCTCATGTTTACATAACCTTATGTTCATGTAATTCCTACTTATCTCACTTTCATACCATTTTTGAGAATCTGATATCACATATTATTATTTTTTTCATTACTTATGTTATAAAGAAATGTATTACATATGATATGTATATGAAGGTTTCTATTTACGATGATCATGGAGGGAGATGATTTAGATTAAATATTAACCCTGATTTTTGGTTTCTAAATTTCCAATGAAATGAATCTAGGATGGACCGTAACCGTATTTTGGTTTTTTATTGAATATTTATAAAAAAATGATTTAAAACAGACATATGATAAGCATGGGTCACTATAGTTTTAATTATAGGATTTGTGTAGTTATCATTTTGAAACATTGATGAGAAAACTTAAGTGAGGCCCATAAATACATGTCTAAGCATAATTATATATAGAGTCAATGTATAAGAAAATGTCCTGGAATTTTATTAAAGTATATAAAAAGTGGATTCTATAAAATTACATCCCTCTAAGAATTCTACAAGTGGATGTGGATCTACAATAGACGTTCCTAGGGGTAAAAATTATGAACCGGGATAATTGAGCTAGAATAGATCGGCACTTGGTGATGGACAATGAGCCTTACTACCCATCAGGTCTGGCACTCCTGGAATGGTACACTTTCGATATTCACACACTCTTTATGAACCATCTTGAAATATTTTAATATATGATGTCCATAAATGATCTAGGATAAAACTAAGATATCATATATCAAATAATATCTCATTATTTAGATGTCCTATATGTTTTTTTCATTATTATGTGGTCCCCCATCATGATTATTGTTTATTAGACTGTGATATATAATTTTAGTCAATGGGTGGAACTTAAAAAAATCGTGTTAATTCTAATTTTTCTGTAAAATTAAATGAGTGTACTCTTGAGAATCCAAATTTTATGGCAGTGGGAGTAAAAATTAAAATTATTATACTAAAAAAATTTCTCCAATATATGAATCATGTTGACCTTCCAAAAGAACCATATATGAAACAATATTTTATTATATCCATCATTAAGTAATGTCAACCTGTTTTCAGTGTGTATTCTAATTCACTAGATTCTAAACAATGTATTTGTTCTAAAGAGTGGATGTTTTTCATTCTCCAATGTTTATAATATGAAAAAAAATTATACCTCTATCATTTGGAATGTGAAGTGGATCAATTTGTGAATCATATCAAGAAAATGTGGAAAATTAATGAAAGATACTCAATAGGTTGGGATGAGTTCAATGACTTATTTTTAAAAAAATACATTACATGTTTATTTTATATAATGATAAAAAAGAGTTCTATTAGTTAAATCACAAGTATGATGACTCTATTTTTACAAAAAGGTGAATTTAGAATGACCTATGATGTAAACTTTTGCAATTATCATCCAACATGAATGTATAGTTGACATATTCTTCATTTCTTAAAACTAAGTCTGTGAATTATATTATAATTATGATACTTTAGTAACTAAGAAGATATTTTTTTGATGGTATATAATTTGTAAATGGATTTTTGGGTAATATAAAATATCATGGTTTTGAAAAGAAGAGGAAAATATAAAACAAAAGAAAATATAAGAACCATTGGGAGATAAAAATAATATTTTCAATATGCTAAATGTGTTTGAAGAGGAATTGATGAAATTGTATTAAGAAGAGTATTTATTGTTTGAATTGTGGAAGGGAAGGTTATTGTGAAACTTATTGATAAATTGATGGGTGGATGTTTGATAAGTATATGAATATAGATAATTATGAACATAAAGAAACACCCATATAATAGTGTTTCTAGAGCATGGAGTATGGTAATTATTCTTAACATCTAAAAAATTGAAAGGTTTACATTGAAGATCAAGGTTATAACTCTCTAAAGATGAGAAAAAAATGGAAATATGATGTGATCCCTATTTCTAATGAAGGGTGAGCCAATGATGTTGCAGAATGTACACATACTATCCACTCTAGAACCACTAATGTTGTATTAAACTCTAAATATACCCATTATATCAAATTCTATGAATTTGATATGGGTATCAAGATTCATACTAATTGATTAGATTTAGAATTAGTATTTAAATCCACAAATGGTATAATGATCTAATTTCAATTATATGATTCTACTCGAGTTGACCTTGGTGGGAATATGTTTTCCAATATATCTTGTCATTACTCCTTTGGTTGAATGGTAAGTCATCTTGGGAATGTATTTTATTTCAAGATAAAAATGCCAAATAAATTTCTAATAAAGGTATGACTTATTTTATAGTCTGAAACATAATACAGTCATCTATTAATGTGATAATAAGTATGATATTTTGATGGAGATCATATATACTACATGGGTTTGAATTCCCATTAATAAAGGGTGTTTATATCAAATGGTTTTAATGACAAATAACATCAATTATATTATAATTTTATTGGTTTTTTCATTTATTTTTGGAATAGTTTACTAGTATTTGACCAAAACATGAAGTTTATATCTCAATAGATCCTATAAATGGAGTTATACCAATTTCAATGAATCCTTATATGTAGCCACACCAACCATATAAGTATAGTGTCGATGACTACTACAATTAAATTAGTAAATTATTATAAAAAATATCATCCCAAATGACTAAAAAATTTAGTATTCTTGGTAAACTATTTATATAAATTAGACTTAAATTACATTTGGAATACATGAATTATGACATATTATTTTATTCGAGAATTATATTACTCCATCTAGTTTATTCATTTATACCGAACACATTAAACATCATCGAATTAAGGTTAAATAAAACAAATTAGGGGTAACATCAAATACATGATAAGGGTTAAATAAAAAAGAAGAACTAATGAATCAATGAGAATTATTAATATATAAAGATAACTAACTAAACCCATATTCCATGTAACCAATTAGATAATTTTTGGCGAACCCTGACTCCAATATTAAGATTATTCATAGTCTATTAGAAAATATATTGGTTACAAACACGTGTGGATTTTCCAACTGTCTTTATCCCAATACTCTATAGATGCTTCGAGGGGATTAATTTAAATGGTACCCATCACATGTTATATAATTCCAAATCATTCCTCTTATATATAATAATTTAACTAATTAATTAATAATGTGTCCTTTCAAATATATGTATTGAGTAAAGGATACAAATTTATCTATGTTTCACAAGTTAAACAATAACTGTCAATGTAAACAATATATGTAAAAACGTCATACGGCTTAGGAAAATAATGTATCAGTGATGATTAATCATTAAATTTGTGGAAAATTTAATTTTCATAGGAAAGGGAATAATTCAATGAAATCTTTATGACACATAAAAAATAAATGAAATGAATATCAACATTTTTCCAGTTCAAAGTGAGCATAAACCATTCGGATGAAGATTACAAATATTATAAACACAATATATACCATTTGGTGTAGTAATAAATGGTTTTTTAAATTTATGAATATAAATATCAAAAAATAACATTATGAAAACTAGTGAGAAAATATATACTTTTCATTTTAGAAAACATTTTGACAATCGTTTTCATTAAAAATAAATTAAAAAACTAAAATTTCTGCAATAATTTTGTAAATAATATTATTTTAAAATAATTTTAAATCAAATAAATGAAACATTAAGAAATTTTATTAGTCATGACTACTGTAAATTATTTTCATGTCGTACACTTTAAAACAATGTTCACTTTCACATTTTATTTGAATCCAAACTGGAATTGTTTTAAAATCAACATAATATTATTTTGAAAACATTTTTCAAAGATTAATAATGGTTGAAAATTCCTTTAAATTATCAATTTTAAAATGTTTTAAAATTTTAAACATATTTAGAGAACATATTTTCTTTGGATAAAACATGTTCTTAATGGATGGGATAAAGGTAGTACGATTTTCACAAAAAATAATATTTTATTAAGTACCAATGAGGGTAAAATGGTAATATTTCTTGAGAAAGATCATAAATAACCATATGAGAATATAATTAATGTTTTTATTATGAAATTATTAAGTAATTTTCTTTCAACGATTAATCCATAAAAAATAATCTTGATCTAAATGATAGTGTGAAATAAACCCTTAAAAGGATCAAAACATTGAAGTCAGAAATAATATAAAAATTGATTATATGTATCCAATTAAAATACACCTAAAAAGTGGATATAGTACATAATATAATCATATGTAATTTCACATATTATCTTAGCATTATATAATAAATGAAGTAGAAGTTCAACATGTGGGCAGGGAATAAATTTATAAAATCCTTTACCTTATACTCTCTTTTTGATGAACATTGATTAACCTAATTTATAATTGTTTTAATAATATTTTAAACATAAAAAATAGTAATATTAAAGTTTATAATATCATATATTTCCCTTTTATATATTTTTTTACCTATTTTTTGGAAATCATTCATTATTTTCATTGTTGAAGATGTTAATTTCCTTCTTTTTTGGTATATTTTATCTTGTTATTTTTTAATATTAAATTGATTATGATTCTAACATATCATGAAGGTAAAAAATGATTTAACAATAATATTATTTTTTTATATTTTTATTTAGATAAACCCATATATTTAGTGATATAAAATGAAGTGGACCATTCATAGAGACAACTCGTAGTACATTAGCCTGAATGCTATTTTCATTTTATTTCCATATGAAAAGAAAGAAAAGTAATTGATTTATATGTATATTATCATTATAGTGTCATGTTGTTTTCTTATATATATATATATATAATATGTTAATTTAATTAATTCATAATGTATTCCTTGTAAAGTGTGAACAAATATCATCTCTTTTCATAGTGGTAGTCCTCCAAACACACAAGTGACGTTATCATATTCCCAAAAAATGGAATGCATGAATTTATATGTTATATATTTATTACATAATACTAAATAATCATAAATATCATTAATATAATATAAAAATAGTATTTACATCATCATTACCAACATCAATAGGTTATATTGGATAAACACACATCATCATTTGTGAGGTGGTATAATACCATAAACAAGAATGATGATTTCATACCAATTCTATGTATGTGTTGTGAGAGTATGTAGTACCCTTAAACTACAAAAATAATACCATTATGAATATGTGTTGGTTATTATATAAGAATAATATAAAGAGTATTATAGGTTTTTGATATGTAAATAAATATAAAAATTATTTTAGATAAACATGACATCTTCATCATGTATTCTGACATCCTAAACCGAGTTCCACTAAAAGGTCCCCCGAATGTAGTTTCCTACATGTCCTCGAGAATTTCTCCCCATACCCTATAGTATTTTGACTATGAGGGAGGTACTAGGGTGTTTTTGTGGGTAGAAAATTTCCTTTTGTTAGAGTGGATCACAAGGGTTATGTATAATAAGTTATTAATATTTGAAGAACATATAAATATATGGAACAATGGAAACATACACTATAAAAAAAATTTATAATTACCACCATAGAATAAGAATGAAATAACTATAATAACCATGTTATTATTTGAATTCTGGATCATGTGTTTTCCTTGAATTATATATTTAATTTCATAAGTATAGCATATTATGAATTACCATTGGGTTCTGGAGGTATTAGGGGTGCATGTTGTTGGTTGGTAGCCAGGAACCCGAGTTTTGGGTGACAAGAGGAGGTTGATCAGTTAGTGAAAACCCTGTGGTTGGGTCGCATGGTCATGATGTATGTCAGAAATATTATCATAATTTGTCAGAGTTTTGAGAGCAGTTACCGCATGTTTAATGAAAACTATGCGCTATTCCCTAGAAGAATAGGAAGCCATGCACGGTTTGAGCATGGTTTCAAAAAGTGTGTGAATAAAACATGTGAAACCTTCTATGTGGGTTTTTAATGTTTTTAAATTTAAAATAAATATCTTTTATTAAACTTATTTGGTTTTTCATAAAACAGATAGTGGCATCACCACTGAAAAACTCTCCAGCTCAGTTCTTCTAGGATTTAAATAGAACTATTTGTATTTTGGCTCATATTCCCTAATATCCCATTCTTCATTCGTTCATTAGATTTCTAAAAAACTAGAGTGAATTAGAGCATGATATTGGAGGATCTATCTAGTATGATCCTACTGTAGGTGGTCTCGTGCTATTGGCTAATTGTTTAGATCATTGTATATATCGAAGAGTCATGAGCCCATTTTTGGGGTGTCTCCATGAATTATAATTGAACTGATTTGTTTACTATTGTTGTTTATGTAATGGAATAGGGGGTTTGACACATTTATTAGGCTATATACCTTGATTTAGGGGCACCCCATTGATGAGTTCCTTTGGATGACATTTTATGTCCATTTGGTCGAGGTTGCCTAGGAGGCATGCCTTTGTTTCCCTTTCAAGGGTTGTTGAAAAAAAATATCTTTATTAATGGAATTTTCATGAGGTTAGATGGAATTTTAATTGGTTTAGGGTATGATATGGTAGACTTACCTTGTGAATTCACTATGCTAATGCTTGTTAAATAATGTCTAGAAAGAATTTTTGTATTCTGTTGAATAGCCCATGTGAGTTGAATAATGTTATATTCATGTAATAGTTTAATTATCATGTTATTATAATTATGATGAATGTTTCTAGGTGATTAAATTAAATCCCAATCCTTACAAGGTTGATAAATGCATGATACACCCTTCTTCGGTGTATTATATTATATTTTTCTGGATTTTTACCATATCGGGCCTAATGGAAAAGTTTAAATAAATTGAATGATGAAATGGAAAATAGCCTTGACTGAATCATGGATTCAGATTGTAATTCCATGGATATGATATAAGACTAATGTACCTTGTTTCTTGAGTGAGCCATGGATTTAGTTTATAATTCCATGGATAGGGTCGAAGGGATAATTATGTTTATGTTGTGAGTGAATCATGGATGCCATGGACGGGCTCATAGAGGTTGTACATAAATTGGGAGTGAATCATGGATCAAATGAGGGATTCCATAGATTATATAAATAGGAATTTAATATATGTATTGAGATATAAATTGGGCTTCCCAATAAGACCTCCAAGGTAGGACATAGTTGACATGGAATTATTCTACACCTAGAGTGATACTGGGGTTCCTGAGAGGTTCACCGAGATGGGCTTGTAAGGTGTTGGGGAAATTAAACCTAGAGTGATACATGATATCAAATATAGGAATGTCAATGATGAGATATAGTTATTATTTTAATATTAAAATGAAATGTCTTATTACATGGCTACCAAGACAATTGACATGTTTTGATTCGGCCTTCAATCATACTTGTATATATGGGCTTATAAGGAATCTGTTAGGCTTACTGTTATACAAGGGATGTTAAAATTATGCCAGATCTCGATACTTTTGAATTAAATGTACTTGAATTGTTTAATTGATAATTATATTACATGTAAATGGAAATTATTGATTGTAGGTTGTTTACTTTTGAGTCCTACCTAGCATACTTCTTTCATTATTACACACTACTTGTTATATATTTTCACTGATAGATTGGAATAGACATTGGGTTATTTCCTACGGGGATTTAGTCTCACACCCAGTTTGGGTTATATTTTAGACCCAAATAGATTATTTTATTTCAGGGGTCGAAAAGGGAAAGCACCCTCCTATAGGTACTTCATACAATACTTAAGAGAATGAAAGCATGTGACGAAGCTGAGGTATGTGATGCTTCTAATATTCTTTTTGGTTGATTTTTACTTTTGGTACAAGTATTTTATAAGGCTATAGTGTAACATATTTTGGTTGTTTTCTAGAACAGGTAACACGTGTCATTGTTTTTTATGATATAGCTTATTGTTATTTATAGTCTTGGTCTTCCATTATTTAATTTTTTTGTGTAGTATTACTTCTTCCACTAATGAAATTTTACTATTTCTAGTTTGTTACACTCTACTAATGAGGGAATTTTATACCCACTATCACACCTAGGCCCTCACTAATTATTTGAAACCTCTAGAATCTTGGGATATGTACTTGAGACTAATTGTCAAGTTGGGTTCATAGCACTATTGAGTGGTATTTCAGTTCGATAGAGTACATATTGGTATTAGAGGAACTTTTATGATTTTTTTACTATTTGGAAGAAATATATAGGGACATGGAAGATATGGGATTTTTTAAAATGATATTAATGGGACTAGCTTCCTTGTGTATAGGAAAAAACAAATTACATTGAATTGAATTTTGATTTTTGGATTTTTAGCTATTACAGTTGATTCGATTTCACCATTAGGTGAAACACTTGTATTGCATTGTTATTTATGATATGATTGTGTGTTATATTGTGTTTAAACTTGATGAAATGATGGAATACCATATCATTCATCATATAAGAACTTTTTAGAGATCACATGTCTGGAATTATTTCCATTCCATTTATATAGAATTCATGATTTCATTTTATAGTGATAGATGTTATGGTAGATATGTCTGATGTTGTGAAAAGTATATTGGTAAAAGTTTTTGTATGATTTTTTGGATTCCATTAATTGATTATCAGGGATTATGGGCCCCCATTGATTGTAATTTTTCATACCATTAGTTTACAATTTTGAAAGGGGATGTGATAAATTTGAAACAATATATGATCAAGTGAAACATAAATGGATTTTGATATAGAACTAGACAAAACCCTGCATTAGTAGTGGGGTTTTGGTAGTACCTCTTGTTGGTTTTAAACATAGACCTCACCCAAGGGGAAAGTATATGGTTGTGTTCTTATAGGAAGGTTTTGAATTACCCTATTTAGTATCTATGCTTTTGAGATGTGAACCTTGACGACAATGTTGAATTGAGGCATTCGTTTGGAAATGTAGAGTCATTCCACCATGATGTCCTCATTTGTACACTTGGAGGGTGGTCATGATCATACCCCGGAGGTGGTAGTCCAAGGGGTACTGGTGGATCCTCTTCTGGTGGAAATTGGGGCATTAACTGTTATATTGAACATAGGTGTTGATTCTTAGTTATGTGAAGGATTTATGATGTTCATGAAACCCTTTCAAGGAGAACCATAGCTTGATATGTCTATGGTAAACCGGACATGATTGTCTCATCAACATTATCCACCCATCTTTTCAGGGGATGGTGGAATATAGGTTGTAGAGTCATGTTTGGAGGTCATTCCTTCAATCTTAGAGCATTTAGATATGCCTCCTTAGAGGTGGTTAAAGCTCATGACATATATGTTGTGTGATTCTTCCAAGAGGTGTTGCGATGTTATCACTCAGTTAGAGCGTCATCGAGATATAGAGTGGGAATATTTTTAGATAGTGTTATATTATTACTAATATCTTGAGATACTGAGGGCCGATTAAGACTAAGATTTTATGCATCTAGAGAAATTTGATTCATCAATTATGGACAATTCGACCCATTTTACTAAGCTCCAGTACTTCACACCTATTCTGATGGGTGTCGATGTATTGAAAGCTAGGAAATTTCCGAATTGTCTCACATATGACATCTTTTAACAGGTAAATACATTTTGGTTTACAACTATATATACTATAGTGAATCTGGCTTGATCATAGAGCATAAATAGTGGGAATCTAAAGGTGCGAGCTAGGGGAGTTCAGCACCCAGTACTCGTACTGTCTTGACTAGTAGTAGGAAGTTTCATATGGATCAGAATCATGGTTATACAAGAAGTTAGAACATATCTTCATATATCCATTTGAGCTGCTACTGGTGCATTAGGATGGAGATTATGAGGCTACAGTGTCCAGTGAACCAAGTCAGGTGTTGGTATTTTTGGAAGATGGTCTATCTACATTGCTTATGTAGGACGTTTACCCTAATAGGTAGTGAGAGGGGGTCTCCAATGACTCCACATTTAAGTGTGGGGTCTACATATTCTCACCAGACAGGGAGCTGGAGTATATCAGGTCATTCAGGTGGATGTGGTGATTGTGTCCATGGTATCTAGACCCTAGGTTCACAACGACATCAGGGTGGATCGGCTCAGGGTAGATAAGTTGTGTCATTGGGCCATAGTATAGAACAAGAATATGTAGTCCAATGGACCTAGCGAGAATATGATCTCATATATTCAATTTTCATATAAACTATTCTAGTGGATTTAATTTTTTCTATTGCACTTTTTAATACAGAGGCCTCACAGAGTTTCATATTTTTGACTTTGTGGAGAGCCATGGGCTCTTTTTTTTTACTTCTTGAGGACATTATGATAGTAGATGGCTTGTTGGGGATGATAACATAATGTGTGCATCAGTTTAGGGAGTTACCCATTTAGTTTTGTGTGTTTCACTTCTTATGGGACCTTTATGTCCTCAAAATGATAGGATTTGATATCATTCTTGGGATGTACTGGTTGGTTCCCTTTTAAGAAATCATTGATTTATATCATCACCTGGTGATTTTTATGTCACAAAATTGTGGGATGTTTTAAAAAAATGAAAATGGGATGTCTATGAGAGCCATGATGGTCCCAATCATCATGGGTTGGGTAGGATGATAGCCCAGATAACATGTTAATATTCTGATAATAAGGAAACACTTTAGATTGATTTTTCTCTAGTAGTTGATAATTATAGAGTTGTATTCCTGAATAAATTTTTAGGATTACCTCCAGTAAGAGGTATATTTCTCTATCAAGCTTGTTCCAGGAGCTTCACTGGTATGCATTCCTTCTTATAAGATATCAATGATGGAGTATCATGAGCTCAAGAGTCATTAAGAGAATTTAGAGGAAAATATTTTCATCCAACCTAGTACTTGTCTATGGGGTTCTCTGGTCCTATTTTTGAAAATGAGTATTACACCCCCATGTGATGTGTGGATTATAGGAAATTGAAAATTTTTACATTTAAGGACTGGTATCCTCTATCATGGATAGATTCTCTCTTCGATCAGATCCTACGATCTTTGGTTCTCCAATATTTATTTGAGATCAAGTCATCATGAGGTGTGAGTAGGATAATAATTCATACTTCTCACCACCATTCATAGCTTTTTTGGTATGTATTGTTAATTGGTTATTTTGTTTAGTCTCATGAATGATCCATCATTCTGTATTGAAATGATGAAATCTGTGTCCCATACATATCTTGAATCGATTGGTGTGGTTTTCAAGGATGATATCTTGGCATATTATCACAGTCGACATGACCATTCCAAAAATCTTGAGATCATTTTGAAAACACTTATAGATAATCATTTATATGCTAATCACATAATTTTCAACAAATGTATGGGTCACATTCACTTCCTGGGTCAATTCATCTCAGAGACTAGAGTATTAGTCAACCCAGAGAAGGTGAGAGTAGTGGTTTCCTAGGATCACCCATAGGAACTTCATTGAGGTTTGTAGTTTCTTAGGTCTATCTTGTTACTATAGGTGTCTTATACAAGACTTATCATGATTTGTGGTGCCATTAACAATCTTTAAAAAGAGGTGTGCGAAGTGTGTTTGGACAGATTCTTATGAGATGAACTTTTTTGTAGTTAAAGGTAGATTGACTTCATAACCCATACAGATTTTTCCAAAGTCAGACAAGAGTTATACTATGTACTGTGACACATTAGGTATCAGTCTATGAGAATTTCATAAGTAAGGGGAGTGAGACATTTAGTACGGGTCTCAACTATTAACGACACATGAGAAGAATTACCTAAAAAACAATCTTTAGTTGGCTATGGTTGTTAATTCGAAAAGATAATGGAGAAATTACGTACATGGAGAGAAATTTGTGGTGTAAATGGACCAAAAAATCCTCAAGTACATATTTACATGGCGTGATCTGAATATGAGTTAGTTAAGGTTGGTACAATACTTTAAGTATTTTGATTTTGAGATTTCCTATTAGTGTAGTAAGATAAATGAAGAGGATGGTTCACTAAGCAGGAGGACTCGAATACATGGAGTACACTAGGCCAGTAGCGAGTGGAAACTTATGACATTTTTATCTTAGATGCACTTGGAGGGGCATGATATTCAGGAGAAAACATTTCTTTCACCCTTAGATGTTACCTCTACCCCACTGAATAGAGTGAGGATGATGATGCTATAACATTTTGAAGGCCTAGTTTTATAGGAGTGTGTGAATGTGATGGCCCTCTTCCATGTTGAGTTGTAGGTGAGGATGAAGTTCTACAATTACATGATCACGTAAGGATTTCAGAAGATAAGTGTGAGAAGCGAATGTGGGGATTTCAAGCCTCTTTATGGGAAGTTCATATTAGTGTCACCAAGATGTATCAGGATTTAAATCATTATTATTGGTTTCTGGGTATGAAAAGCGATGTAGATGAATTTTTCATGAGGTGTTCCACGAGTTAGTAGGTGATGGTGGAACACCAACATCCAACCAAACATTTACAGAATCTCCCCATTCTTGATTGGAAATGTAATGATGTCATAATGAATTTCATGATAGGTTTACCAAGGTTGCCTCTAGGTAATGACATAGTTATGGTAGTAGTGGAAAAAAATCATGAATGTTTCACATTTCCTACTGATCAAAGAATCCATCATTTTTTATGATCTTGGGAGGTTATACATCCATGAGACTATATGACTAATTGGTGTCCTATATTTTATCATTTAAAATTTTTATACCATGTTTACTTCTCGTTTTTGGGAAGGTATTCAAAGGGTACATATTACATTGGTTCTTTTGAGCATAGCTTATGACCCCCATACAGGTGGCCATCCAAAGTGCACGATTTAGGTGCATGAGGACATGCTTCGGGCATGCATCCTAGATATGAGGGTCCTTGGGAGGGACATATACCCTTGGTTTAGTTCTCCTACAATAATATCATTCATACTACAATTCATATGTATCCATATGAGGCCTTATAAGGTAGATGATACTGATCACCCAAATTTTGGTGGGATGTAGGAGAGGCAGCTATGTTGGGACATTGTCTTGTCAAATATACCATAGAACAAGTACAATATATTGGCAATCTGGGGATTACTACAATGTCTTGTCATAAATATTACACCAATCATTGCAGATAAACTCCAATGTTTGAGTTCTAGGTTTAGGTTTTCTTATGTGTTTCACTGAGGTTAGGACATAAGAGGATCATGATATAGGGTAAGTTCATTTAAAAGTATGTTGGGCCATTAGAGATTTTAGAAAGAGTTTGGACAGTATCCAATCGGTTGTAGTAAATGACGTGGCCTTAAAAATACATGTTTTTACACATAATTTTTAACTAATTTTTAATGATTTAATTGGTTATCCTTGTGTTTTATAATAAATATTAACACTTTTGTGTTTCCATAAATAAATTTATCAATATAATCAATTTTTGTAATTAATCGTGTATTATAAGCATTAAAATAATTAATTTAATCCTTACTTTAATTTTATAGTATAAATTACTTTTAATTTATTTTGGTATCTTTGTCTGCATATTTGACAATTTAATATTTATTAATCAATTAATTAGTTTGCTTTCACACATAAATTATTTATTCTTAATCTAACATTTCATGTACTAAATATTAATTAATATAATATAATCTAAATTTTTTGGGCCATTTAACAATTCATTATTTATTAATTTAGTTTTATAAATGTTCTCCTCTTGTTTAATTTCATCAACTTAATTAAATATCATAAATCATTTAATAAAATAAAAGTTATATGATTTCTTTAATCAATTAAATTTTAAATAGTAGCCTTTTATAAATAATTAAACATTTTTTTATAATTTCTCTAATTTAATTTTATCTTTTAATAATTAAATTATTTCTAAATTCAATTTTTTGTATAGTAATAATTTAATTCATGTGAACTGAAGTTAATAATAATTTAACTTAAGTTTGATTGGTTTTATAAATTTATTTAAGTTATTTTGTAATTAAATTTTCAATTGAATTAATTATGTTTTAGTTTTTATTATTTATTTTGTTTTTGTTTTATTTAAGTTTTAATTTAATTTATTTACTCTGTTTATTTTATAGGTTCATGGTTTTATTCCTCTAACGGTGTATCCTCACACTATTATAGTCACGGTGGCACCATGACCTCCCTTTCACGGTCTCACTGTATCAACCACAACCACTGTAAACCTCCCTTTATCTTCACACCGGTTTCACCCCTCTTCTTTTCCATTGTTTCCCTTTTAACCGCAACACACCCCGTGGCACTGTTACTGTAACAACCCAGATAAATAAATAATATTACATTCTAATTTTTATCAATATTTGTGAATAAAATGTTAGTATTACATTAAAGGTAATGCTATGCTCGATGGCATAGCCAATACGCAACAACGAGTTTCTTTGAAATCTTACGTTGCACACTAATAATATTATAATATTATAATAGTTAACGCCTAGCCATTGTAATGGCGGGAATAAACATAAATACCTACAAAATGATTACATATTTTTGTTAAATATTTTTTACTTTTATCCAATAAATTTTAGAGGCTTAAAATACAAATTAATCTAATTTTACGAATAAATACTCTAATATTTTTAAAAGATTGTTTTACCTCCTTTTAATGAAGAACCTTTTTTTAAATCTAACTTTTGACAATTTTATAAGCTCTATTTTTTTAAATAAACTTATTCTTTATGTTCGGGACATTGAAATTTACTTTGGTTAAATTTTTGGTATTTTTCTGACAATGTTCATTTTTTTTAATGAATAGTGAAAAATACTGCATTTTACATCAAAACTGCTGTTTCATCTAATTTAAATATATGGTTAGATTATCCTTTTAATTTGTTTTAAAGTGTAATTAGAATATATTTTTTCCATTTAATTAAATTTTGGTCATTAGAATTAATTTCACTTTGAAAATGGACATAAACAAGTGCCAAACTTTTCATAGATATTGCTTCAAAAAAACCCACTATTTGTTTTGACAACGGTAATTATTTTTAAATTAATTATTGCAATTTCTATGTTTGTAATTTGGTAAAATGGATTCCATATTTGGAATCATAAGTTCCAAATTATGTAATTAATAATCTTTCATTTTTGGACATTATGAATAGTAATGATGGTAATTATCTGTAATTATCGTGATTAATTGGTAATCGGGTAGTTAAGGATAATAAAATAATATCATAATAATAAAAAATGACCCCAAAATGTTTCCTAATGATACTGGTTGTGTCATGGACGACCATGGTATGCCTTTTTCCAAACTTTGGGACCCCATGGAATCACTTTTGTGTGATAGTGACACTTTATCATTTTATTTTTAAAGAAAGGAAAATATAACAAAAGCATGTATCACCCAAGTAAAACTATTTTAGTTTTGTATATGTAAATAATCTCTTAGACTATAAATATTAATTAAAAATCTAAAAATATTTCCTGCTTTATAGTATTTTTTTATAATTTTTAAAAATTAAATAAATTTATTTATTTATGACACCCTGATGATGCAGCGATTACCTCATTAATGAACGATTTAAATAAAATGAATAGATAATGTAAAATATAAGACTTAAACTTGTAAAAAACCTATTGGATGAGTATATTTTGAACCCTTATCACTTTATCCTTGAAATATATCAATGTGGGACCTTTAAAATCTGAAACTCATTTTAAAATAATGTAACATTTCTTGACTTTCCATGAGTGCCCCTCCTCCCTCTTATAAAAGGCCCCCACCTCTACCTCCTTTCCCACACATCTCAAGCCTTTGGCTCGGCCAAAACCTTTACATTTCATCTCTCCACATCCCTCTCTTAATCATTTAAGCCTCACCTTATGCATAAATCTCTTCAAGAAACTCTTTTGGTTCAAACCAAAGGGAGTTACCCGATTTAAAGGTAATGTATTCTCTTATGTTGTTTTGTATTATTTTTCTTCTCCAACCCCCTAAACTATTTTTATTCCTTTCTTTTTTAACAACACAAGTATCTTAAATATACTAGTATGTTTTTATAAGAAGGATTCTAGCTACACTTATATACACATCCGTCTAATGGTTAAAGAACATATTGTTTCTGTGGATGGAGAATTACTGCCTCACGAAACGATGATTGTTCAATATTATTTTAACACCTTTAAAGGTGGACATTATGATGTCACTGTATTTTATATATGATATATATGGTATTTATGTTTTCTATATGCTTTTTTATTTCATATTTAAAACATACCTTTATTCTTTGCATGTTGTGCAAATGCGATAATTTCATATGAGGAAGTGTGTACTACAGCCCCCTCAAGTGATGTGACTCGTTCATGCAATACATGGAATGTATAAAGAATGAAATTAATGAACTTATGTGACCTATATAAAATATATATTATACTGGAATTATAATATATATCTCTCTCAATTATTTTTAATTCCATTAATATGACAAAGAAATGAAAGTAGCGTCCATGCATACGTACGGCCTACTGTCTCCATGAACAGTGAATTTCATTTCTTTTTATCTCCAAATTTTATTGAATAGTATAAAATGAATATGTACTGAATATATATGATATTTAAATCATTAATTATATTATGTAGATGATGTACTTATAAATACATGGACAATTCTTTTCAAACAAGTTCATTTTTGACTCATGTACCAAACATCGACAAAATACATATGATATGAACTCACATAATTAACTAATTATTATAACATTATAATATGTGATATGAATTGAATAATAAACATTAAAGGAGTTACTTAATAAATTATAAATTGAAAAAAGTTTATTATTAAGGAATATAAAGAAACGAACAAGACAAGTGGGACTTGAGGTAAGCGATCCTACATCTCTCTTTCTTTTTAAGTACTTACTTTTATTTCATTTCTTTTAAACTCGCCTTTCTTATGTTTGGGGATGTTATTTTATATTCCTCATACTGTAATTTTTTGTGTTCATATTATGAGAGACCCTATTTGATCTCATAAATTCATTTTTGGAAGTTTTAAGTGGCGTCGTTAGGCTGCCGAGTTTTCGTAAGGGATTTTTCATCTCACTTTTATTCCCGTGAGATTTATGCTACATGTTCCACCATTTCCTTTGAGTGGTGTATTTACTTCCCATTATTCTAATATTTGTGTAATATAACTTCATTTATGGGTATTTACATCAATGTTTAATAGTCCTTCTTTATGGGGTGTACGTTTCGAAAGTTACCCAAGTCGGTAAGGGAACCTTTCACCCTCCACTTTTTAAAAGACTTCTTTTGTTATGACTTTTAATTAAAATATTATTATGTTGGGATATGTTCCAATATATCCTTATTTATGTAAATTTTATGTCCAAGTGATGAGATACCATTTTCTCTCTCATCATATCATTTTATGAATTCTAAAGTGACGTCGTTAGGCTGTCGAATTTCTGTAAGGGAACTTCTTAACCCAGTTTCAATTATTTGGGTTAAACCTCTACTTCTTGTTTTTATTATGCCAAGATTATGTGTGGAATATCTATGTTTTAATTTCCACAAACCTTTGTTTGGATATACTATTCCTACACATAATCATCTCATTGATAAATTCTTACTTCATTTATATGAACTTGTATGGGAAATTATAACTCAATATCATTTCATTGAGTTAAATACCTATGTCATTGGTTTTGTTTTTCCAATAGTATGTGTGAATGACCTATGATTGTTTTACAATTAATATCCACTTATAATGGGTGTATTTATACTTGTCGCGTATAATTATGTCATTGATTTATCCTTGCACTAATGACATGATCTTTGAATGGGATGACGTCTCAATTTCTCTTCCTTGAGACACTTCTTGATGATATGCACTTTTATTCTTTTTAAAGTGTATATACAGCCCCTTTGACATTCCATATCCATATTATGTCTATACTCAAGTCATTTAAAAGTTTTGAAAATGGTCTACTTTCATGTGTCTTATAATCTAATTGTTCAAAATGGAAAAGGAATCTTTTATTAAAACATTTTTTTAAATGGTTTTAATGATTTATTCTTTTAAATTTATCATCCATGTCCATGTTTTAAAAATGGTTTTAAGGATTTATTTATATGGACATTAATGTTTTAAAACCCTTTCAAAAGTTTCAAAGTGGTATGGGAAACTTGGATTCTAAAATCTCTTTTAAATGTCTTCTTTTAATATTTTCAAAGTATAAAGGGATTTTCCCTCATAGAGTTTTAATGATTTTATTAAATGTTTTTATTTATGATAATATCATGATGTGATATCTTGTGATTGAAATGTGGAAATTTTATGTTCCTTTTACGCATGTTTTAAGTGTTATGATTATGTTATGGTTCTGGGGCAATGTTTATGAAATCGGGTGGTTCCATGATAAACTAAGGGCAGGTGAGCTCGATATAGCTCTCCAATGCATTGGGTAACGCAAAGGAGTTAAATGGTAAGGTTTCTCTGAAGAGATTTATGGAATATACTGTGATGGGTATTTCAAATGTACCTTGAGGGTTACTCCCTATGTAAGAATGATATGAATGCATCAAGTTACCTTTACATCTTATGATTTCTATGAGTTATTCGTAAATCTTATGATTACATGAGGTATGTTAAAGTGCTTATGTTTTATAAGTAAAGTATGATTTCATTGATTCTTATCTATAAATAGACTGATGTTTTCTTTCCATGTTGTTATAACCCTTACTGAGATTTTTATGGTCATCCCAAGTTTTTTTTTGAAATGTTTTTCACAGGACATAAATTTGAATAGGGTCAAGGATGGGATCAAGGAAATGTCAGGATGTTTAAAATAAGGAACTAGACATGACTCTTTTGTTCAAGTGTTTTTATTTTTTGATAAAAATGGAAACTGAGTAGATGTGTCTACTTTGTAATCTTTGAGATGTAATAGTTAAGTCTTAATTCTCAAAAACTATAAACCTGAAAAGATCCTCAATGTGAATTATTCAATTTAATTCAAGATTAAGTAAGTTTTAAGGTCGGGTCCTTATATTTACTGCAACACTGCAACCACGTATCTCTTCCATTGTAATGGATTCACTCCTTAACTATGCCTATCTCAACAATCTTTTATGGTGATCATCTCGGACATTGAGGAATGAAAATGGCAGCAAACCTCATGACCTTCCCATCCCAATCAACATGATGAGTCGACGATAGTGGAGCCGCGAGCCGATGTCAATCTGTCTGCAGTGAGTCTTCTGCGGGATGAAAACTAGAAGTGATGAAACCTCCTTTCCCTTGCACAGTGAGAATTTGGGAGGGAGTTGTGTAATCATCGAAGTCTGGTTTTCACTGGTTTGAAGGAGGAGCTTTCTAACCTAAATGATGTCGTACCCACCACTGTAAGATGAGGAGGTGAAGCTGAGGAGATGCTGAAGCAGATGCCGCCTCTTAGAGGCTGTCCGAGCTGGTGTTGAGGAGTTCTGCAGATACTGTCACGCTGCAATCCAGGAGGCGAATTGGAGAAGAAACCCTCTCCCTGTAGTGCCGCAATTTGGGGGGATATATAGGCTTAATTGATAAAAAACAAACAAATAAATATATAATATAACATTAAAAATGTTTATAATTAATAAATGATTAATAATTAATTAATTAAAATATTACACTAATTAAATTATCTAATTAATCTACGTTTTAATTTGATTTAACTTTTTTTTAAATAATGTAATTAATAGTAGTCCAATTTAAGAATTAAATTAAGTTAGGTTAATTAATTATTAATAATACTTATATTAATCAAATAAATTAATGAATGAAAAGAAATTTAATAGAAACATAATTATTTTCTTAATGTTTTATTAATAATTTAATAATCATAATATTAATATTAAATCTAGTAAATAATAATCAACCTGAAATTTTTATTCAGTTGACATAAGTTAACTTTTCAACGATTATTATAACATTAATCTAATAATTAAAATTCTTTCTTTCTTTTTGTTTTTATTCTATCTGTGCAGGTTCATTTAAGGGACATGTATACGTATAGATTCACACAACTAACTTAGCGGGACTTAGTTATGTGAGAAAAGATAGTGTGATGTTCTTGTCGTGAAAAAACACACGTGCATGGTGCACAAACAAAGGAATTTTGAAGTCGGTGGAAGACATGCGGTGAAAAGCAGCAGATGAAAGAAGATATAAAAACAGAGTTGTAAGGAACACTGAGGGAGGCCCTAATATTTTTTCGATGATCACACATTGGAGAGCAGATCACGACGCTGAATCTCATTATGATTCCACACCACACCATTTTTTGAGAGAGAAGACTCCCGGGAGATGAGAGAGAATACATGGATGTGAAGGAGCCTGAGGGCAGAGCAGTATTTCGAGAGTACTTCTTCCCTTAATACTTAAATTTTTACATTGTTCTTGGATGTATTCACATCTTTAATCAAGATGATCAAAGGATGAATTGTCTTAGCTCGAGAATTCAATTCGGTTGGTCAATCATCCAAACTTCTTCTTTCATAGTACCATTTTCAAAATCATAATCAATCGACAAGATTGAATAATGATGCCTTGTTTAGTTGTCTCACAACTTAAATGTTTTAAAAAATCATAAATTCATGATCTACTGGCGGGGATGTTCTTGAATACATTTATCAAAGCATTGATTTCTTTACCTGTGGAAATTTACGGACATGTTATTTTCCAACTGTTATCCTTTTCTAACTATCAAGCAGTTTGTCTGATTTTGGAGTGGCGAACTCCTAAAGTCAGTCTCCTATGTGTTGAGTTTCCTGGAGAGGGATACTTTTCACCTTTATTTCTTGAGTTGTGATTCAATAAAGTGTAGTGGAGATGATATCATTTAAACTAGTAGATTGGAATTCTCGAGTATTACATTTGATTCGTGCCTTCGACCTTGCTGTTTTATTTTAGTATTTTGTTCACTTATGTTAGTTGTACTATAGTTCTTAGTTCATTAGTATACTAGTAATTTCTTTAGTCTCTTTTCTTAAAGAAAAGTTAAAAAAATTGAAAAGTAAATAAAACTATACATATGTTTACCTCATTACTGAAAATAGTGAGGTTTTTAGTTTTAAAACCATAGAATTCACTCACCTGCCTTCCCTGTGGATCGACCCTGCACCACTGTGCTAGTGTATGAGTAATAAATGTAATTTTAAGGGTTTTGATGACCTCAGTATAGTTCCAAATTTGGCACCGTTTCCGGGGAAGACAAGATTTGAGTGTTCTACATTTTATAAAATATAAAAAAAATTAGAAAAAAACATAAAAAATCATATAAAAATCTGATTAAAAAACCTTCTTTGAACTGGAACCTACTGTTTGTGTGGTTTTTGAAAAATCTACCTCACTATGAACTGTTGTGTGTTTAATCTCGCCTGATTAGTTTAAAAATGGAAGTTAATGAAACCTCAGATCAACTAGGGCCTCATTGTGTGTGTTTTCGTTGTTATGGTCACACTGCCCGGCAGTGTGTCTATAACCATCCACAACAAGATGTTTACATTGAAGAAGATGAAAATTTTGAATCTAATCTCGAATTCCTAGTTAAATTGAATTAATTGAAACCAAACTAGATGTTAGGGAGAATAATTGGAACACCTGGTTTAACCAAACCCATGAAATCAAACTTAATGATTCTCAAGAGCAAGATAAAATAATGAGAAGATTATAATACATGCTTTTGGAATTATAATAGAGGGTTAAAGAACAAGAATAATTTGAAGAAAAAGAAAAAGAAAATGTTTATAAAAGATTTGAAAATCAAGTGGAAGAGGAAAGTGATAGTCAAACGAGACAAGAAACCATCCACTTTGAAAATCTGATTCTATTAAACAAAATATGGAAATAACCAACTCTATGAGTCAAGAAAATAACATTGAAAATACCGAAAATAGATTTAATGGTGTTTAGTTGGATAATTCAGAAGATTAATTAAAACAGATTGAAAAAAATTTCCATGTTCTTTTCATCATCCAATCTTTAGAGAAAAATCATTTATTTATAAATTTGGAGAATGAATTCACTCGGGTTGAAGTAAAACTTGAAACTGAAGACTTGAATGTAAGAAACTCTTCATACAACTTTTTAGAATTTGTGAATAATGAGTCTGAAAAAAATATTGGGAACACTTTGGAAGAGAACCTTAAGCTAGAAAATATAGAATATGAAATTTTTGAACTTGAACTGAACACTTCTCTTCCATGTTTTGAACCTGTAGACCCAAAAAATACTGAAATGTTGTTGGATGATGAGGATAATGGAATAATATTTGAAAAAAGGATAACTGATGAGTTTTTATTTCCCTATTCTCATAGTAATAAGTTTTCTGAAATATTGTGCAATGAAATGGAAATTAGTTTTAACTAACTTTAGGAGAATTATCTTAGTTTTAACATTCTGGACACTAAATTTATTGAAATTGAATTGTACAATTCTTCTCCTAAAATTGAATTGAAACACTCAAATAACATGGTTTTAGGTTTTGAGACTTTTGAACTTGAACTTAAAGTGTAGGTTGAGCACACACTTGAATTAGGAAGAATTGATTTGTTAGAAGTAATAGATGTTCAGTGTGAGTTAACAGATGATGATATTTTGGAAGAGATTTACAATATTGTTAGACCAGAATATGTTGTGATAAAATAATTTCTCCTCCATGTCTATCACTTACAACCTCAACTGTGATGGGTGTTAATCCTTTTCATGATATTGATAGTAGTCCAGAGGGGGAATCACACTTGTGTTCTATTTCCCATGATTCAGTTCATCACTTAATTGAATTCCCCCTTGAGTCTACTAATCAGAACTCACCCATGAACACCTTTGAATTTTAATTTGTTAATGATAAAGCTGAGAGAGATGGCCATGAGAATAATGACACACCCTTTGAAGCACCTAGTTCTATGTTTTCCCTTTATGTGTTTTTAAATATTGAAATGTCTGAACTTATTTTGGATGTAGACAGCACTATGCCCATTACTATTAAAGGGTGCTACTTAGGGGTTATTTTAGGCTATGAGAATTCAGTTATTGATGTATTGAGTCTTGTTACCCCCAAATATCATCTTTATGTTAAAAATAATTGGGCCAAACACATGTGGTGGTTCCTATTAAGGAATCCACATCCACCTAGTGATTACTGTAAGTTTCTAGGTGAGTCCAGCTAGGGACTATAAATCTAGCGTTGCATGGGAGGCAACCCATGGTTTCTAGTTTTTTTTCAATAAAACACAAAAAAACATGTAATTAATTTAAGTCTAACAGAAGACTTTAAATTCAGTGATTCTTGGAAGTCAACCCATGTTTTTTCTTTTGTGTTTACATTTATTTCTATTCTTGTTTTACTTAGAATATAGTCAGGTTGTGCTGCTTTCTGTATGCACCATCTACATTGGTTATTTGTCTGTGGTTTTCATGCTTTGTGTTTTTAGGATGATGCTACTTTTTTCATCCAAGGAGTGTAATTTCCATGATCATTTCTGGACAAGAACATAGTCAGGGAAGTACTTAAACCTTTTTCCTGTATTTCTGCTCCTGTTTTTTCTAATAAAATTATGCTCTATATGTTGTGGCTTTAAAATAATTCTGCGTGTTTAAGAAATTCTGCTACATTTTTTCTTAAAATCTGCTGCATTTATTATAATAAAAAAACTTTTTCTACATGTCACTATGCTGTTCCTAAATTCTATATGTGCCTCTTGCTGGAAATTTGAATTCATTGATAAATATTGAAATAATCTCTTAATGTATGAAACTATGTTTGGGGGAGTACATGCTGCTGGTATTTTAAATCTGATTAATGTTGGGTGTTTAGCATGGACTTTTTCTACTTTATTGGATATCTAACCGAATAAATATTTCTTAACTTTCTTACACCCAATTAATTTTTCACCCATAAATTACATGATATTTTTTGAGGTGAATTGAAAAAAATATTCATTGGACATAAATTTTAATGCATGTACTTGTCAATTAACATGCTGATTATTTATTCATTGTGGAAAACAAGATTTTTTAACTTCAAAGAGACCCTTCATACAAGTCATAAATCTACTAAATTGAAAATCTATTCTGGACCTTAAATTGTCAAATTGTTCTTCTACATATTTATATGTCAACATTAGGGACAAATTTGGGGTTTAAGTGTGGAGGAGAGGGTTAATTATTGAGTGTGATTAACAATGCTTTAATGTGCCCATAAATTATCACTACAACATCAAACTTTTTGTAAAAAATAGTTAAACTTTTTCAAAAAAAATTTCATAATTTTAGGCTTTGCGTTGTATTTAAATGGGTCTTTCCTTAGGAAAAGTACCTTGCTGGATGTTATGATTTGTTTTGAATCTGAAATTAGTAATAATGGACAATTGTTGAGTGGTCTATCTTAGTGATCTAATGGAAATTTTGGTTTAGGAATTACTTCTGAGAGTGACATGGGTGATCTGTTAATGGAATTATGATCATAACTCTTGGAATTGAAATTTTTATTTTTAACATAGGTGATTCATTTTTCTTTTAATTATAAAAATTAATTATCTTGATGATACAATGTAAATTATTTTTCATATAGATATTTTGGAACTGGAGTAATTTGGCCATCTAGGATCCCATGGTGAGTCTCTGAGACCCTAGATGTTGGGTGCATTTCTATTTACTATAATCACTCTGTACACTTTGAATAAGTGCATTGCACAGTGCTTAGCACATGATACATGGCTTGGGAAAAATAAAATAAAGTGTTTAGGGTCAAAAATGAGTTCATTAAGGTGAGGGAAATGATGAACGTCATATAAAGAAGGGGTCAATTGGTTTTTCTGGAAATCATTTAGGTTGTATCATTGAGGTGATTCAAAAAATATATATATATTTATTTATTTCTTTAATCTAGATGAAAAATTCCAAGTATAAAGTTCCTACTATTATGTTCTTAATTCCACATAAATTTTACCTTTTGTCACTCTTGGACTTTGGACTTGATCCTGGATTGAAGTTAGTCACTAAGAAGTACCACATATGAGGCATGACATTTTCTTTTCCTGATGATTCATTACTCACTTGACTACTATTGAGTATTTTTTTAGAGCAAGATTCATTTGATAAATTTATTTTCTATGCCTAATGACATGTTTTTGTCCTTTGTTACAAATTACTAGACATGTTACATTTTGAGCAAAATCATGAATATCATACTTTTGTTTTCAATGATAATAAAACATGATATTTTTTGAGGAAAAACAATATTTAAATGTGGGGGAATTTGATGTGGGATCAAAAATACATGTTTTTTCACATCATTTTTAACTAATTTTTAATGATTTAATTAGTTATCCTTGTGTTTTTTACTAAATATTAACACTTTTCTGTTTGTATAAATAAATTTATCAATTTAATCACTTTTTCTAATTAATCTTGTATTATAAGCATTAAAATAATTAATTTAATCCTTACTTTAATTTTATAGTATAAATTACATTTAATTTAGTTTGGTATCTTTCTCTACATATTTAACAATTTAACATTCATTAATCAATTAATTAGTTTTCATTCACACATATATTATTTATTTTTAATCTAACATTTCATGTACGAAATATTAATTAATATAACATAATCTAAATTTTTTGTGTCATTTAACAATTAATTATTAATTGGTTTAGTTTTATAATTGTTCTAAACTTGTTTAATTTCATCAACTTAATTAATTATCATAAATCGATTAATAAAATAATAGTTATTTTATTTCTTTAATTAATTCAATTTGAAACAGTTGTATTTTATAAATAAATAAACATTGTTTTATAATTGTTCTAATATAATATTATCTTTTAATAATTTAATTGTTTCTGAATTCAATTTTTTTTATAGTAATAATTTAAGTTATGAGAATTGAATTTAATAATAATTTAACTTAAGTTTAATTGGTTTTATAAATTTATTTCACTTATGTTGTAATTAAATTTTCAATTGTATTAATTAAGTTTTAGTTTTTATTATTTATTTTGTAATTTTTTTATTTACGTTTTAATTAAATTTATTTACTCTGTTTATTTTACAGTTTCACAGTTTTAATCCTCTAACGGTGTCTCCTCACACTATTTCAGTCATGGTGGCACTGTGACCTCCCTTTCACAGTCTCACTGTATCAACCACAGCCATCGTAAACCTCCCTCTATCTTCAGACCAGTTTCACCCCTCTTCTTTTCCACTATTTCACTTTTCACCGCAACTCACCCCGTGGCACCATTACTGCAACACCGCCACCTCGTATCTCTTCCATTATCATGGATTCAATCCTTCCTTGTTCCTATCTCAATACTCTTCGATGGTGATCATCTTGGACATTGAGGAAATAAAAGGGCAGAGAACCTCATGACCATCCCATCCCAATCAACATGATGAGTCAATGCCAGTGGAGCCGCGAGCCATTGTCAATCAGTCTATAGTTAGTATTCTCCTGGATGAAAACAAGAAGTGATGCAACCTCCTTTCCCTTGTACAGAAAAAATTTGGGAGGGAGTTGTGTAATAGTCGATGCTTGGTTTCCGCTGTTTTGAAGGAGGAGAATTCTCACCTGAAGTATGTCATACCCACTGCTGCAAGATGGGGAGGTGAAGCTGAGGAGAATATGATGCTAATGCTGCCTGCAGGGGGCCGTCTGAGCTATTGTTTAATAGTTCTTTGGCTACTGTTGCACTGCAATACAAAAGAATAATTGGAGAAGAAACCCTCCCCCATGTAGTGCCGCGATTTGGGGGGTGAGAGATAAGATTAATTGAAAAAAAACAAATAAACAAATATATAATATTATATTAAAAATGTTCATAATTAATAAATGATTAGTAATTAATTAACTAAAATATTACGCTAATTAAATTATCTAATTAAACTAAGTTGTAATTTGATTTAACTTTTTATAAAAAAAAAGTAATTAATAGTAGTCCAATTTAAGAATTAAATTAAGTTAGGTTAATTAATTATTTAAAATACTTATATTTAATATAAATTAATGAATGAAAACAAATTAAAAAAACAAAATTATTTTATTAATGTTTTGTTAATAATTTAATAATCATAATATTAATATTAAATCTATTAAATAATAATCATCTTGAAATTTTTTATTATGTTAAATTAAGCTATCTTTTTAACGAGTATTATAACATTAATCTAGTAATTAACTTTCTTTCTTTCTTTGTGTTTTTATTCTATCTGTGCAGGTTCATTAAAGGGACCTGTATACATCCAGATTCACATAACTAACTCAGCAGGAGTTAGTTATGTGAGAAAAGATAGTGTGACACACTTGTCGCGAAAAAACACATGTGTGTGGTGGACAATGAAGGGAATTTTGAAGTCGATGGAAGATGTGCGGTGACAAGGAGCAGATGAAAGAAGATATAAAAAAAAGTTCCAAGGAACGTTGGGGGAGGCTCTCATATTTTTTCTACGATCACACATTGGAGAGCAGATCACGACGCTGACTCTTATTCTGATTCCATGACACACCATATCTGAGAGAGAAGACTCCCGGGAGATGAGAGAGAATACATGGATGCGAAGGAGCCCGAGTGTAGAGAAGTATTTGGGGAGTACTTCTTCCCTTCATCCTTAAATTTTTTACTCTATTTTTGGATGTTTTCACTTCATTAATCAATATGATCAAATGATGAATTGTCTTAGCTCGAGAATTCAATTATGTTGGTTAATCTTCCAATAATCCTTATTCACATTACAATTTTCAGAATCATAATCAATCAGTGAGATTGAATAAGTATTCTATATTTACTTGTCTCACACCTTAAATTTTAAAAAAAAATTATAAATTCAAGATCTACTAGTGAGGTAGTTCTCGAATACATTTATCTAATAATTGATGTCTTTAACAGTGAAAATTTACTGTGATTTTATTTTCCATCTGTTATACTTTTCTAACTGTAAAGCAGTTTGTCTGATTTTCGAGTTGCGAAATCTTAAAGTCAGTCTTTTGTGTATTGAGTTTCCTGGCGAGGGAGACTTTTCACCTTTATTTCTTGAGGTGGGATTTAATAAAGTGTAGTGGAGAAGATATCCTTTAAATCAGAAGATTGGAATTCTTGAGTATTGCATTTGATATGTGCCTTCGACCTTACTTCTTTATTTTAGTATTTTGTTCTCTTATGTTAGTTTTACTTTGATTCTTAGTTCATTATTATACTAGTAATTGATTTAGTCTCTTTGCTTAAATAAAAGTACAAAAAATTTGAAAAGTAAATAAAACGATAAATATTTTTACCTCATTCCTGACAACAGTGAGGTTTTTAGTTTTAAAACCGTAGAATTCAATCACATGCCTTCTCTATTGATCGACCCTGAACCACTGTGCTAGTGTAGGAGTAATAAATGTAATTTTGAGGGTTGTGATGAACTCGGGCATGGTCAGGTAACATAGATGTACATGGATAAGCACAATATATAACATGTTTCTTAGCTACGGTGTTACAATTCAATCGTGTATCACGCATTTATGCCTGATGAAGATGAGTTACATGTTGATGCATCCTATGAGGAGGATCCCATACAAATTTTGGATCATCACATGATGGCTCTCTACGGATCATCTTTTCCTTTAGTAGGGGTGTTATGGTAGCACGACCGAGTATAGGATGAGACCGGTGGGAGTGTAACATCCCAGGTAAATAAATAATAAGACATATTTCATATTTATTAATATTTGGGAATTAAATATTAATTTTACTTTAAATGGGTTGCTATGTTCGATAGCATACCTGATACGCAAAAACGGGTTTCTTTAAAATCTTAAGTTGTACACTAATAATAAAATATTATTATTTTAAATGAAAGTTAACTCCTAGCCATTATATTGGTGGGAATGAAAAAAAACAACTAAAATTTTATTATACATGTTTGTTATATGTATTTACTTTTATCCAATAAAATGTTAGGGGCCTAAAATGTGAATGAATCTAATTTAAGCATAATGTACATTAAAAGGTCGATTTACCGCCTTTTAATGGTGATCCCTAATTAAATATAGTTTTGGAAATTTTAATATGTTGTATTGGACCAAATACAATTCTTCTTTAGATTTGGGACATCAAATTTTACTTTGGGTAATATTTTGGTATTTTTCATATAAAGTTCATTTTTTAATGAATAATGAAAAATACTGTATTTTAATTCAAAGGTGCCTTTTAATCTAACTTATTTATATGGTTAGATTATCTTTTTAATTGATTTAAAAGAATAATTAGAATATATTTTTACCATTTAATCCAATTTTGGTCATTGGAATTAATTTTACTTTGAAATTGGTCATACACAAGTGTCAATCTTTTGATAGCTATTGTTTCTTAAAAACATGCTATTTTTTAACAACGAGAATTAATTTTAAAATTAATTTATGACAATTAAATGTTTTTAATTTGGAAAAATAGAAATAACATTTGAATTTGGAATATCAAATAAATCTTAGGCTGACTTTTTAGTATTTTTCTGAAAAACTTCAATTTTTGATGCATAGTGAAACCACTTAGTAGTAATTAAAAAACTGACATTTTCATTTAAATGAAATTTTACCACTTCTGTGAATTGAATTTCCAAAATCAGGCATACATGGTTATTATTAGGAATTAAAACGTGGTTCAATAAGATTAAATAATTTTTGGTGAATAGTAACTTTTGACTTTTATTTACCGCAGTTAAAGGTAAATAGGGTAATTCAAGGTAAAGTGATGTCATTAGGCTGTCGAATTTTTACAAGGGAACTTCTTAACCCAATTTCAATTCTTTGGGTTCAACTAGTACTTCTTGAATATGTCTTCCTATGAGTATGTGTGAATAACCTCTGATTGTTTTACACTTAATATCCACTTATATTTAGTGTATTTATATTTTCCACACATAATTATGTGATTGATTTATCCTCAATTTAAGGATACCATCTTTATAAGGGATTTCATCACAATTTACATTTCCACTGAGACTTCATTGTTGTTATGCAACAATTCACTCTTACATGGTGTATATACTGTAATTTGACATATTATATCATGAGTCCCTTTATTCTCATGATATTATAATATTCTGATTAAATGTTATTCATTAATTTTTTTTATTCAAGCGTCTCTATTTTTCTTAAAAAACTCCATAACTAAAATATCGTTTTAAATGTTTTAAAGATTTATTCTTATAAATATTTCCCATTAATTTCCATGTTTTCAAAATGGGTCTTAGGATTTATTTATATGGACATTAATTTTTTCAAATGACAATTCATTTAAAACATTCAAGGCGGTATGGGAAACATTGATTAAAAAATCTCTTTTTAAATGGTTTTGAAAATGATTTGATAAAGCATTGTTTATTTCAATATCTTGATTTGATATATTAGAACGTGGAAATGTTATATTTCCTTTATAATTGTGTTATTTATTATGATTGTGTTATGGTTATTGGTCATTGTTTACGTATACGGCTGGTTTCGTGATAAACCATGGGCGGGTGAGTCCGAGTTATCTCTCCAATGCATTGGGTAACGTGACAGAGGTAAACGTGAATGTTTTTCCTAAGAGATTTAGGGAATATACTGTGATGGGTATTCCAAGTGTAACTCCCTATGTAGCTGTGATAGCTACAATGTATGTTTGATTGGGATGCCATAACTAACCTTTATGATTTATGATTTGTGTGTGTTATTCATAAATATTATGATTTTATAAGGTATGTTATGATTAAAAAGTATAGTTTCATTGATTTGTATTTATTGATGGGCTAATGTTTGTATCCTTTTTTTTATAACCCTTAATGAGATTTTTATGCTCATCCCATGTTTTGAAATGTTTTCACAGGACATAAAGAATAATAGGGTCAAGGATGGGATCAGGGAAAGTCATGTTGTCTAAAATATGTAACTACACATGTTTCCTTTTAAGAGTTTTTATTTTATGAAAAAAATGGATACCAAATAGTAGTGTCTACTTGTAATATTCAAGTTGTTATGTAATAGTTATGTCCTGATTCTCTAAAACTCTAAAACTGAAAAGATCCTCAATGTGAATTATTTATTTAATTCAATATTATGTAATGTTTAAGGTTAGGTCCTTATAGTTGGTATCAGAGGTCGGTTTAGACAACATTATGGATTAGGAGTTTTCGTTAGACACAGGTTTAGTCCCTATGTCAGTTATTTCAGTTAAATACTTGTTTTATAAGTTTTTCAGATCTAGGAAATTCAGTTACAAATGGAAGGAGGAGGATCTCAAACAACATTCTTATCTCTTCCTGATGACATGCTTGTAATAATTATTACAAAGTCATGTTCGGATGTTTGTGAAACTTTTTATAGTATACAACTCACTTTCAAGAAGTTGTTTGAGATATCAAACACCTCCACTATACCTTGTTATCATTGTGGATCATGGGTTGTGTTTAGATAAATCATATTTTCACAATATTCTCATATTTTCAGGAAAGTTAAATATTATCAAGGTATTTTGAAATATTTTACCTTATCACAAGATTTTGAAGAAAATTATGATTTTAAAAATGGGTCTAAAGAAGGAGACCCTTACACAAACTATTAATATTTTCTTTTAAAATATAGTCTCTTAGCACATACTTATGGTATTTTAAAAAGACCGTTAATTGAAAGTTTCAACTCAAATTTTATCTGACTGTTTTATAGAAATCATGTTTTATCATATTTTTTGAAGTTATATGTCATACATGATTATTTTTCAAAACTATTTTTCTGTGAACACCCATATGACCCATCTTGTACAAGGTGTATTTGGATGGAAAAATCAAATGATTTTAAAGGATCTCTAAGTAATTGTTGTAATGCATGAACCTTCTACCGACATGAACAAGATAACGATGAAACCAAGTGGACGCCGTGATCAGGGTATGATGTTCTTCATTTTGGGTATCGTTTTATTTTATCATATGGTGGTGAAATAAGACTTCAAGAATTAATATGTTGAGATCATAATGAATTAGGATGAAAATTAGAGGTATAAGAAAAAAATTGAGGTTAAAACATGATAGGGTTATTTTTGAGTTTTATAAAAAAGGAAAACCTGTAGGATGGGTGACAACCTGTCGCATCCGGTAAGGCCGCATGAATCGAACCCACAACTAAATGGAGACAAGGTAGCATTGCTTACCACTGACCTAATTGAAGTCTCTGGTTAGTATGACTTACTATTTTAGTAAAATTATTTTATTGAACAAGAATAATTTGATTTTGGGAACATATGTTTTATCAAATGGATATACTTAGTATAGTAAAATGATTTGGTGATTATGTGATAAAGGTTATTGTGGAAGACATTCTCTCTTTTGAGGAAACACTAAATGCTTAAGGAAGATAGAACACTATGGGATTTAAATTGTGGAATAATAGTTGGAATAGGAAGAATCTATGTTTTTTATTATGTACATATAATGATTTGATTAATTTATGAAAATGATTAACCTATAATGGAGAATATTTGATTAGGTTAATTACTTTTAAGTATGAGATTCTATGAGTAACTAATGTTATTTGGTGATAAATGATAAGATTTATCCTGGAAGACTATGTAATTAAATCCTTATGAGATTTGGTTATCAATCTTAGTTTGGATTACTTGTGAAGAATTTTAGGTACAGTTTTTTATTGAATGGTCTTTGTTAATCTTTGGGTTTTGTTTGACAAATTTTGGAGATTAAGAGTAGTTATACTTCTTGTAAAAGATTATCCTTTTAGGGTATTATCTAATCTCGCACTAGAATTTTAGGTTTTAGTTGATGTCTAAAGACAAGGGAAATATATAGTTCTTCTTTTGTGTATTATGTGGCTCTCAAGAATATTATTCTTTTGATTTTGATGTGACCAAGTCTTTTTTGATGATCATTGTTTGGAGAAAAGATTATTTTTTGGTAGAAACTTATTAAAGGATGAAACTCTACATTAAGGTAAGTATATTTCCTTATGTTCTTATTCTATGTAGTAAATTAATTCCTCCAAATTATGAAAAGGAATGTAAATAAAAAATGTTGTTGGTTTATATTTTCTACTGGGTAATCAAATACCGTTTAACACATCATTAGTTTGTGATTTTCTGATGGTTAACCTTCTCTTAAACTTGTTTTCTATCACTCTCCATCAGAACTTGACCCTTGGTTTCCTCTTCCATATCCAAGTTTTTCTACATGGAATCCTAGCATGGGTTATCTCAGGTGACCTTTTACTTCTCTTTATTTCTTTTAAAGTGATAGTTTTACTGACTCTTTTTCTGATGTGGGACTTTCAATGAAGTTTCTGAGCTCATTTTTTTAAATTGCGAGGACACAATTCCCAAAAGGGGGAAGGATGTAACATCCCAGGTAAATAAATATTAACACATATTTAATATTTATTAATATTTGTGAAATAAATATTAATTTTACTTTAAAGGGATTTCTATGCTCAATAGCATACCTGATACGCAACAACAGGTTTCTTTAAAATCTTACGTTGCACACTAATAGTAAAATATTATTATTTTAAATGGAAGTTAACTCCTAGTCGTTGTATTGGAGTGAATGAACTAAAACAACTAAAATGCGATTATACATGTTTTTTAGATGTATTTACTTTTATATAATAAAATTTTAGGGGCTTAAAATGTGAATGAATCTAATTTAAGTATAATGTACATTAAAATGTCGATTTACCGCCTTTTAATGGAGAACCCTCTTTAAATCTGGTTTTGGTCATTTTTATATGTTCTATTTTACCAAATAAAATTTTTATTTATATTTGGGACATCAAATTTTACTTTGGGTATTTTTTTTTATTTTTCGGATAAAGTTAATTTTTTAATGAATAGTGAAAATACTGTATTTTAATTCAAAGGTGCCTTTTAATATAATTTATTCATATAGTTAGATTATTTTTTTAATTGGTTTCAAAGTATAATTAGAATATATTTATACCATTTAATCCAATTCTGGTCATTGGAATTAATTTCACTTTGAAATTTGACATAAACAAGTGTCAATCTCTTGATAGTTATTGTTTCTTAAAAACATGCTATTTGTTTTAACAATGGGAATTAATTTTAAAATTAATTAATGAAACTTATATGTTTTGAATTTGAAAAAAAAGACATCATTTTTGAATTCAGAATATCAAATAAATCTTAGGCTGAAATTTTGGTATTTTTCTGAAAAACATCAATTTTTGATGAATAGTGAAACCATTTAGTAGTTAAAAAACTGACTTTTTCATTTAAATGAAATTTTACCACTTCTGTGAATTGAATTTCCAAAATCCGACATATATGGTTGTTATTAGTAATTAAAATTGGTTCAATAAGATGAAAATAATTTTTGGTGAATAGTAACTTTTGACTTTTATTTACCGCAGTTAAAGGTAAATAGGGCAATTCAAGGTAAAATGAATATTATAATAATTAAAAATTACCTTAACACTTTTACAAACATTTTTGGTTGATTCATTTACAACCATGGGCATATTTATGTAGACTTTGGGACCCCTTTGAGCCACTTGGAAGTGATAATGACAATTTAGATTAATTAACTTAAAGTAAAGGCAAAAAGGCCAAAAACATATATCTTCTGGTAAGTTAATTTTTACAAGGGGATATATAAATTATCTTTTGAACTATAAATATTAATTGGAAAGCTAAAAAGATTTGCTACATCATGATATTTGTTTTATAATTTTTAGACAAAAAATAAATTAAATTATTTATGACGCAATAATGATGTAGTGTTTACCTCATTAATAAATCATTCAATTAAATAAGCTTATTAATATTAAAATAACATCCAAAACCTGTCCAATTCTTATTGGATGATTTATTTCGACCATGATTCCTCTTATCTTGGACTATAATGGTTTTTTGACCTTTATAAAACGAATATCATTATATAATAAAATAATATTTTCACACTTTCCTAAAGGGCCCCTCCTCTCCCTTATAAAAAGAGACCACTTATAACCAATTAATCACACCTCTCAAGCCTTTTCGCTCATCCAAACTCTGCCCAATTAAGCTCCCTACATCTCTATCCTCATCCTAGAAGCCTTACCTTAGGCAGAAGGCACTTCAATAAGACATTTTGGTTCAAACCAAAGGAAGTTACCCAAATTAAAGGTAATGGTTTCTCTTAAACTGTTTTCTTTTATTTTACTTCTCCAACCCCTAAAATCTTTTTATTACTTTCTTTTGTTACAAAAAAGGTATCCTCAATATACTAGGATGTTGTTATTAATTGTATTCGAACTACACTTACACACATCTCTATCTAATGGATGAATAACATAATGTTTCTATGGATGGAAAACTAACGCCTCATGAAACGATGATTGTTCGATTATCTCCTACCGCCTATCATGGTGGCCATTATGATGGTACTGTATTTATATATGATATATATTATGTTTATTTTTTCTTTCTGTTTCTGTAATTTCCATTTATATCAATCCTTTATGGTTTCCAATATGGGTAAACGCGATAATCTCATTAGAGAAAGTGCGGACTACCACCCCCTCAAAGTGATATGACTCATAAATGCCATATGTGGGACGTATAAAGGATGGAGGTAATGTTATTATATATGATATTATATGTGAAATTATACTGGAATTAAAATATACCTATGTATCATTATGTTTTAATTTCATTAAAATAAGAAATAGAAATGAAAGTAGTGTTCATGCGTACATACGGCTTACCGTCTCCATGAACGGTGCATTTCATTTCTTACCTCCAAATGTTATGTACTATTATAAATACATGTATATAATTTATATATATGATATGTATGATATCTAAACCATAAATATCATTCTAGTTATAATGGACTACTGACCACATGGACAACTTGAAAATATAAGGTGTTCATTTTTTACTCAAATACCAAATATCAACAAAATGGTTGTTAATAACTTAAATGATTAAATAAAATTTATAACATGGTAATAAGTTATATAAAAGGAATAATAAACTTGAAAAAGGTTCTTAATAAAGTATAAATTACCATTAGTTTATTATTTAGGATATTAAAGAACGAACGGGTCATGTCGGACACAAGGTAAGGGATTTCTTATGTCACTTTAAATTCTATGAGATTTCCATTGTTTTCCACTTATTCATTGCATGTGGTGTATTTTTTACTACGATTTGATATATATATTATCATGATTCTCTTTATATTTATGGTATTATATGATTCACTTGGTGGTTATTAACTTTTTGTCATATGACTCGGTTGATTACAACACGGTAAAGGGTTTCATCTCACATTTATTCCTGTGAGATTCATGCTATATGTGCCACTATTTCATTTTGTGTGGTGCATGTACTGTCCATGATTTTAATCTTAGTGTAATATAATTTCATTTATGATTATTTACATCTTCATTGTATGATCTTTCTTTCATGTGGCGTATGTTTTGTAAGATACCAAATCAGTAAGGGAACCATTCACCCTCCTCTTTTTAAAATACTTCTTTTTTTATGTCTTTTAATTTACATCTTATTATGTTGGTATATGTTATTATATATCCTTATTTATGTAAAATTTATGTCCAGGTTATGAGATACCCTTTTTATCTCATCAACTCATTTTCTGAATTTTAAAGTGACGTCGTTAGGCTGTCGAATTTTTACAAGGGAACTTCTTAACCCAATTTCAATTCTTTGGGTTCAACTTGTACTTCTTGAATATGTCGTCCTATGAATTTGTGTGAATATCCTCTGATTTTTTTACACTTAATATCCACTTATATTTAGTGTATTTATATTTTTCACACATAATTATGTGATTGATTTATCCTCAATTTAAGGATACCATCTTTATAAGGGATTTCATCCAAATTTACATTTCCACAGAGACTTAATTGTTATTATGCACCAATTCACTATTATATGTTTTATATACTATCCTTTGACATATTATATCATTATTCCATTTATTCTCATCATATTATAATGTTATGATTAAATTTTATTCATCAATTTTTTGTATTCAAGCATCTCTATTTTTGTTAAAAAAATCTTTAACTAAAATATCATTTTAAATGTTTTAAAGATTTATTCTTCTAAATATTTCTCATTAATGTCCATGTTTTCAAAATGCGTTTTAAGATTTATTTATATGGACATTAATTTTATCAAATTATAATTCATTTAAAACATTCAAGGCAGTATGGGAAACTTTAATTAAAAAATCTCTTTTTAAATGGTTTTGAAAATGATTTGATAAAGCATTGTTTATTTAAATATCTTGTCTTGATATATTGGAATGTGGAAATGTTATCTTTCCTTTATAATTGTGTTATGTATTATGATTATGTTATGGTTATTTGGAATTTTTTATGTATATGGGTGGTTCTGTGATAAATCTTTGGCGGGTGTGCCCGAGATAGCTCTCCAATGCATTGGGTAACATGACGGAGGTAAACGTGAATGTTTCTCCTAAGAGATTTAGGGATTATACTGTGATGGGTATTTCAAGTGTAACTCCCTATGTATCTGTGATAGATACAATGTAAGTTTGATATGGATTCCCTAAGTAACCTTTATGATTTTTGATTTGTGTGTGTTATTCATAAATCTTATGATTTTGTAAGGTATGTTATGATTGAAAAATATAGTTTCATTGATTTGTATTTATTGATGGGATAATGTTTGTATCCTTTGTTTTATAACCCTTACTGAGATTTTTATTCTCATCTCATGTTTTGAAATGTTTTCACAGGACATAAAGAAGAATAGGGTCAAGGATGGGATCAAGGAATCGTCATGTTGTCTAAAATATGGAACAAGACATGTTTCCTTTTACGAGTTTTTATTTTATGAAAAAAATGGATACTGAGTAGTAGTGTCTACTTGTAATATTCAAGTTGTTCTATAATAGTTATTTCCTGATTCTCTAAAACTCTAAACCTAAAAATATCATCATTGTGAATTATTCATTGAATTCAATATTATGTAATGTTTAAGGCTGGGTCCTTATAATTGGTATCAGAGGTCGGTTTAGACAACTTTAGGTATTATGAGTTTTCGTTAGACACATGGTTAGTCCCTATGTCTCTTATTTCAGTTAAATACTTGTTTTATAACTATTTTAGATCAAGGAATGTTAGTTATAAATGGAAGGAGGAGGATCTCAAACAACATTCTTATCTCTTCCTAATGACATGCTTGCAATAATTATTGCAAAGTCATGTTCTGATGATTGTGAAACTTTTTCTAGTATACAACTCACTTTCAATAAGATTTTTTGAGATATCAAACACCTCCACTATACCTCGTTATCATCGTGGATCATGGGTTGTGTTTAGACATATCATATTTTTCACAATATTCTCATATTTTCAAGAAAAGTAAATATTATCAAGGTATTTTCAAATATTTTACCTTATCACAAGATTTTGAAGCATATTATGATTTTAAAAATGGTACTGGAAAAGGATACCCTTGAGCAAACTATTTATATTTGCTTTTAAAATATATTCTCTCATCACATACTAATTTTATTTTAAAAGGACCATTAATTGAAAGTTTCAACTCAAATTGTGTCCGACTGTTTTATAGAAATCATGTTTTATCAAATGTTTTGAAATTATATGTCATACATGATTATTTTCCAAAACTATTTTTCTGTGAACACCCATATGACCCATGCTGTACAAGGTGTATTTGGATGGAGGAAGAAAATTATTTTTAAGGATCTCTATATAATTGTTGTAATGCATGAACCTTCTACCTATGTGAACAAGATGACGATGAAACCAACTGGATGCCATGATCAGGGTATGATGTTCTTCATTTTGGGGATCATTTTATTTTATCATATGGTGGTGAAATAATACTTCAAGAATTAATATGTTCATATCATAATGAATTAGGATGAAAATGAGAGTTATAAGAAAACCATTGAGGTTAAAAACAAGTTAGGGTTATTTTTGAGTTTTATAAAAAGGACAACCTGTAGGATGGGTGAAAACCCATCGCATCCGGTAAGGCCACATGAATCGAACCCACAATTGAATGGGGACAAATGTGCATCACCTACCACTGACCTACTTGAAGTCCTTGGTTAGTATGACTTACTATTTTAGTAAAATTATTTTATTGAACAAGAATAATTTGATTTTGGGAACATATGTTTTATCAAATGGATATACTTAGTATAGGAAAATGATTTGGTGATTATGTGATAAAGGTTATTTTATAGGACGTTCTCTCTATTTAGAAAACACTATATGATTAAGGAAGATAGAATACTATGGGATTTAAATAGTGGAATAATGGATGAAATAGGAAGAATCTGTGTTTTTTATTATGCACATATAATGATTTGATTTATTTATGAAAATGATTTACCTATAATGGAGAATATGCTATTAGGTTAATTACTTTTTATTATGAGATTTTATGAGTAACTAATTTTATTTGGTGATAAATGATATGATTTATCTTGGAAGACTATGTAATTAAATAATTATGAGATTTGGGGATCAATCTTAGTTTGGATTGCTTGTGAAGAATTTTAGGAACAGTTTTTTATTGAATGGTATTTGTTGATCTTTGGGTTTTGTTTGAAAAATTTTGGAGATTAAGAGTAGTTATTCTTCTTTTAAATGATTATCCTTTTTTGGATATTATCTGATCTCGCACTAGAAATTTTGGTTTTAGTTGATGTCTAAAGACAAGGGAAATATATAGTTCTTCTTTTGTGTATTATGTGGTTCTCAAGAATATGATTCTTGTGATTTTGATGTGACCAAGTCTTTTTTATGGATCTTTGTTTGGAGAAAGATTAGTTTTTGGTAGAAACTTATTAAAGGATGAAACTCTACTTGAAGGTAAGTATATTTCCTTATGTCCTTATTCTATGTAGTAAATGAATTCCTCCAAATTATGAAAAGGAATGAAAATAAAATTTTTTTTGGGTTTAGGTTTTTTACTGGGTAATCAAAGATCGTTTAACACATCATAAGTTTGTGATTTTCTGATGGTTAACCTTCTCCTAAACATGTTTTCTATCACTCTCCATTAGAACTTGACCCTTTGTTTTCTCTTCCATATCCATGTTTTCCTACATGGAATCCTAGTATGGGTTATCTCAGGTGAACTTTTTCTTCTCTTTCTTTCTTTTAAAGTGATAGTTTTACTGACTCTTTTTCCGATTGGGGACTTTCAATGAAGTTTCTGAGCCCATTTTTTTAAATTGCGAGGACCCAATTCCCAAAAGGGGGGAAAGATGTAACATTCCAGGTAAATAAAAAATAAGACATATTTGATATTTATTAATATTTTTGAATTATATAATAAGTTTACTTTCAAGGGGTTTCTACGTTCGATAGCATACCCGATATGCAACAATGAGTTTCTTTAAAATCTTACATTGCACACTAATAATAAAATATTATTATTTTAAATGGATGTTAATTCCTAGCCATTGTATTGGTGGGAATGAACAAAACCAACTAAAATGCGATTATACATGTTTTTTAGATGTATTTACTTTTATCTAATAAAAAGTTAGGTGCTTAAAATGTGAATGAATCTAATTTAAGCATAATGTACATTAAAATGTCGATTTAATACCTTTTAATGGTGAACCCTCTTTAAATATAGTTTTGGTCATTTTTATATGTTCTATTTTACCAAATAAAATTCTTATTTATATTTGGGACATCATATTTTACTTTGGGTAATTTTTGGTATTTTTCAGATAAAGTTAATTTTTTAATGAATAGTGAAAAAATACAGTATTTTAATTCAAAGGTGCCTTTTAATCTAATTTATTTATATGGTTAGATTAACTTTTTAATTGGTTTCAAAGTATAATTAGAATAAATTTTTACCATTTAATACAATCTTGTCCATTATAATTAATTTCACTTTGAAATTGGACATAAACAAGTGTCAATCTTTTGATAGTAACTGTTCTTTAAAAACATGCTATTTGTTTTAACAATGGGAATTAATTTTAAAATTAATTAATGACACTTCTAAGTTTTGAATTTAGAAAAATAGACATCATTATCGAATTCATAATATCAAATAAATATTAGGCTGAAATTTTGGTATTTTTCTGAAAAACATCAATTTTTGATGAATAGTGAAACCACTTAGTAGGTAAAAAACTGACTTTTTCATTTAAATGAAATTTTACCACTTCTGTGAATTGAATTTCTAAATTCTGACAAACATGGTTGTTATTATTATGTAAAATATGATTCAATAAGATGAAAATAATTTTTTGTGAATAGTGACTTTTGACTTTTATTTACGGCGGTTAAAGGTAATTAGGGTAATTCATGGTAAAATTAGTATTATAATAATTCAAAATTACCATAACACTTGTCCAAAGATTATTGGTTGAGTCATTTACGACCATGGTCATCTTTGGGTCGATTTTGGGATCCCTTTGAGCCACCTGGAATTGATAATGACAATTTAGATTAATTAACTTAAAGTAAAGGCAAAAAGGACAAAAAACATATATCTTCTAGTAAATTAATTTTTACAAGGGGTTATATAAATTTTCTTTTAGACTATAAATATTCATTAGAAATTTAAAAATATTTCCTAAATAATTTTATTTGTTTTATAATTTTTAGAAAACAAATAAATTAAATTATTTATGACACAATAATGATGCAGTGTTTACCTCATTAATAAATCATTTAATTAAATAAGATTATTAATATTATAATAACATCCAAAACCTATCCAATTCTTATTTGATGATTTAGTTCGACCATGAGTCCTCTTATCTTCGACTATAATGATTTTTGGACCTTTAGAAAATGAATATCATTATATAATAAAATAATATTTTCACACTTTCCTAAAGAGTCCCTCCTCTCCTTTATCAAAGGAGACCACTTATAACCAATTCATCACACCTATCATGCCTTTTGGAACATCCAAACTCTTCCCAATTTATCTCCCTACATCCCTCTCCTCATCCTAGAAGCCTTACCTTAGGCAGAAGGCACTTCAAGAAGTTATTTTGGTTCAAACCAAAGGAAGTTACCCAAATTAAAGGTAACATTTTCTCTTAAATTGTTTTCTTTTATTTTAATTCTCCAACCCCTAAAATATTTTTAGTCCTTTGTTTTATAACAACACCAGTATCCTAAATATACTAGGACGTTTTTATTAATTGGATTTTAACCACACTTACTCACACCTCCATCTAATGGATGAGGAATATAATGTTTTTGTGGATGGAAAACTAACGCCTCACGAAATGATGATTGTTCAATTATCTCCTACTGCCTCTAATGGTGGCCATTATAATGGAACTTTATTTATATATGATATATATTATGTTTTTATTTTCTTTCTGTTTCTATAATTTCCATTTATATCAAGACTTTATGGTTTCCAATATGGGTAAATGCGATAATCTCATTAGAGGAAGTGCGAACTACCGCCCCCTCAAAGTGATATGACTTGTTAATGCCATATGTGGGAGGTATAAAGGATTAATTTAATGTTATTATACATGATACTATATGTGAAATTATACTGGAATTATAATATACCCATGTATCATTATGTTTTAATTCCATTAAAATAATAAATAGAAATGAAAGTAACATTCATGTGTATGTACGGATTACCATCTCCATGAATGTTGCATTTAATTTCTTACCTACAAATGTTATGTACTATTATAAATACATGTATATAATATATATATATGATATCTAAATCATGAATATAATTCTGTATATAATGGACTATTGACCACATGGACAACTTGTAAATATAAGGTGTTCATTTTTTACTCAAATACCAAATATCGACAAAATGGATGTTAATAACTTAAATGAGTACATAATATTTATAACATGGTAATAAGTGATATAAAAGGAATAATAAACATGAAAAATGTTCTTAAGCAAGTAGAAATTAACATTAGTTTATTATTTAGTAGATTAAAGAATGAATGGGTCAAGTTGGACACAAGGTAAGGTATTTCTTATCTCATATTCAAGTCCATGAGATTTCCATTGTTTTCCACTTATTCGTTTCATGTGGCGTATGTTTTTTAAGATACCAAATTGGTAAGGGAACCTTTCATCCTCCTCTTTTTAAAAGACTTATTTTTGTTATGTCTTTTAATTTGCATATTATTATGTTGGGATTTTCTCTACTATATCCTTATTGATGTAAAATTTATGTCCAAGTGATTATATACCTTTTATATCTCATCAACTCATTTTCTGATTTTTAAGGTGATGTCGTTAGGCTGTTGAATTTTTACAAGGGAACTTTTTAACCCAATTTCAATTCTTTGGTTTCAACTTGTACTTCCTGAATATGTCGTCCTATGAATATGTGGGAATAACATGTGATTGTATTACCCTTAATATCCACTTATATTTATTGTACTTATATTCTTCACACATAATTATGTGATTGATTTATCCTCAATTTAAAGATACCATCTTTATAAGGTATTTCATCCCAATTTACATTTCCACTAAGACTTCATTGTTGTTATGCACCAATTCACTCTTATATGGTGTATATATTGTCCATTGACATATTATATCATGAATCCCTTTATTCTCATGATATTATAAAGTTCTGATTAAATGTTATTCTTCAATTATTTGTATTCAAGCATCTCTCTTTTTATTAAAAAAAACTCTATAACTAAAATATCATTTTAAATGTTTTAAAGATTTATTCTTCAAAATATTTCTCATTAATGTCCATGTTTTCAAAATGGGTTTTAGGATTTTTTTTATATGGACATTAATGCTTTAAAATGATAATTTATTTAAAATCTTAAAGGCACTATGGGACACTTTGATTTAAAAATATCTTTTTAAATGGTTTTGAAAATGATTTGATAAAGCATTGTTTATTTCATATATATTGATTTTATATATTGAAACGTTGAAATTTTATCTTTCCTTTATAATTGTATTATGTGTTATGATTATGTTATGGTTATTGGGCATTTTTTACCTATACGGGTGGTTCTGTGATAAACCTAGGGCGAGTGAGCCCGAGATAGCTCTCCAATGCATTGGGTAACATGAAGGAGGTAAACGTGAATGTTTATCCTAAGAGATTTAGGGAATATAATGTGATGGGTATTCCAAGTGTAACTCTCTATGTAGCTGTGATATATACAATGTAAGTTTGATATGGATGCCATAAGTAACCTTTATGATTTATGATTTGTGTGTGTTATTTATAAATCTTATGATTTTGTAAGGTATGTTATGATTGAAAAGTATAGTTTCATTGATTTGAATTTATTGATGGGATAATGTTTTTATCCTTTGTTTTATAACCCTTACTGAGATTTTTATGCTCATCCCAATTTTTGAAATGTTTTCACAGGACATAAAGATGAACAGTGTCAAGGATGGGATCAAGGAAAAGTAATGCTATCTAAAATATAGAACTAGACATGTTTCCTTTTAAGAGTTTTTATTTTATGAAAAAAAATTGATACTGAGTATTAGTGTCTACTTGTAATATTCAAGTTGTTATGTAATAGTTCTGGCCTAATTCCCTGAATCTCTAAACCTGAAAAGATCCTCAATGTGAATTATTCATCTAATTCAATATTATGTAATGTTTATGGTCGGGTCCTTATAGAGAGGGAGGCTGATGTACAATCATAGTTGATGGAATTGTTAATAAATATTTTTTAGGACCCTTGGATTGGAAATTTGGGGACGAATTTATTTAAGGGGGAACTTCATAAGAACCCAGTTCTTCGATGAGATACAAGCCTTGTGTTTTATATTAGTTCACATTATAATTTATTATGCATGGTCTATATTGAATCATTGTTGGGTTCATGGGACTCAACAGTTCATATGGTTTTATTCTGTAGTCTATAACATGGGTTTTTTGTGAGAAGAGTAGGTTGCTCGGTTAGTGAAAACCGTGCGTGTTGGGTCACAAATCTTTGAGGAAGCTCTGCAATTTCATAAAATACTAGTAGATTACTGATCACGGTTAATTCATGGTAAGTGAAAACCATGTAGGGTAACTATGTGCTAAGCCCCAGACTTACTAGGATCCTTCCACATTTTTTTCGTGGTTTGATAGACCGTGCAAATAAATATTGTGATCCCTAATGTGTCGTTTTTTATTTAGTTTTCAAATTTAAAATAAAAATCATATATTAACCCAATTTGAGATTTAATTAAACCAATATTGTCTTCACCATGTAAAATCATTCAAGTTTTAATATTCTAGGATTTTATATCTACTCATCATCCAATATATGATTTGAATTTGGTTCATCTTCCTTGGATCAACAATTTTAATGCATCGATTCCTTTTTAACATTTCTTATTTCCTCTAGATATTGATAGCTCTATTTGGATTCAGGAACATATGCTCTAATAATTCATTCTTAATCTATTTTTCAGATTTCTCCAATAATAAGGAAAATCATATCTTGATACTGGGTGACCTTTCTAGATCAATCCTAAGGTAGGTTTTCTCATTCCATTCACTAATTTCCGAGTGGATTGCATATGCCCGAGTGTCGTGTCCCCATTTTTTGGGTGTCTCCTTGAATTATAATTGAACCATGTTATTCTCTATTTTTGTTTAGATAATGGAATATATGTTCTAATTAATGCATTAGGTTGAATACCAAGAATAAGGTCCCCTTATGGTTGTGTTTCTATGGATGACCTTGTATGGTAGTTTGGCCTTGGATGCTTATGAGGCTTTCCATAGTTTCCCTTTCAAGGGTTGCTAAGAATTAATATATTTATTGGTGTAAATTCATTGAAATTGGATAAAATTTTAATTGGTTTAGGGAATGGGATAGTTTACACACCCTATGACTTGGGTATTCTAGTTCTTATTAAATCATGTATGGATTGTTTTGTTTATTCTATTGAACTACTCACATGAGTTTAATAATGTTAAATGCACATAATAGTTTAATATTCATGTGATACTTGTTATAAGATATATGCCCATGTGAGTAAATTAGAGGTCAAGACTTATGAGTCTGATCCTTGATTAAGATACCCTTTGGTGGTGTGTTATATTATATGCTTATGGGTTTTGACCGTAGCATGACTAATGAAATGTTTAAATGAATTTAATGATGAAATTTTAAATGGACTTGGGTGAGTCAGGGGATGTGATTATAATGCCATGGATGGTATTATAGACTAATTTACCTTATTTCTTGAGTGAACCATGGAATTAGTTTGAATTCCATTGAAAATATGAATTTTCTAATTAGGTTTAAGCTATGGGTGAATCATGGATTCCATGGATGGGCTCATATAGGTTGTAGAGAAATGCTGAATGAATCTTGGATCCATTGAGGGATTCCATGGACATGATCAAATGGAATTGACTATATGTTATGATAGATACAAGGGGATACCCTATAGGACCTCCAAGGATAGTCTTAGTTGAAAAGGAATTATACCACACCAAGTGTGATACGTGTTTCCTGAGAGGTTCACCGGTATGGGATTGTAGGTTATTAGTGTAAACTTCACCTAGAGTGATACTTGAATTCCCACATAGGAATGACAAGGATGGGTTCATGTTTTAATTTTAATATTGAAATGAAATGTATAATGATGTTATTTTCAATCTAAAGAACAAGGTTGGATTTGGTCTTCACTAGTACTTATATAGATGGCCTTCTAAGGAATTTATTCTTCATACAGTTATACATGGGATAATGGGATTATATTGGATCTCTAAAGTTATGAATTAAATGTAATTAAAATTTTCAATAAATAATGAGATGAGATATGATGGGAAATATCTAGTTGAAGGTTTTTTACTTTTTGATTACTACCCTGTTTATTACTTTCAGTACTACAAACGGCCTTTTATATATGTTCACTGATAGATTGGAAAAGTCCATGGGTTTTTTCCTACTATGATTTATTCTCACACACTATTTGGGTTACATTTTGACCCAAAAATATTATATAATTTAAGGTTTCAGTAAGGTAAATTTATTTCCAATAGGTACATGATATGATACTTAGAAACAGGAGAACATGGGACCATGTTGTGGCTTGCGATGATTCTGAGATTCTTTTTTGTCTTTTTTAGACTTTTGGTACTTGTATTGTATATGACTATAGTGTAACCTGTATTTTTTGTTTTATATAACATATAACACGGATTATTGTTTTTTTATGAGATTACATATGGTTATTTGTACTATCGTTCTTTGTCTATTTACTTTTTTATACGGTATTACTGCTTCCCTTATGAAACTATTACTATTTCTGCTATATTACACTCTACTGATGATGGTATAGTCACCCCACTTTCACACAATGTCCCTCACTGCTAGTTGGAAGTCTCTGGTATTTTAAGATATTCTCTTGATTCCATGTAACCAACCGAGTGTGGAGCATTTTTTATTGAAATTTGGGTTCAGTACATTATAATAAACATAGAATTAGAATATGATAATTAAAAGATGTAAATTGATTCATATATAAAATATTATGATAAGGTTTTTTAGTTCACTGAATGTGTGAGAACAAGTATACATGGTATTAGGCGCTACATGTTATACAAAATAAGTGAAATGAATCCTAAAAAAATACAAGAATTATGAGCTACAACTTGTTTATCTTCTACAAATATCCATCCTATTTCAAGCAATAAATACCATGTTTCCAAAGTGGGAAACATCCTCTATCAACATCCTCATACATTTAATATACTAGTGTACCAATAATGGTGGTGATAGGGTGTGAGATAAATCTCATCAGGCCAAACCCAACTTCATTTATAACTTTCATTCAATGAATAAAAGATAACCCAATGTCAAGGTATCCATGAAATTAATGATAATATAGTAATGAAGTACCTTGGTTCCTAGTTTAACCTATTTTGGTTTCTTGATAAGTAATAATTTAATTAATTATGTTCCAGTTTATAGGATGTTTTTTAAGAGGATCCAAGGTATTCCTAAGGAATCATATAATGATAATTATAACTGAGGATCTATGTTAATAAAAAAGGCATCCTCGATGATATTAATAATGAAAGAGGATCCAATGTAGTAATTATAGAATCAATAGCCTTGGGGTTTTAGCCAACTCAGTAAAAAACTACATATAAGGGTTCTGAGTGTAAAACTAGGGGAATTTACAAACATTCCATTGTAATGTGATTTTAACAGATTCTAACTATTTTTTCAAGGTTAGAATGGGAATGAAATAACTAGCCTCAATGGGTGTACAATGTCGCCACATGTCTGAAGATGTTAACCTACATCCATGGAGTGTATCCACAACATCCTAATATATGAATGATAGTGAAGGGATCCTATAGAGCCATTTTTTGAATCCACTAATAGAAAAAGACCATGTTACATAGAGTTTTCTCCCATAGAAACTGACAACATTCAATGATAATTGCATCCACTAAGTGCTCTAGGTAATGTAAGGATTAATCAAGTCTGACTATACCTATAAAAATAAACATGTCATATTTAATTGTATCGTTATTCTTAATTCATTATTTAATTAGACCATGTAATATTCATTCAATTTAATATTTCATTTTATGTGTTATATTCCATTCATTTTTTGTGACATGGTATAACAATATCATGGAACAATTGGGTAAATTAATTACATTATCATTTTTTAGGTTCACTCCGCTGCCATCCATTAGGAATTTCAAGGTGTGCTACATACATGAAACCAAGACATTAAATTACATTTAAATAGTCCAAGTGACCAATATAATTAATTTACTTTGCACTTACATTTTTAATGGGTAATTAAATTGTTTTGAAACACTTCTCTTAGAGTGGTTGAGTGGAAAATACTCTGTCTATCTATTAGAAATGGGTAATTCATTTAATTTTTTTCTGTATTATTAATATTAGGGTCATGGTACACACCCAAATGGTGTGTCAAACAACCCACAAGGCTTTCCCAGTCCTGATTACCAAAACACCATACTTGGGGTAGAAATAATTGAGGTATCAAGCTCCAACAGAGTGATAGTCATGTTTATCAATACCTCTAGAATATGATTATGATTAATATAAGAAATTAAGATGAATTAAACTTGAAATTCCCAATGAAATTTGAATGAAAAAATTGGTTATAGATTTTTAAATGGAATAATATGAGGGATGAATCATAAACTATAATGGACCACGATTTTATCATTGTAATACCATTATTAAAATAATTTCATATAGTATTATCATATAAGATTACATATAGAACAAAATTTGAAAATTATAAATGAGGAATTTTTAAAATAAAAGGTATCTATAGAAGTTAATAAACACATACCGAAATAATATTTAATTTACCTTTGGAATAGTAATTTGGACTGTATGAATTGAAAACCATAAAATATAATAGTAACCTCGTTAATGAAATTATAAATAAATTTTTTCAATTTTATGTGTATCCATATGATATAATTATATCATAGTATAAGTAAATAAATATTTCAAAAATTATTAACTAAGTTTTGGTATTTTTTTAAATATTTTATATTAGATAAAAATTTATGAACTAAAATAAAATTTATTTTCATATAATGTATTCATAAAATAATATTTTTAATTATTATGATTATTTGATAATTTCATGAGACCTTATTTAATTTTTCAAAGTGTAGGAAAATAAGTTTTAAATACACTATTCATTGAGTTGTGGCTGATGTAAGCAACATCAGTTCAAACTCACATGATATAATTTCTATATTTAGTCTCAATAATAAGCACTATTTCTTATCTTGATAAAAATAATAAACTAACGAATTAAATATTGAGAAAACCCTCATCTCCTCCACTAAAAATACCACCTCTTCTCCTAACTCCTATAATGGATTGGGATTTGTCCAAATTCGACACAAATCTCTTCCCAAGACCCTCCCCAGATATATGAGCTATTGGTATCATAGAAAGACCAAAAACTATTCACTAAGGAGTCTCTCAATGATGATAAATTCAAGAGGTAAATTCATCTTTTCGATTTGTTTATTTTTTTCAGCTTCCATTCTTTTCTTTTTCTGTTTAAAACTCCCCTCATCCAAATGGTATGATATCTAAAGTACCTTACATATACTGGAATTTTTTTTATGATATTGTAATAATTCATCATTGTGTCTCATTCCTGCTCCTTTTATACTAAAAATGAAAACATCATATGAGATGTGTTAATTTATCACATTCAAGGATGACAAAGTTTTCAGTTTTCTTTACCTTCTCCAAGGGATGGTCATGAGACTATTCTTATGGTTGAACTTGATAATAATATATGTATCATATCTTATTTATTATTCTAGAATCATTTTTTACTCCAAATATTAATTTATAACAAGAAATTATTTCATTGTGATCAAAAAGCTACCAAAATAAAAACAAGTGATTATCATTAACAATTTATATAATGATAAATCATAATGTCATAAAAACAAATTAAATAACATAAATTTTTCCATTATAATATTATTGATAACATAATGTATAAATTTTGGAAAATTAATCAATAATACATGACCCTTCATACAAGCATACAAGTAAACTGATCATGAAACCCATGTAAAATTAACGCTCTCAGGAAATGAAATTGATTCTCTTAAGCAATAAAATAGGTCATTAATGAACATAATTAAGTTATAATAAATCAAATTCATGTAGAATAGGTTTATTAATTATTAATCAATTAATTTAATTTTATTATTTAGGACATTAATATCAAGTGAAAGACAACATCGAACTTAAGGTTAGTGATTTTTCCCGAACCTCCATTATTCCTCCAGGTCACTTATTTTATCTTTTTAACCAAATAAATTTATCTTTTATTTTTATCTAAATAATATAAATTATTTTAATATTTTAGAAACTCATGTATCAATATTCATTCATTCTTCTAATTCAAGTATATACATTGTTTTAAAATATCCATACTCAATTCTTCCTGATAAGAAATCCCAATTTAAGGGAACTTCCTGAATTATTTCCCATTATAAAATGTGCTGCATACTCTAATTTAATTCACCATTATTTTTATAAAATAACTAATTTAATAATTAAATAATACCTTTTTTCAATAATTATTTTATACAAAAAATTATTTCATTTCCATTTTAAAAAAGCGTAAATGTTTTTCCTCAAGCCATATTAATTTTTTCCTAATGTTTCTTAAACACTATTTCCAAATAAGTATGATATCACTTATCATGATATATATCTATATTCTATTAATAATTTCCATTAATTATTTAATTCCATTCATTCATGGACACTTTTACAAAACACCAATTTATTATTCTTTTCACATGATTATGATTCACAATTCCTTCCATGGGTAAACCTTATTTCTATGTCAGATTACTTGTGTATGATTATTTATGTGGAACATATATTAATAATAATTTTATTATGGGTGAAACCTTATAGTTCTTCAATTAATTGGGTAATGTTTAGTCTGATGAGTTGTTATGTGTGACGGTCTGGGTGGTTATCCTTAACTCATTCCCCATGTGCAATGGTCATGGTGGTTATCCTAGAATAATGATCCTCTATGTTTCCTAAGCCTTGGATCATTCTAAAGTAATTATATATGTTTCTAACACATCAATATGATTCCATTACTATATGATCCATTTTTTCAATATCTTGATTCCTTATATCATGTTTTATGCCTTTTTAAACCATTGTGTTATTCCTTTTAAACCATGTGCTAATATTTATTCTTATGATTATTCCCTTAATAGGATTTTTTTATCATCCATTTTTTCATGTTATCCCCATGTTATTCTATGAAGATGATTGAGTATAATAGAAGTTAGGATCTCAATTTAGATATTAAATAAAATTTATTTTTTTGATATTTAATTATGTACATAATCTTCCAAGACACTATGCTTTACGATCCTTAGCATGAAATATGAGATTTAATTATGCATAAAATCATGTAATGACATGTGTAAAAGGATTGGGTCACTATAGTTTGTATGAGAGAATGGTCTAGTAATTTTAGGATATTTTAAATATTAATCATTAGTATGAACCATAGGGATAAGACTGAGTATAAGAAAAAATCCCTAAATTTTGGTTAGTATAGATGTGGTATATCAATAAAATAAATCCAAGTGGGGATACTAAAAGTGCATATAGTTATGGAACATATGTACCTAGGAGTAACAACATAAGAAAAGTGTTTTAGGCCATACTCAGGGTAACATGGTACATAACAGTGGGCCTTACTAGGCACCTAGTTTGACACTCCTAGAGGATATTCTTTGGTAAATTCATTAGATCATTATTACAAATAATTAAGGGAACAAAAAAATCACATAAAAATATATGTTAGGAAACATATCATGGATAAAAAATATTGAAACCTATGGAATCATTAATTTGGATATACTTATCATTTAATAGTTAATATTTCTATATTTAACATTTACTTTTTTATTAGTTAATTATTCAACCCCATAATTGCACTTTATTTTTCTAAGTTAATGGTAGGAATTATAAGAACATGTTCCAATAATAAATGTGATTGGAAATGTGATGATTACCCTGGTGATATTCCAAATATGATGGCATTGGGTGCTCCAAAAATTATGATAGTACATCCATAGATAGATCAAGTAATAATTAATAACATGAATCATGTGGAACACTCATATTATCCAAGGAAAGGGAAAGTTGTCATCAAATCCATTATGTGGAAAAGGACACCCTAGTTTAGTTTATGTTATGATCCCTTACTTGCAGAAAAATCTATTAGATCCATTAAAAACATTTTCTATGTCCTCTAGTGCATTGAAGAAGATAAAGTTGTGCCGATGATTTTTTATTTCGATGGAGAAGCTAATCAGTGGTGGAAACTGATCAAAAATATGAATTCTAATGAGAAAATTGATTCCATGGATTGGGAAGAATTCAAGAAAAAAAAATCAATAAATATTTTGCATGAACCCTCCATCTCAAGATGGATTGAGAGTGACATGGTCTTAAGAAGAAGATAGATGAGACTATCAACTCTTATGAAGAAAACATTACAAGGCTTAAAAGATACTCCTCTATATTTTTCATGAATAGAAAAAGAAAGGTGGGTCTCTTCTTTAGCAGAATAATGCAGAGTATATGAATACTATTGTTGATTCGAGACTTTGATAGTTTTGAGGAGATTTCCTTTTGTGCCCTCTAGGATGAAATAGAGATAAAATACTCCCAATGGTTTCATGGGCCCAGGTAAAAAAGATGAAAATAGAGACTAATATGGGTGGTTCAGTAAATAAACCCTATGATGGAAAGATGATTGAACATTTTATGTGTCAAAATTGTGGGATGAAGCATTCTCTGAACTCTCAAAAGGGAACGACGAATTACTTAAAATATAGAAGAATGCTACATCTGGATATGAACTACTAAAGGGCTATGAATAATTAAACAAATGTGGAAGATAAAAGGAAGTTTCATATCAATTATCAGCCATTAGTGAAGTGGTTTAACTACAAGGAATAAAGAAATTATACAAACAATTTCCCTAATCCAAAGGTTGTTGGAGAAAATCAATAACAAACTCCATGGAAACAAGAAAGGGATTATGTCATCAGTACTGATAAGGTGGATCCTGAAAAAAAATGTGGTGATAGGTATGATGGTTATTCACTCATGAATAGTGAATATACTATTTGATTTTGGTTCTATTAATTCTTTCATAACATCCATCTTTAGTAGAACTATTCAGACAACACCTCAAAATATGAAGGTTGAGTTATCTATGGGAACAAAAAATGAGGAATATATTTCTTCCATGTTTTATAACTTGTCCTTGAAATTTTTTTGTGGACTGAACCTCTATGAAAATCATGTCATACTCTCTTTGGTAGAGTTTTATTTTCTTTTCGGCATGGATTGACAATAATTATATAAAACCAACATCAAATTTCAGGAAAGGGAGATCACCCTTCACATCCAACAACATCCTCCAATAATGTACAGGTGTATATAGGAAGATGAATCTCTTTTAGAATCATCATCTCATGTATGGATATTGTTTCCTTATGAGAAATCGTAACTTTCTCAAATGATTGAGACAACGGAGAGAATCTTGCTCGAAGACATGCCCACTGTGAAGGATTCAACTAATGTATTTCTAAAAGATATTTTTGGTCCTCCTCCTGATCGATATGTTGAGTGCTTAGTCACAATAATTATTTTACATCTACATATATCAAACACACCTTATAAAATTTCCACCGTAGAGCTAGAAGATTTGAAGAAGCATTTATAGGACAATCTAGAGAAGGGTTTTGAATGCCTGATTGCTTCACCATGGGGTGTACCAGTCCTCTTTGTTAAGAAGAAAAATATATCAATGTGCATCATCATTGATTGCCATGAGTTCAATAAAATCATGATAATGAAAAATTATCCCTTATCACAGATATATTACTTATTCGATCAGCTACATGGGGCCAGTTATTTCTATAAGAAGGATCTTCAGTCGAGATATCACTAATTAATGATGATGAAGGAAGAAATTCCCATGACTTCCTTTTGAATGAGGTATGGACACTATGGGTTCATAGTAATTACCTTTGGACCCTCTAAGGATCCATCAATTTTCATGTATTTAATTAACATATTCTTTAGATATTACCTTTATAAATTTTTTTTAGTCTTTATCAATGATATTCTGATATACTCAATGAGAAAGGGGGAAATGAGAAGCATTTGAATTCTGCGCTGAAGACTTTGCAAAGGCATAAAATATATTCAAAGTACTGTAAATATGAGTTCTGGATAGAATAAGTATCAATTTTTGTGCATGTTATCACCAAAAAAAGGGATATATATAGACCCTCCATGACAAAGGGAATTGAACAGTTTCCCACTCAAACATTTGTAACAGAGGCCAATAGTTTCCTTGGCCAAGAAGGGTATTATTGATGATTTTTTAGAACATATCTTGATTTTCAGACTCAATGAAAATTATAACAAGGGAGTGAAGTTTTTATGGACTCAAAAATGTGGTGAAACCTTTCAGGAACTCAAAATGAGGCTTACCACTACACCGGTACTCACACTCCTAAAAAGTGTAGAACTATTTATGGTACCAAGTGTCTATGAAAGAATTTATTAGGTGTTTTACTAATGGGAAATGATAAAGTGATAGAATACATCTCATGTTAGTTAAAAATTCATAATCAAAACTATATCACACAAGATTTATAGTTGGAAGAAATGATATTTACATTGAAAATCCGATGGCATTATTTCTATTAGGAGAAGTTTGAGATATATATTAATCACAACAGACTCAAAAATATATTCACAAAAAGGATCCTAACATGAACTTGCAATGATGGTTAGATCTCATCAAGGATTATGACTGCTCAATCCACTACTATCTTAGTAAAGGATCTATGGTATAAAATGTGCTAAGTAGAAAGAATCATGCATCATTATTAATGAAGAAAATTGGGAAGGATCCAATATTCATTGATTTGTAGAGGATAGATGTGGGAATCATAAAGGGATGAACACCATCAATCCTTACTCAATTGATTTCTCAAACATACCTTATAATGAAAATTAAGGATGATCAATGAAAAGATGTGGATATTTTAAAATGGGTGGAAGCAATTAGATTTGGGAAAACCACTAAGTTCCAGATTGAAGAGGATGAGGTTATAATATTTGGGTCACGATGATGTGTTCCAGCCGATCTAAAGATAAAGATGGTGCTTTTGATTGATGCACATTACTCAACCTTCTCTATTCACATAGGGAGAACAAAGTTGTATCAAGATATCTAAGAGAACTATCGGTGGGACAATATTAATAAAGAGATTATTAAATATACATCAATGATCTTTCTATATCATTAAGTGAAAGTTAAAACACAATAGTCTATAGGGATGATTGAATAACTACCCATACAAAAATGTAATTGGGAGAACATTACCATGGAAATTGTACCAATAATTTCTTGTAAATATAGAGGAAACAATGTTATATGTGTCATTAGGGATCATCTTACAAATATAGATGACATTATTACAATTCTAGGGGACTTCTAATTGGATAAAAATGTAAAATATATATATATATATATATATATATATATATATATATATATATATATATATATATATATATATATATATATATATACAATATGTGGTATGCCTACAAGGAGTGCCACTCTCGATTGTATCTGACCGAGTTCAAAGATTCACCTCAATGTTCTAGAAAAGTCCCAAACATGCTCTAAAAACTGAGCTGAACGTTAGTACAGCCTATCATCCTCAAACTGATGGGGAATATGACTGAACTATTCAAACACTAAAAGACATGTTGATAGTGTGTTCAATGGACTTCAATGGAGTATGGGAAAAAGATATTATTCTCGTTTAGTTCTCTTACAATAACAATTTCCAATCCAGAATCCAAATGGATCCATATGAAGCCCATTTTGGGAAAAGGTGAAGAACACCTGCATGATGGGATGAAGTTGGTTAAATGTAAGCAGATAGAACTTGAAATGGTTGAAGAAATGGTAAAAAATGTGAAAACCATTCAGTTTCACCTCAAGGTAGCCCAAAGGAAGCAAAAGTTTCATATAGATACTTGTCTATGTGACCTTGTGTTCAAAGTTGGGGACATGGTATTTCTATGCATATCTCCATGGAAGAAGGTCATGATATTAGGGAATAAAGGAAAGATAAGTCCCATGTACATCAACTGCTACAATATTCTTGATCACATATAACTCTAGATTATTGACTATAACTTCTACCTAACATGTCAAAAGTACATGATGTATTCCATGTATCCCTCCTTGGTAAGTACATATCAGATCCTTCCCATGTACTTTCCTTAGAGGTGGTATAGTTGGATAATGACTTTTCATAACTGGAGTATCCAGTGATGATCGTGGATCATAAATAAAAAGTTCTAGGCAGCAAGACTACTCACCTTGTCAAAGTATTATGGTGTAATCATAAGTATTAAGATGAAAAATAGGAATCATAGGAAGTGATAAAGTAGAAGGGAACAAAAATATTTTCATCCTCGAATGTAAAATGAAATTTTGAGGGTGAAATTTCATAAGGCGGAAGAATGTAAGGACCTAGTTTTTTATCAATGAAATTATCTTCTTATAATTATTCCTTATATTATAATCACATACTATTTCATATAGAACATACTAGAAACTTTATAAATTAATAATTAGGGTCATAAAATGTGTCTCTAGAAGTTAAGAAACACAAAGTAATGCAGTATTATCCTGACCTTTGGAATAGTAATGTGTCAATTATGAATAGTAAACAGTCTTATGTAATTATAACATCATCAATGAGATTATAAATAATATTTATCTATCTTATAAGTATCAATATTATATTATAATAACATTTTATAAGTAAATAAGAATTTTAAAAATTATTAATTAAATGATGGTATTTTTTGTAATTCATGTATATTTAATTACTATTTTATAAATTAAAAAACTATTTTTCATAGAATGTATTCATAAAATAATACTTCGATAACTTATAATTATAAGATAATTTTTTGAGACATTAATTAAATTTTCAAAGTGTTTGAAAATCATTTTAATTATAAAAGTAGTATTTTTTCATGTAAATAATGATTTTAATTAACAATAAAAATTCTCATTTTTAGGAAATTATTTTTAAAAAATGGATTCATTTTTCATTTCTACACATCAAAATATGGATATAATAAATTTTTTGGATTTTTGTGAAATACTGGAATTTTTAATGAATAATAAAATATGGTAATATATGGTATATATACATTATAAATTAAATACACAATTAATTGAGACATGGAAGATCTAAGAACCATTGGTTCAAACTCAAATGATCAAATTACTATATTTAGTGTCAATAATCATAACTATTTCTTCTCTTGTGAAAAATAATAAACTAATGAATTAAATATTGAGAAAACACTTTTATCCTCAACTATAAATACCACCCCTCACCTCATATTCTCCTCATACCTCTCAATCCTTGTTCATTGACCAAATTATATTAAAATAAATTCTCATTACCCTCCCCTGCATCTGGGAGATCTTGGTGTCATCAAAATACCAAAACCTCTTCCCTATGGAGGCTCTCAAGGAGGATAAGTTAAATATGTAAATTCCTATTTCCGATTCATTTATTTTATTTTAAATTTCATTTATTTTATTTTTCTATCATAATATCCACTCATAAAAAGGGTTTGATAACTAAAATAACTTAAATATACTTTAATTTTTTATTATAATGGAATAATTCCTCATCATCACTCCTTCCCCCTCCTTTTATACTAAAAATTAAAACATCTTCCGAGATGTGTTAATTTATCACATTCATAGATGGTAAAGATTTCAATTTCCTTTTCCTTATTCAAGGTATGGTCATGAGACCATTTTTATGGTTGATAAAAATTTCAATATATGTATTATATCTTATTTAAGGTTCTAGAATCATTTTTTAATCATTATATAAATTTATTACACAAAAAGAGTTCATTACGAAAGAAAAACAACCAAAATAAACCCAAAAAAATATCATTAACTATTTATCTAATAATTAATCATGATGTTATTAAACAAAATTATATAACATAAATTTAACCATTATAATATCTTTAATAACATAAATATTAAATTTTGGATAATTAACCTCACTTTACACAATCCTTTGTACAAGTATACAGGTAAACTAATCCTGAAAACCAAGAAAACCTAATGCTCCCAATCAGAGAAATTGAATCTCTTAACCCATAAAAAAGTAAATAAATTAAATTAACTAAGTTATAAAAAAATGAGATTATTCATTAATATTTTATGGAATTATTAATTAATTAATATAATATGATTATCCATGACATTAACATCAAGTTAAGTACACCTTTAGACTCATTATAGGGGATTCTACCTGAACCTCAATTATTCATTGGGGTTAGTCATTCTCACATTTTACACAAATGAAATTATATTTTCAAACATATTATAAATTAGGTATATATGTTCAAAAATAATGTATCAATATATATGAATATTTCTTTTTTGGGGATATACGTGTTTTTAAAAGGTTTTATACTCAATTATTCACGATAAGAAAGCCTGATTTAAGGGAACATCCTGAATTATTATCCATTTTCATATGTGATCCATAATCTATTTTAAGACACCAATATTTTCAAAAATTCAAACATCATATTATGAAAAACTACCTTTTTTCAATTATGATTTTATAAAAACAATAATTCCATTCCCATTTTAAATAATCTTAAATGTTTTTCCTTAAACCGTACTAATGTTTTTTATTTCCAATGTTTCATAAAACACTCTTTTATCTTCAGTTTGACATCACTTATAGTGATATTTTCTATATACCATTATTAATGTATATGAATTATTTATATATATTCTTTCATGTAAAGTTTTACAAAATGATCATATGTTATAACATTGTTATGATTATGATACCCAATTATTTTCTTAGGTAACCCTTTTGTTATGTTTGATTACTTATGTATGATTATTTTGGTGGGAAGTATAATCATGAAATATTTATTATGGTTTCATCCAAATATCACCCCAATTCATTAGGTTATGTTTAGTCTCATGAGAATTTAAGTGAAATGGTCCTGGTGGTTATCCTTGACTTGTAGTCAATGTGAAATGGTCATGGTGGTTATCCTAGACTCATGCTCCTCTATGTGCAATGAGCCTTGGGTTTTTAAAAAGTCTTGTTTTATTTTTTGCCCATATTACTATGATTCCATGAGTATACGACCTCATGTTTTATATATTAATATTATTTATATCATTTTCTAGGACTTTTTATATCATTATGTCATTCCTTTTAATTCATTTGATAAAATTTATTTTAATGATTATTCCCTTACTAAGATTTTTTATCACCCCTTGATTCATGTAATCCCTAGGTTATCCTATAATGATTTTTAAGAACAATGGAAGTCAGGATATTAATGTGTAGATTAATTAATTTTTTTATGATGTTTAATTTTGTACCAACTCTTCCAATACACAAGACATTATGATCATTGGCTTGTAATATGATGCTTAATTATGCAATAAATAATTTAATGATATGTGTAAAATGATAGGGTAGATATATATACCACCTAACTCAAGGATATATCACTCTCTTCATTTAGTATCATCACTTAATTTTCTGGGATTATAGGAAAGCATAATAATGGATCAATTTCCTATAAAATGGAATATGAGCACTCATAAAAGCAGTAGCTTCTTAATAAATACAAATGATGAACATTTACAGATGAAAAGTGTATTTACTGATAGGAATGTAATGATAAAATAGAGGATGCAATAATATATTGTATGGATGAATGGGATAAAAAACTATCAATATGGGCTACAGAGCTTCTTATGTGATGAAAATAAGAGCATCCACTATTGGAATGGGAAATTAGATGGAGGTGTATGATATTTTTTCATTTAGGGAAATTTGTTCATTTCACCCAAAAATCATTAGGGGTGCATGGTTTGTCCATATTGTTGGGAAAGTTGTGCACTAACCAGGAACTTGGTACTGCCTCATTTGGGGACCCCACATAGATCGGCATGAACTATTTGATAAATAATGCACTAGGAGTAAAGGTGGACCTACTAAAAGTTACAGGTGAACCTCCATGAGAATGCCCCTCATGATTCATGGTTTACTGAACCCATTCATCCATATAAGGTCCACTATACAACCCTTTCTCCATTGGGGAAATCATATATACTACCTAACATGGTTTCTGTGAACCACATTGCCTAGTACTTTTGTCCACCAACCTTGGTTTTGAGCTCTGAACAACCCTCAGACTGCACCGAAACAATCGTGGGATAATTATGAATT